>VXBU01003637.1:151094-163250 GCA_013400315.1 Bombycilla garrulus
TTTTTTTTTTCCCAGTGGTTTGGATTATATTTAAAATCAGTATTAATTGGAGGGGTGGGGATGCAAGTTCCTGATTGAGGGAAGAGTTATTGATAACAGTCATGTGTCTTAGTGGCCAGTGTAGCCTGTAAGAAGTACTTAAAATCAAGCTAATGCCTTAGTGCTTCTTGAAATGGCTTTTTCTTTGTAGAATGTTAGGTTTTTTATAAAGCAGGTGTGTTTCTGTATGTCTGGGCCTGTACCCCTAAAGGGTGGTGTGTAAATTTTATAAAATTACTGTTTTGGTGGATGGGGTGGGTATAGGAAATGTAATGCTCAGCGTGTAAAATACTGAGTTTCTGCCTCGTTAGGACAGTTTCCCAAAATTCCCTGTATGCTCCAAGTTGATTAGGCTGGTAAATGTACTTGGAGTGTGTTTGGGCAGGAGGCTCTTCAGAATGGCTTCCTTCATCATGAGATAGATGGCTGTAAAATAAATAAGAATATTCCACAGCAACATTTTGTTAATCTTGTGTGTAGCATTGTTCCAGGTTTAATCTCCCCACTCCAATATGTTTTCAAGAATACATTGATGTTTCATAGCTTAATTGGTAAAGGAGCACGTGTATTTCTGTAGCTTGTAACATGTTCCGTTTAACTCCAGCCACACTGACTTTAGGCTTTATTTTCGTTTGCAAGGGAGAATTCGATAAGCAGAAGGTCTAGCTACTGTCTGTATTGCTAGTATAAAAGTGGCAGGTGTAATACTGGTATGCCATATCTCAGAGGGGCTTAGCACTCCCAAAGCTGTAAATTGTTAAAGACTTAGAAAGCACCTAACCTGTGACAGGTCTAACCTGTGACTTGGCCTTTGGGCCATACTAAGGTTCATTTTTTTTGCCCATTATTACTGTTTTCGTGTTGGGTGCACTTCACAGTAAAAAAACCCACAGCTTTTGTAGATTGGGTTAACTTTTTTCTTTTTAATTTATACTGTTCCATCCTCTTGATGAAAGCCTCTGGATTCTGATTTCCTGCAAGTCTGTCATTTTGTTATGGTCAGTCACCTCCCTTCCATCAGTTTTCTTCCCTTTCAAGAACAGCTTTTTTTTTGCCTGGCTGACTTCTGTTTCTGACTCCGACTGTTGTTGTGGGCCATATTCAGATCCCAGTGTCTTTATCACCACTGCCACAGAGTTTTTAGCACAGAGCCTGGCTGTGGTCTGCCGTGACTTGAGGGATGTGAATCTGGTGGAGGGAGGAGCAGTAGAGCCTGGTGACTGGGGCAGCCACCCTGCAGCTGCTCCCGAAAAGCCTGGTGCTGCCTGAAAGGCCCCCAGCTGAGCAGGCACGGTGCTCTGAGGGCTCTGAATGTGCCTGCTGTAGGAAACTGGAGCTGGCACAGGCTGGATTACAGATGCCTTCACGTTTCATCTGCTGCTTCCAGCTCTGAGGGTTTGGTGCTCACAGGGATCAGTGTGAAACGGGGACTGCATCTGTGCTGTGCATTAGATGTAAATGTGAGAGTGTGTAATGCAGGTGAGAAACCTTTGGCAAGCCAGAGCTCTTAGCTTTGACCCACTCTCAGGCAGGGGTCCTGCATCTTGCTTCCCATATCCCAGCTTTTGCAAGGCGCTGCCACAAATCAGCCAGGTGAATAATAAGTTGCCTTGCTGTCTGCAGCAAGTTCAGAGCTGTGGTAGTGTAGAAAGGAAGAACAGAATGGAATGCTGATTGTAGGAAGAGAGGGAGAGTAAAGGCAATATAAAGTTTAAGACATAGATGGGCTTTATTGTACAGGTGCAGTGCAGTTGAAACGTGGCTTTACTGCTTTTAGGTCAAACTTAGCTCCAGGAATTTTTCGGCTGCTTTACTGTGAGGATCAGGAGCCTAATCTGTGTTATGTAGGTTGTCTCCTCATTATGTTATTGTAGAACAGACTGGAGCAAGAGGACAAAGATATGGTGCAGCCACACAAGTCTTGAAGTATATTTTAAATTTTTTGCTCTGTGTTAACTATGTTGAGCCCAAATTAGTCCTGAAGAACCATTTGAATCATCCACTTCAAATCTTTCAGGCCCCTGCCAGACTTCTGGCAAGCCTCCATGATGTTTAACAAACCAGAATTTCCAGGGTTAGTTTCTGGAACACCAAACACTTAGGCCTGTCTCTATCAGAAATGCACTTTTGTAGGCTGAAAGGCTGCATCTGCCGCTGTTTGCCAGAAAATTCCCTGACAGGCTCTTTCCTGTTTAGTGTGTCAGGGTTACAAAAAGCCTGTGCTCGCACCTGTGCTTGTCTTGACATTTTTGTGGTCCTTAGTGTACACATCTAGTTCATTCCAGTCACGGTGGTTGTTTCATGTGCTTGCTAACAAAACCTAAATTCCTCACTTTTTTTTGCCCACTTTATAAATACTTGCCAGGCATCAGCTTCATCTGAAGATCACATAACATTTGCGTTGCCTTCTAAATTTTAAGGTTGGAACACACATTTCACACTTCCAGTTAGTGTTTCTAAGATCCATACCCCAGTCTGTGATGCTTTTTTTAATGATACATGAATATAGATCTGGTCTAAGACGAAGCTGTAGAGAAAAATGTCTGTACTCTCTCTATAGAAAATACCTCAGAACCAGTTTGTTCTGGTTTCTTGATGTTACTTTTGTCCCTTTTGATTCCTTCCTCTCTTTGTCTTGTGTCTGTTTGATGTGGTACATCGTGAAAGTTTCTGCATGCTAAAGACGATACTAAATTTTGTAGTTAACTTAAGTGTTTTAAAACTAGATGTCACTGAATGCAGTGCTGAAAGAAGATTTTTCTTGCAGGATTGTGTGGGTTTAGCATCACAGGAGGAGCCATTTTAGAGAAACATCTTTAAGAGTAGGCAGAATGAGTACAAGTATTGGTGAAGGAAAGCTTCTGAGTTTGTAATGCAGTGGTTTAATGACAATTTTTACACAGTTGTAAGTAAACTAAAATTTAGGTGTATTTCCAGAGTCAGTAAGTTCCAAGTATACCAATAAGAGGTTCAAGTGAAAAATGTTTCAGTCCAACATTTGGGAAATAGTCCTATGAGGTAAGAATGGTAATCATTACTAATCTAAAACTTCTAATTTATCTAGAGTTTTGAGCCCAGTTTATATTGGCCTGAGGCAGTATTTAGAAAAGTACCCTTTTTTGGTCAAGATGAATATGCTGGGCTTTGTCTGCTCATAGTGATCCAGTCTTAAAGGACACAATTTTTTCAAGTCCGCTTACAGTTGAAGTGGTTTAGTGTAGAGTAGAAGTCAAGGCATTAAAAACATTTAAGAAAGTGCAAGGATTGATAAGCTGAAACTACTGTTCCCTCGATGAATGGATGAGTTGATTTTAAAACTTGTTCTCTACACATGCAGCTATAAATAAACTTTAAGGGAAAAAGCCTTAGACTAAACCAACATGTAAATTTAGCAAACTGGACCACTAACAGTGCTTGTTAAGTTGCGTGTTTTAAATTTTATTCACTGGATCTATTACAGGCCAGGCTGTGGTAAAGTGTGCAACACCTGCCAAAACCACCAAAGATTGGCTTCTGTCTTCATGGCCAGAAACCTCCTTTTGGATATTGAAGGAATTTGACTAAACTAGCCATTAGGGCTCCTGCCTTTTTGTGTACAACAGCCTAGATGTGTGGTTTGTAGCAATTCTTAACTCATGGTTAATGGTAGCTTTTAAAGCATCTTGAGCTGACCATTCATGGATGTAACAGCTGTTTTAAACACTTTTCACTGCAGAGGATCCTTTTGTGGAAACAGGAGGATGCCTTAAACAATTGGATGTATTTAGTCTTGCAAGTAATTTAAAGGAGTTTAGATATTTTTTTCTTAGACACTTTGGAGTCATGAAGATTCATTCAAGAGGCCTGAGGAAATTGTTGATTTTAGGAATGTTGTATAAACCAAGAATATTCCCTTGCAAATACTGAAAGTGAACTTTATTTCTTCTGGTTTTGTTCTCTCAGACATTCTTTATTAATTCAGAACTGGATTTTGTGCAGTTGATGTATTTTGCAGGACGGAGCTCCTAGATTTTTTCCTAGAAAATTAGGGTTTAGGTTTCTTCAGATTTTGGAAAGAATTTTTTATACTTCTAGTATCTGCTATTTGTCAGTGTAAATAATAATAAAAGGGTAGTTGTGAACTGGACTAGGTGGTAATAATTTGTAGAAACCCTAAATGCTAAAATAATTCCATGATCTTCAAAGAGGTGGTTATGGGATAGGATATTGATGTAGAGATCTAGTGAACATAGTTAACAAAAGCAGAGGAAAAAAGCATTTTTATGGTCTGTGTGCAATGTTTTTTTCAGGTAGTAAAGAAAAGTTACAAGCCAGTATCTGATTAGGTTCAGATTGATGGTGTTTAAGCTGGTCTACATTGGAACTGCTAAAGTCCTGAATGGTTTTGCATCCTTTTTTCTGCATCTGACCCTGAAACCAGGGGTTTGAACCATTAGAAAGTTACTCACTTTTCTAACAGGATTATTTTTCTGCGGATTTAACTTCCTGAACTGGCTGGTTACAAGATGAGCTTATCTGAAAATGCTTATCTAGGGGCAGGATAATGGCAGTGAACACCCAAGAATTACACGTTCACAGTTTTGGATATTGGCCGTTGTGCAAGCAGTACAATGAGAAATACACAATCAAGAGCCCTTGAACTGTGATAACAGGAGCTGTAAGCACTAAGTGCAGTGAACAAAAAGGCCTCAACATTAGGATCACTTGTCTTCCTGGCTGTAGCTGAGATAGGCTAAAAGTCAAGCTCTTGGTTCCATTTTACTGTTTGCTTGCAGTAGGTGTTAGTCCTCACAGTGGGTATTTGCTCATACACCCAGTTCTGGCAAAATCGTCCAGAAAATATGAAGTGTGATTCCTCCAGGATATCAGGGATGATTGTGGAGATGCAATGAGGCTTTATTTTTGCTCAGGTAGAATCAGGACACTGGTTTACCTGAGATGTGGATGGCTTTTATCTGTGCTGGAGGTAGAGGAGAGCAGGAGAGGGAGTTCTCACTGCCTCTGAGAAGTTGAGTGTTTTCTTCTGTGTGGCCTAAGGCACAAGCAAGTCCAGGCAGTCCAGTTTGAAGCTGTGATCACCATAGAGTAATTTGCAACTCTGTGGGGTGCCTATAAATTTAATCTTGTATAACTGAATGGAGAACTTCATCTGCTGCTAAACAGTATTTGCCAACTTAAAATATCAGTCCTTTTTATTTTCCAGTAAAATATTTGTGCTTATTGCACAGATTGATTTATGTATCAAACATACAAAATTAATTTAGGATTGCTATGGTTGTGCATCCTATCCCCATCTGTTTTTTCCTGAGCTGTTTCTGCCTTTCTGAGTTTATGACCCTGTATCTGCATAGGTGAAATCAAATTCCTGGAAGTCTTAACTCAGCTGCCACCGCAGTGAAATGCTTATTTTTTTGTCACGTGGGAAGATTTGAGAAAATTCAAGTAAACTGCTGTAATAGTTGAAAGGTTCTTCAGAGGCCCATTCTACTTTATGATGTTTAAAAATCAGTACTTACAGCGCAGAACCTTGTGTTTTTGTAGTGTGGGGTCCTTTTTATTATAGCAGACACTAATGGTAGATCTGCCAGGCTTTTCTGTCTAAGTGTGTCCAGACTAATTTATTTGAGACAAGCAGATTTCACTGGGATGGTTACAGAAGCAGTGCTTCCCATTGATATTGATGTATTGGAGTTAGTGCTTTATTGAGTAAGCAACATTTCAGCTCTGGCTCACCTGTAGGGGTAGCTTACAGAATAGTTTTAAGCTTCATAAGTTTCAGTTTCAGCTGTTTCTGGAAGCTGAATTATGTTTATGCATGTATTTTTGGAGGACATAAAACCAGTAGTTCATTTTATAGTCTTTTACGTCTTAAGGCTGTATCAGTTGAACTACAGCCTGGTAATACAGAATAAATTTTAATGGACTTCGGTAAATTAGGATCTAATTTTTAGGGATTGGGTAAAGCTATTCATACAGCAGTTTATAAATTTACTACTTTAGAGCTGACAGCTTTGAGTTACTTTGATATTTTAATCAAATAAATTTTAAAATAGTTTATTGTGGGACTTGACATTTGCCTTCCAAGCTACACTGCTTTGCATTAATTAGTGTTACGGATTGCTTGAAAAGTGAATCAAAAGGAGCCTTTCATTTATTGTATATCTGCCACTACATGTCTGTTTAACAGCTCTGCAACATTTTTGATCCTTTTTCCATTTTATAAGTAGTTTTATTAAAAAATATCTTTCAATGGATATGCTTTGAATGATATCCTGCTAGTAGGACTGACACAAAAACTGGTAATGCTGTAAAATGTTCAGAAGTAGCATAGTTACCTTCTGCTTGTCATTCTAAGGAGCAATGGCACCTTTGAGAGAGAGGGGCTTTGGTTCTTGTCTGTGCTGTTTGTCCTTTCAGCCTGAGCAGGACACATTGACCTGTGCCCTGTGCTCTAGCATGGCCCTGCTGGGGCAGGGAGCTTGGACCAGGAGCCCCATCCTGCCATTCTGGCACCTAGACCCAGTATTAACAATTCAAATCTAGTCCTTGAAATAATCTTTTTGCAAATGACAGGGTTTGAGTTTTATTTTTTTGGGGTTTTTTTAGCATTCTCTGCATGGTAAATCAGTCCCACTGCACTATACATTAGAGATAAACATTCTAACAGTAATTATCTGGTTAAATTGTAAAATTTCACCTTTGCAAGGTCTTGTAGTAATGATTTAAGAGTTATATTACATCTCATAAAGGCAAGAATTTTGCTGGTGATGTTTTTGTATTGCTATAATCTGCCTAAAAATGAGCCAGATTTGGAAAGTTAGTAAATAAGTTGCTTCCAGTACAGGTCAGAACAATATTTTAGGCTTCGTAATAAACTTTGGTTCATTTACGGTTGTAACAAGCATGTATTTTAAGGGTATCTGTATGTGATCTTCACACTTTTTGTAATTTTTTATTCTCCTTTGTCTTAACAGCGTTAGGTTTTGAAAAAAAAACCTGAAAATTGTAAAGCAAGTTATTTCCAGAAGAGTTTGAAAGAGCACTTAAACCTATACTATAGTAGTAACTATGTTAACAAGTTTGCATTCAATTTGATAAAGCTTTTAGCCTCAAAAAAAGCTTTCAAACTTCAATAGTAATGTCTGAGTGTAAAAAAAAAAATAAATTATTTTAGTACCAAAACTACAGGAAAGCATCTGTAGGATTGAGAGATCAGAAAGTGAACAAGGAAATTGTGTTTGGACAGTGTGTATCTGTTTCTGCTAAACCATCATCTCCTAGTTCTCTTGTTAAACATATGGTCCCAGATACCTGCTGTCCTCCGTGTGCAGAACAACTCCTGCAGTAACCTGGGTTTGTTTGCCTGAGCTCTGTAATAGAAATACTGGGCTGGATTTACTTTTTGCATCTTAAAATTCCAGGTTGGTAAAATTCATAGTGCAGTAAATATTCTGGCAAACTCAAATTTGTGGTTTGTTTTAGAGACATTTAATTGGTTTAGTCTAACATCTTGGTTGATGTCCATAACATGTAGAATGTGTGCTAAATGTGGATTTTCCTCTTGGGACAACTTGTTTTCCAGCTGAATTCCTGTTTAGAAACTCCATCTTAAAAGCTGAACTTTGGAGTGTTATCCTTAGCTTGACTGTGTGGTGGTGGGACAAAACTGTTCAAACACTGCTTGTGATCTCTTATGTCTTCTTTTTAATTTTTCTAGACTGCTGAATATGTCCCAGAAAAAGTGAAGAAAGCTGAAAAGAAACTAGAAGAAAATCCATATGACCTTGACGCTTGGAGCATTCTCATTCGAGAGGCACAGGTTTAGTCATATAGGATTACATTTCCTTATCTATGGTCCACTCACACTAATTGGTTCTGGAGTAAAATCAGCATATTCATTTACATAAATCATAATATTGTAAATGCTGTTTTGATTTTCAATTTTAGAATCAGCCTATAGACAAAGCACGGAAGACGTATGAACGCCTTGTTGCCCAGTTCCCCAGTTCTGGCAGATTCTGGAAACTGTACATTGAAGCAGAGGTTAATATTTTTACATTTTTTTTTCTTATATAACATTTCATAGGATTTTAAGTTTATATTTTTATAAGCGTGAATAAGATAGGCACATACTATCTAGGGGAAAGGGGATTTTAAATATGCCTTGCCTTTGTTTTGTAAAATAGGTACAAAGGAATGATTAAAATGAATTCTGAAGTACTGGGTCTTTTATGAGTTGATGNATGGAATTGCAACAACATTAAAACTGTTTCAATGGTATTGGAGTGCTTTAGCCTTTTATTTGCTTGTCGTGTCAATTTATTGCCTCCCGTGTCATTTACTTAGAGGACTTTTATTTACACATACAAACTTATTTCAGTGACTTCTTCTGAATATTTGGTTCTTTTATTTTTTTTGTTTGTTTGTTTTCTTAGGAAATTGAATGTTTTTGTGAACAGTGTTTGCAGGGAGGGTGTGGGGATGGAATCTAATTTCTGCAATGAAAATGCATTAGCCCAGCTCATTAGCTTTTAAAAATCCCAACAAATTGTGATTGTTTCCATAACGTGGGTAAGACTTACCACTAAGTGCATTGGTCAGTTGAACTATTTTTAATGACATGCCATGGAATTCCCTGTATAACCAGGGGGGGTGGGGGTGGTGTTCATTTTGGTTTGATTCCTTTCTGTAGTTGTTATTTAATACTAATAATACACATGGTTTCTGTGGGCATCATCTGGCTGCACATCTTCCTTGAGACAGATTGCCCATATGCTAAACTTCGGGGGTGGGGACCTGTATTCTGTAGATGAGAAATGAGATCTCTTTTTCTTCCATTTGATGTGAAATTTCATTGCGTAGTTATCATATCTTATTTTACATGAACTTATATATCCAGAAATGTCTGGCAGTAGATTTTGAAGATAAGAAAAATAGGGATCATGGCAATCTAGCAGAAATTTTTATATTGGTATTTATAGTAAGATGCTACAGTGCAGAATAGTGCTATCTAAATTGAATGCTACCAAATTAAATATGTAGAGTTTTCTCTATCTTGTTTCCAGCAGTTTGTAGCCGTGGTTAGAATGTTGGTGGTTCTCCACGTTTGGGAGGATGCAAATGGACTAACATACAAATACATATTTTTCCTTTTTGGACCCTGCAGCCAAATCCATTAGCCTCTTGTACCCTGAAATGTTTGCTATAGGTTCTGGTTTTCAAAATCTAGTCTAATTTCATAGTTGCATTAAATTGACTGATTTCTGTGCTTTCCTAAAACCTTTATCTTTCCCATGCCTCAAATTTAAGGGTTGAGTAAGGCCATCTCAGAAAGCCAGTACTATGCTGTACATCCTTCAGCAGAAAGTCCTGTTATCAGTCAGCTTCCTGACTTAAGCCACGTTCAGAGATGAACTGACAGACATCATCTCCCCTAATTTATAGTCTAAGAGTATTTAGAAACCTTAACAGTGGCAAAGCTTGTAAAAGTCTGGGGTAGAGTTTTTTTGCCTGTTCCTTGAAGGAGGGCAGGAGCACCTCAGCAGTTATGATTACCAGGTTACACGGGGTACATCTGAGAGGGAAGGAATTGTCATAACCATCACTAGTTCTTGTGTGTCTGCTTATTAATGCACTTCAAATATTATAGAAAATGAATATATAGTTCTGTTATTCAAAACAACAGAAAAATAGGATCTGTAGATTTCTGGTAGAGGTTACACCTGAAGAGGGTTATAATTGGAAGAAATGTATGAGGATAATTTTCAGAAATTTATCTTTTATCTTAACAGCCAAATTTTTAAAATCCCAGTTATGACTTAACTTTCAACTTTCCTGGTTACAGTAACATTACAGCTAATAAAGTGGCCAGTTTACAAATGAAGCGATATGCTTTTCTCTGTGTTTTTTAAGCATATGTGAGTGTATATAGATATAAGTTGAAATAACTTATTTCCAAATTCCTCTTTAGAAAAAATACGTCTGCACAATTGGGCACTGTTGTCAGTGTTGTTTTCAGTTGTATATCATTTGTACAGCCCATGTGGGTGAATTCAAATCAAAATGATTCATCAAATGTTCTTTTAACACTGTGGTTAAATGAAGATTTCAGTTAATTTGTGAAGGCTATCTGAGTAGAGGAATTCTGTTCAGGCTTCTTTTATTGCAGCCTTGAGATGTACAAGGAATATAAGGAAAGTGTTTTCCAAAAGCGTTTTTCTTTGCCAACTTTAGTACTCTCCTCCTGTGAGAAAGCTTTTCCTGGGCTGTTCAGAAGTTTAGAACATTCCAGCCGTGACTTAGTGAAATAAACCTGTGGTAGATCTCCAGCACTGCTTTCGATTACTTTTGCTGCATCATTATTGAAATCTGAAAATTGTAAAATCTTCAGTCATCTGTAACCTGCATTTCCTCTGATGTCCAAACGAGCATTTTACTCTTAAACATGAAAGTGTTTCCTCTTTGCATCCCAGAAAAACAGAAAGGGGGAGGGAAGTGTGGGTTCTTTTCTAGCAGGTTGTCTTTCACTAGAAAATTTTGCCCTCTGAAGGACATAAATCAGAGCTGGATAACATTATCTATTTGTGGTGTACTGGAATGTGAGCAAGGGTGAGGGTTATGAAAATGGCCTTACAAAAGAGAAATTAGCGTTTTAACAGCTGTACTCAAAGTTTTTAGAGGTCTTTACATTTTCTGTTGTCTGACTTAACAAATCTGTTCTCTTTAGTCATTTCTAGTGTGAAGTAGAAATTGTTGATGAACTATCTAAACAAAAACTGCATGTGCCAATTACATTCGTAAAGTATAATTTGTAAGTGCAGGCCTTACTGCTGTGATTACCTCTTGGTTTTATGACTGTGTTCAGCTCACTGACTGTTGTGCTTTTTGTGTGTGACTGTGTTCCCTAGTGGAATATGGAGAGCATTGCTTAGCACTTAGTGTGTCATGCTGCTCACGGAAGCTGATACACAGAGCATGCTGAAGTAACCAAACACTTCACTTTCAGCATTTTGTGTGCTAAGCACTAATTTCTGTGCTCTGCTCTCTGCACTGTGACTGGTCAGGTAGTCAGTAGAACATGGAGATTAATTAGGAAGGGCATGCTTTGACAGTTTGTTAATGGGAATTGCACTATTAAAGTCGAATTGCTGAAAAAGTTTTGATTCTTGCACTGCTTCTTATTTCTTCTGGCATTCAAAGAAGAATTACAGGACTTAGAAATAATATAAATGGATGAAACAACTCCCACTTCACAACTATTTTTGGGTCATATTATTTGAACATCTAAGTAGAGTTTTGGATTTGATAAGTGTTTAAACAAGTAAAATGATTAACTTTCTATTCTGCATCTTTTAAAATTTGGGAAGTGGAACAGTACTGCTACTCTTCCCAGACTCTTGTTTTCTCTATTTACTTAAAGTGCATTTTTCTCTTGATACCTTTCTCATAAAAAGCTCCTCTCAGAAAACTTGACTCGATTCACATGGCAGTGCCTCTTTCACAGTTGTATAAAGGAGTGTCTAAGTCTCAGCCCCACATGTGCCGTAATGTAAAATCCATAGATCACACAATCTGGACTCTAGCCTGCTCTGCTGATGTGCTGTGTCTCCTTGGGTAAGTTATGTAACCTGTTTGCCATTATGAAACAGATACCTACCTACCTCACAGGGTTGTTGTGAGGCTGCTTTAGTGATTAAAGTGCTTTTGGCACCTGGCTAAAAGGTGCTACAGAAATGTGAAAATAAATCAAATTTAATACCCTATGATCCCATAGGCCCAGCTGTCTGTTGCTATTTCCTTTGTCACTTTGACATCTTTTAGATACAGAAAGACCTGATAATGCTTTTTATGCTCATGAAAGAACATTTACTTTACCAGTATCCTAAATACTTCAGTAGTTCTGAAGCAAGTGTTTGAAGTTGTCATTTTTTTTCTCTACTAGTGTCCTTTGAGAAATCACCAGATTGAAAATCCTCTTAGGCACATTTATTAAACTGTATTCACGTATTTGCAACATTTTTTAATCATCTAAGGAATTTTTAGTTCCAGTTACTCTGAATGGAAACATTCCTCTGTAGTTGTCCTGAATACTTCAGGCCAATTTATCTTTTTTTTTTT
>VXBU01003637.1:163275-215554 GCA_013400315.1 Bombycilla garrulus
TTTTTTTTTTTTGAGAGTACAGCATTATATCCTGGTCATTTTGAATGTGTTTAGTAGGGGATAAAAGGCTGCCATAATTAAAGACATTAAAATCATATCCAGAAAACAGTTGTGACAAGTAGCCCAAGTCTAGAAACAATAAATACGAAGCTGGTAACATGCATGTAAAAGGTTTGGCTGTTAATATGTATTTTTTTGTCTTACACATTTTGCAAGTAAGACTCCTGTGTTATTGCTTGTCCTAAAGAAATGCAACCAGATGCATTTGTTTAGATAACTTATATTTCATATGGACACTTTGAATTTTAAATGTTTTGGTAACAAACCAGATGCTGTATGAGGATTCAAGGGGTGGTATCACAGTTTAGGGTTGATTGTTTTGCATTTCATCATATGCAATACATCAGTATCTTTAATCCATGTAATTCACACTGGTGTGGATACTAGTCAGAATGTATCATTTAACGTACTTGTATATGAAAAATGTAAATAAAACCATTTAGAAAAATTATTGTTTTTGTTTAAAATGTCTGTGTTTCTTCAAAGCATTTTATTCCCCTGTTTTACTTTAGTCTGGTTATGAATTCAGAAAAGAGTATGTTGTACATACCACCAAAATTATTCTGCTTGAGGAAAAATGGGAGCCGACTTCTGTCAGGATGAAGTTGGAGTGATCAGAAGTCAAAGTAGAATAGACTTCTTGGCTGAGGTTCTGTTTAGGGGTACTTTCAACTGAAAATATTGTGTGTATGACCAGCTGATCTTAGTGAAGTTCTTAATGGAAGGCATTCCCATGATAATCCCTGCCCATCCCACTAGCCAGCCACACTTCTCATGGTAAGCTTCTGCTTTGAGAAACTGCTGTACAGGTGCTCTGTACAAATACTCATATTGCACAGTCTTGATTACTTCAGTCTGAGAATTTCAATCTTTTTTGCAACTGTATTATTTATGATCTTTTCTTACTCATGTGTGGACTTGTTCCATTCCTGTTAATAAATGTTGTTCTGTCTGTGTGATTATTGTAGACTTGCACTAGAAAGTGAATGTACCTTCTTTCCTGTCTGTTCTGCTCAAAATGTCAATACAGGTGTGTACATCTTGCAGAGTTGCCTGGGTCCCACAATCTGTGTAATACCAGAAAGTTGCCCACATACTGACATTTGTAGTTTGAGAAGATGCGGCGGGTACAATGCTAGTAGGTTTCTTCAAAGTTGTATTTTCTGTATTGGATCATTAAAAGTACTATGGGGAAGTTATAGGAAATTTTTGAAGTGGAAGTGATGCCTAATGAAGAGATTACTCTGAACCCTCTGCTATAATGTGTTGCTATTTACACATGAATAAACACAAACTACTTCCTGTTCTGTTGTATTTTTTTCCATGTGGGGTAACAAATATATCCCTGTTAGACATGTTAGCTATGTGCTCTTGTTCACAACACTTCTGAAGTCTCACTTTCAAACGTAACAAGAACAGTGAAAACTTATTCTCATTGTGTGCTTTCTTTTGTTGAGGTCATTTGTTGATTGCTCGTTGGTATTTTGAGGTGGGAATCTGTGTATCAGGTCAGGCACAAACTTGTGCTTCTTATGTCTGAATGTGAAAGAACCAGAAGTAAAACCAGAGGTTTCTCCTGTACCGTGTATTTGCTATGAATTGGTTCTCCATCTGCTTGGGAGAGGGAAACTAGAATAGTAATTTCCAATTCTTTTCTACATTTCTTCCAGCTGCCAGCTGGTTGAGTTTCCTGATGCTCTGTATTCAGATTTTGGGAAGTGTGATGGTTGAGAGAACACTTTCCATTAAACCTTTTCTGCTAGTGCTACTGCATAAAATGATTTGTGGCTGTTTACTGCAGAATGTCTTTACAGACTCTGGAGAGGCTTTTAGTCGTGGCTGGGATGAAATCCAGTGGCTTTTCTTAGCTGGGAGGTCTGTGGAAGGAAGCCCTTCCCCATGGCATTCCTGTGTTCTGTGAGTGCCAGTAGTCTTCATTTACAGGTGTGCACTAGGTGTCCTCCTTGTTTTTCTCTTGATTTTTCTCACCAATGCTTCAATGTGATGGGTGCTCCATATCCAGTGACAGTTTTGGACTTCTGCAATGGCCTGCTGTGTACCTAATAGCCTATGACATTTTTTTTAGTTTCTTACCTAAAACAATTCAAAACTGAGAAGGACTATGAATTGGTCCATAACTGTATAACATTGCACAGGTAGCATTTACTTTGTACACATTATATACATGTAGTTAACTACACGTGAGCGAGTCTTACAGTAATTTGAATCTGTTCTGTACTGGGGTTTAGCTGGTTTGGTAATGACAAATATTTGTAATACAAAAGCATGGGAGTGTTTCCAGGGTTCATTGGAATGTCATAAATGTTACATTTTGAGGATAGGCAGATAAGTAGAAAGGTGTTCTTTTTTAATTGAGTTTATGCACACTTTTCAGGAATAACTATGGAGTGGAGTCGTGTTGCATCTTGAGACGAGACTGTTCGTTAGACCTCACTGTTAACCTGAAGTGTAAGAGCTGGGCTGTCTCTGTTCTCTTAAAAGCAGAGTGGACAAGCCCTGTTACAGGGGCTGTGCATTAATCTTAGTTTGCACCAGTGCAATGAGCACACACTGCTGATCTGTTGGCAGGTGCTGTAACCAGTGCTCTTGTAGAGTGCTGGGCTCAAGGCTTTCAGAGCTTTAACATCTCTCACCTAATCCAAGAGGAGAAGAGTTGGTATACTGAGGATGTGTGGTAATTTTAATTGTGCTTTCACCCTGGCTCTGAGTTTCAGTGAAACAGCTTGTACATGTTTAAATTTTATCCTTAATTCAAACTATTCCTCTAAATCAGCTAATTTGAAAAGTTTAGTGTTGTGATGGAGGATCAAGTGTCTACCTCCTTCAATTCCTGTAATATATCTGGATGTATCTTAGACATTCTAATTAGGACAAAATACTCTGTCCGGTTCTTCATGGTTTGCATTAGTGCTTAAAGTAGAGAGTCAGAAATAACCAGTGTGTGAAACTAGAACAAGAAATTACTGTCCATTCTTGCTATAAACAATCTGATACTTCTGTATTGGTTTTTGTGAGAATGAATACATTGCTAAAAATACATTTTACGTCTTGCATTTGAACTAAAATAATGCCTAGTTTTTTAGTTTATAATATTTTTTATGTCCAGACTGCAGCAAAGTCAACTTCCTTCAGCTCTTGTTCACCCTCAAAGTATAGGATTTCAAACACAGTTTTTACTGTTTACACAAAATTAAAATGAGCTCTCAGTTTGAAATTTAGATTTGCAAAAATGGGGTGGCAGGTGTGTAGTTGTATATGTGCTGTCCTGCAGATAAAACAGATACGAAGTTAGCATGTGAGCTAACCTCACTGTGTTCAGTGGAATTGCATTTTAACATTAGACTGTATTTAAAATGTTTTTTTAAATTTAGGATTTTGATTATTTTTTATGGTTAAATGCAGACTTTTACTATAGGTTCTATGCCTGTGGGTTCCTCTGGAATCTCTCAGACTATGTATGTGCATCTGTGCTCATTTGTGTACATATATGTTTAGACAATAAGGGCAAACAGTGTAAATAATATTGTTTTTAAATCATAGGGTAAAAATAGAAGTGGGCTAGCTTATCAATGCAAATTGTCTACAGGTAGTTTACTCAGGCTACCTAAAACTTTACAGGTACTTAGAAAAATAATGTATGTAGAATATATTTAGAATTTCAGTGAAAAGGATTTTATTATCTGCAGCTTCAGTCTGAGTGCAGAAACATGACTTGGTGCTGTATGTAAAGGAGTGGGAAAATAGAGCTGGATTTCCTCTTGATTTTTATTGTCTTGAACGCAGTATTGGCCTGTCTTTTCCCCAGTCCTAGCTACCCATCACAGTTCTGGTTTTGTGTGTTTTTATGGGCAGCTGCAGGAGTATATTCAGTGTAAGAATTGGGAATTCTCAGGTATTGCTGGGGGTCATATCTTTGAACGTGTGCTTGCAGTTCATCTTCGAGATGATGAAGAGAGGTCCCAGGAGGCCTTGGCAAGAAGCTGTCTCTGCACACCTCAGACTGTTCTTTCAGTGCCAAGATTCCAGTGACCATTTCACATGGGGCAGCAAGGGGACTGAGGGGAGATTCCCTAGTAATGAAATGTAACTGCTGATTTGACCTAAAAAAAAAAATCTCAAATTAGTCCCACAACAAACTTTTTAACACTGTAATTACTGCAGAAGAAATCTGTTTTTCTTGCTATCTCTAAATTACGCTTATGCACTTGAATAGTTGCTGGTTAATAATGGTATTGCATTTGTGAAGTGTGCAAGCACATTTAACAGCCTGTGATGGGTGCTGTATTGTAGGAACAGTTCTGAATTAATTTCTTTTAAACTTGCCCTGAAACATGGTTTAGTTAGTCTCTATAGGTTACTCTTTCATATTGTATCACAGATACTTAGAAGATTGCATTACAGTATGCGGGAGCTTGGGGTGCAAGCAGCCTTGCTATTGGTGTTAATGCAGCAGGGGCAAGAATGATGATAATTTAATATATGTTGGCTTGCAGCTACTTTAAGGTGTTAAGCATTTGTGATGTACAATTAATACAAGCTGAAGATGAGTGACAATGAATAAGTTTACAAAAAAATTGCTTTCTGTACTTAGCAGAATATTTTCTGCCAGTGCTGGAGGTTATCAGTTAAACCACTGTGTTAGTTGCATGTCACTTTTACAGAGTGCTTTGGTGTTGTCGTGTGCGTGGTGGTTTTATATCAAACCTACTCTTGGCATCCTAGCTTAAAGCAGCAAAATAGAAGAAAAAAGAGCCATCTTAGGATTTCTGAGATCCCTCACGTGCTTCTAAGCAAATTGAATTAGCAGGGTACCTACATACCGTTTTTAACACTGTGCTTTAATTTTCTTTTTGCAGGCATTTGCAGCATTCTGTAATGCAGATGCTGTCTGAATGTATTCTGTATTTACGTAACTATGCACCTAGCCTAGGAGTCAAAGTCAAGTCTTGACAGTCTGAATCTAATTGCCTTCTGTCCATCTGCTTCAGAGGCTCTTTTCTGCAGAAAGTTTTAGAACACTACTATGGGCTTCTGAATTATCAGTTATACCAGAAAAGCCCCAAAATGCTTGGTTAGAGGGATAGGGGAGGGAGGTCTCAAACTGAACAAAATCTGCTGTCTCAAAACAGCAGTTCCCTACAATGTGTTTCATTTTGCATGGCCAGCACTTGGTGGTGGTGGGGTGCAGAAGAAAACACACTTTTCCCTTTGAAAAGCAACAAAGAATGAGATTATTAGTAGCAAACAGGGCTTTACTGCAAAGAAGCCATAATTGTTCAGAGTGTTCTCTAGCAAGGGGGACAGAACTGTCAGCAGTATTTGTTGTGTACAGGTATCTGTAAAAGCAGCACATTTCTGGTCAGTAAGCAGGTGTTCTTTCTAGCACATGGGGCAAGGCTGACCTCACTTTTGCAAGGCTAGGGGTTTACCTGTGCCAGTTTCTTTCCACTACTCCAAATTAACAATCTGTAGCTTAAATACATGACTAACTTCTAGTATTTCCTCTCAATATGCTGAGAGGGGGATAGGTGGGATGAAACAAGGAGGTCAGTTATGTTCCATCTCTAGTTTAAGCTACAAGGGCTGTGAGTTTCTGTACTGCTTTTATGATGGTCTTCTGCATTTCATCTTCCTCCTAAGGGATGAAATAAGCTGCAAATGCACCTATCTATGCTGCATGGGAAATGAACATTAGCACATGACTGTTACATTGAAATCTGACATCAGAGCAGCTCTTCTCTCTGCTATCCCAACACCAGTGGACTTCAAATAGGAACATAATGAATTGACTTTACAAGACTTTTGTCTTAAGAGTGCAACTGACTTAAATGGGATTTAATCTTATAATTCTGATAGCACAGAGTGTATAGAAAAAAGCCCGCAAACAAACAGGAGCCAACCTCACGTAATGTGTCAATCATTTCGAGTTGACCTGTAAAATTAAGACTTCAGTGTAGAGCTAACCCCTGTCACCTTTCAGTGGCAATGTCACCTACATTTCATTTCTAAAGCATGGGATTTTTGATGAGGGCAGCTGCCTATATTAGAAAAATAGCTTCAGCAGGAATACTTCATTAATGTAAACCAAAAGCAGCTAAGTTATCATGTGAGGCAGATTATTATTCTAGCTTAGTAAATGATTGACATAATCATGTTTCTTAATGATTTTGTAGGAAATCCAAGGCAAAGCCAGAAACCACATCCCTTCTTCTGAAGATTCTTTTTGTAGCACTACAGTTGAAGTGTGCTTGGTTTGGGTTTGGTGGGTTACCTTGAGTAGGGTTTATTTTGTAATACAATATACAACATCTTGTCAGCTGCAAATCAATGGTGGGATGCAGTTGCAGAGAATTACTTGTGCCTGAGCATTATTCTGCACTATTTGAAAGTTCTGATTTACAGTTTCCTGTGGTGAGACAGCTGGTTCGTGTTGGTCAGACATGAGAGCCCTTAGGCACCTCTGGAGGCTGAGGATCAGTCTAATGGTTTTGAGAACCATTCTCTGGGTCACTTCTGCTACAAATTATGGAAAATTGTTCTTTATGTTCTAAGAACAAAGGCAAAATATTAAGAACAATTTGTTCTATGCCAATGGGCCAAGCTGGTCGTGTGCTAATATTACAAGAGTAAGATTATGCTGTGAGATATAATTACATCTAGTACCATTTTTTACTCTTTGAATAACCTGTATTCCTTTTCCTTAGGATAATTGCTTGTTTGGCTAGCTTTACTAGCCAAAGTAAAGAGAGAGAGCCTTTATGAGACCAGTTCCTTGCTAGAAAATGTGAGCCATTAAGGCATGGCCACTGAATAAATCTGACCACTCAAAAGGGCAGCAGTTCTTTCTGGTCTTAAGATATCTTCATTTGAGCTATCGGCTCTTTCAGCTAAGTCACTGTGGAGGCTGCTGTACAGATGTGTAGCTTTTTAAAATTTTGATATTCCAGAATCTCTTTACGAAGTAAGATCTCTTTGAAATTGTAAGTTGCTCAGGTGTACTGTTAACGTATGAATTTACTATTAACGATGAATGAACAGATACTTCTTCCATAAAAATTCTTACTATTTGTTAGCCATGTTTTACTAAAACAAATTCTCTTAAATACTGTAATTGACAGTTTGGAAAAGTATGCTTATCACGCTTTTCTGCCCTTTTATGCAAACCCTTTTCTTCTGAAAAGGTGTCAAAACTCTAGGCGTGTGATGAGTATAGTGAGAAATTATAGAACTATAAACCTAATAAGGAACTCGGTGCCCCCTAAAACTCCCCATTTTCCCCAGCTATAACCTCAAGTGACATAGTAAACTGCCACTTTCTTAAAAAAATTGAGGATAGCAAAATGAAAGCAGGAAGGATTCTTTTAAAATATCTGTACATTAGTGGACACTGATTTCTGATAGGTATGAAAAAACATGATTATTTCAAATTAGGAGTCTTAATAAATTTAATCTTAGGTTAGAGACTTGGAAGGTGTGAGATGTGTGGTAGTGGAACAATCAGCTTTTTTCCCTCTAGGTGGTGATGCCTCACATACCCTTTATGCCATGTAATCTGTTGCAATGGTCTGATCCCTGCCTTGTTTTTAGTGTTGCAAGGAATTTCCGACTTGGATTGTGGAGTAGAGCCTGTCTGGTGGCACTGGCAGACTGCAGTGAATCTGTGCTCCTCAGATAATAGGCATGTGGTGCCTATTATCTTATTAAATCAGCTGAAAAAAGTGTTAGAGGAGTGCCTGTGTCCAATTCCATTGGACCTGCTAAGGGACTGTTCTTTTTTGAAAAGCAGTTAAGTAGACGAAGGGTGTAATTTGTCTGATTTTACAAATTGGGGATCTCTAGCCCAATGAGGTGGGCCAAATACCTTGGCTTTAGGCTTCCCTTATAATGTAACATTTTAACTTCAGTGATCTGGCCAACAGATAAGATTGCAAATCTTTAATTCAACTCATTGCATTTTGTCCTGTTAAAGATTCTCTTGCAATCCATGGGTGCTATATGTGCTTTTGAGTCCTATAATTTGAGAGTTACATAATAAAAAAATTAATTCTAGGAGGAAAATCACTGCTGCTTTGCATACTTCCTAAGAACTACAAAGGATCCCAGTAGATCTGTGAATGTTAGCTATCCAAAAACACATCCTGGAACATCCCACTTCTTCTGTAAAGTATAAAAGGCATTGAGAAAGTAACGAGAAGCAGAAGTGAAGTAAAGCTAATAGGAAAAACCAAAATGCCAAAGATGGGAAGGAAGCAAGTTTGCAGGGGTGTGAATGTGGGGTGGTGTTTTCCACTGTGGCTTAAAGGGAGTGTGAAATTGAAGAGGAAGTTACAAGCCATGAGGCATGTTGAAAATTGACTTTTCATTAAAATGAGATTGAAAATCTGGTTATGAAGTAGAATCTGGCTAGAACGTAGTGGGCATTTAACAATTGTAAATTACTTCATATAGGTAATATTACATTCCATTTCATAATGGGCAAGTTGCCTAAATAAGAAAGGTAATGGGTTTCCTGAGTTGGAGAACATAATAAAGAATGGGTAGAAACAGAGCAAGGAAAAAAAGCTGGCAGTGCTTATGTGAGCTGTATATCTGGGAGCTTCATCAAAGAACAGCCTGTTCAGTAGACTCACAGGAAAAGAACTTAGACAAGGAGCAGTTCCCTTCTTCACCTCCAATTTCTCGGCAATTTTTTTAAATGTTAGGGCTATGGGGTGGTAAAGTACAGAGAAGTGACACTGTCTGTCTTTTTGTTTTGAAGAGCATAGAGTGTGCTTTTCATCATGACTTAAAAGGGCTATTTGTGCAGCTTCACTCCACTGCTAATCTGTGAGAGATGTTTGCAGTAATGGGGCTCAGTCAGGAGGAATAGCAGTGCAAGTAATAACAGGTGGGTTTGGTGTTTAAACATCACTGCAAGTTGGGGTGGGGGATGTGTTTGGGTTTTTTTTTTTTTTTAATGAATATTGTGTTCTGGAAAGAGAGTAAAACTCCGAAGCAAAATGAGGAGAGATAACAGTAGGATGCTGCAGATAGGAAAAAGAAAAAACGCATGCGAAATTGCTTCTTTTTTATAATCAGATTAAAAACCAAAGAGATGTATTTGATGTCCAAAATAAATGAAGTAGGGAGTGAATCAGTGATTGCAATTCAGATTCATTCTCCAATCAGAGGAATCACTGAAGAGTTTTGTCACCATGTGTTGTTTTTTTTTAAGGCTGCCTATACATAAATATTTCTCTGCACACCCTCTATCTAGTCTCTTAAGAGTGGTGCCTAAAAATTATTTTTCAGAATATTAACATGAAGGAATATAATTTTTTTTTTCAAAATAGTAACATGAAGGAAGGCCCTCCCTGCAGGACCAAGAGGCCAGCATTTTTTGTAAGGGGGTAGAGGCAGATGCTACTCCTGCAGATTTGTCTATTTGTAAAAAATTAATCAAATTGACCTAAGGTGTAAACCAAAACACAGCTGCTGTTTTTAGTAGCTCTGCCTGAGAGCTCTTACTTGTTAGTGAAGCATTTACTCTTTACACTAGAGCAGGTATTTAGGAATTAGATGGGGTAGGTAGTTCTTTTATATTCTGAACTATATTATTCATAGCAAAGTTTACTTACTCCAGTGCATTAATCCATCACTTCTAGATCAGTGTTTACTGTAAGTAACAGAGAGGCTGTCCATATTCTCAGGCCTTGTATTACTGCACTTCTGGAATGCAGTTTGCTCATACCTAAGCATTTTCTATTCATGTATTTGTATGGATTGATTCCTTCCCTGATGCATCTGAGAATTAAAGGTATCTAATACATTAAACAAAAAGACATTTTCCACTTGCAGATTTTTTAAACTGGTCATTACTTGTTTACATAGTTTTTCATAAATAAGAATTTCTCTTAACACTGTTTAACTAGGGAATGTTACTCTGTCTGCCGAGGGGCATTTCTCACCCTTCTTTTGCACCCTTTTCCGAAGCCTTCTGTTCTGAGCTGCTCCCTCACCAGCCTCAGGCAGTTGCAGCTGGGTGCCTTTCTTCCCCAGACTTGCAGATAAATCTAGTTTTATGTTTGCAGTTTCGGAAATAGCCTTTTCAAGTCTTCAGTCTAATTTTTGCAGTTAGTGAGAGAAGTGAGAGAGGTGTTCAGGCAGAGACTCTCCAGGCTGCTGCCTCTGAGGAGAAATGTTGGTATAGTGTGTTAACTTGATATGCGTTGGTTAATTGTTTCTGAAGGCTGCTGCAGGATTTATTAAAGGCTTGGGATGATAAGGCTGTAATGACAATTTTCAAGAAGTTAAGGGAATGAGGAACAGTCAGTCTTGTATATTACTGCCCATTCTTGCAGTGGCTCTCTGTCTCTGCTCTGTCCCCATTTCCTGCTACCCCTTAGCTCCTTAGGAAAATTGCTGCCCTTCATTTCCTAATTGTCATTTTTCCTGTAGACATGACCACCTTTTTCTGCTGGAAATGATCATGTGGCTCAGAATTTTGCTGTTAAAAGTCAGCTTTCTTACTATCTCTTCAGTAAGTGCTTTTTCAAATATTTTTGAGTGCAGGATGTTAACTGGTAATTGGATTTATAGAACTGTAGCTTTGCTTTGTTAGCAGAGCCAATATTTTCAGTTATTGTAAAGTTTTTTATTCTTAAATACTGTGAGCAAATGCAAAGTATATCTAAATATAGTGTATGTGACACCTCAGAGTTTGTGAGGATCAGGAAGCTTGTGGATCACTGGGACAGGCTTCCCAGAGAAGTGGTCCATGCCCAGAGCCTGATGGGGTTTAAGTGTCATTTGGACAGTGCCCTTTTGTGAGCCCTGAAGTGGGACTGGATGATCAGGGTAGGTTCCTTCCAGCTGAAATATTCTGTTCTTAGTTTTCCTCAGAAGCAGATTGCAAAATAGTGGTGGTTTTCCCCCCTCTGCATTACAGCTATTACATTTACATTATTTCTCCATTACAGCTATTTTTCTGGGAGCTGTGAGTGGATCCTGTTTTTTCATGTGATATATCCAGTGGAAGCAACATAACTTCTAAATTTTGATCCCATGATTCCGGAAGTTCTAGAAATAGTCCTTTGTAAATAGTAGTTGGAGGCAATTAATTTAGAATAATTTTAAGGAACTTTTGGAATCCCATTTTATGGCAGACTTTGAAACATATAACCAGGTGAATGTGAAAAATTACAGTTCTGAATGAAAATATGTAGAATCTCATCTTGCTGCCTTTTGAGAAAATGAGTTTTCCCGTGGTCAGAGTACTCTATCTCTTCCTTGTGGGCTTTACTAATAGCAAGATAAAAGCTGTATTTTCACAGGGAATATTAAAACTCTGAATGAGGACAGCAGAAATACCTAATAATTCAAGCCTTATCTGGTACAAATTCTAACAAAACTATATATTACAGAAATCGCATCTGCAATCACATGCTAATGTATTTAAATAAAGGATTTTGAATATCTGGCACATATGAAATATATGCTTTGTTCAACATAGATAAAATAAGTTTTGCGTACAGTTATTTAGACAGAGATAGTCTGGCCTCCTTGGGTTAATGACCGTGGAGAAGTGCAGTGCTAGCCCTGCCTTTTTCGTGCATTTCATGTGCTTGGATTGCTGTTTGCAAAGGCCATTGCTGTTCCCTGACCTGTAAGAAAACGAATTTGTCACATTAAGTGCTCACACAGTTAGTCACTGACTGGGAGCTTCAGCAAAAAGCTGAACGTGCTGAAGACAGAACAGAGAATTAGCATCTCCATCGTTTCGGAGATGCCATTCGTTTGAGGTGGTCTGAACAGTTTGAACTGCTGTGGTCCTGGCCTGTACTTTGGAAACAGAGAAATGTGAATGTATTTTGTTACATCCACAGTTCTATACTGCTTGAGACTCAAATTGCACCCCACTGTGCTTGACAGTGGGGAGTTGATTATTTCACCCTAATCAAGATGTTTAAAAAAAAAAAAAGGCCAGTAGTCAACACAAATTGATTCAGTGATGGTAAATTTTGTGTAGTCTGATTATATTTTTTAAATGTTAATTTTATTTATCTGATAGTCAAGTAACTGTCAATGAATATAGGTCTTTCACACTTTCACAACAAGTTCCCTTCAGCTGACAAACAGAAGCAGTATTTCCAAATACATATATTTAGACTCTGGTTGTAATTTTGTACTGTGAAACAGATGTTGTGTATCTTTTTTTTTTTTTTTTTTAAAACAAACCCAAACATTAAGGACAGTGCATGCCTTTCAGGGTTTGTAACAAAACGAGATTTTAGGAAAATCGTCAGAAAAGTAACAACTGTGTAGCTGTGGCATTCCTTTCTCTCCCAGTTTGTCCCTCATCAGCTGCTGCAGTCTCAGGGGTGCAGGGTATTTCTCTTCAGGTCCAAAAAAAAACCTCTAAAAAAACCTTGGAGAGTATGCAGGGGCAGTGGGGGCAGTAAAGAGATCAAGAGGATCTACCTCACCAAGGGCGGAGCTAGAGGCAGTGAATAAGAGGACATCAGATTTTTCTGCTGGAAAAGTATTTTTTTCCCCCCTGGAAAATAACAGTTGATAGAAAGAAAATGGAGGTGGGTTATAGAAATAAATCAAATCATGTTAGTCCTTAATTATCACATATTAATGGTGCTTCCTTAGGAGCTTGATGGAAAGGTTAAAATAAAACCTGAAAAGGTTAAAATAAAACAGGGATGCTTTTTAGGCTTGTGTTGCACATTGCCAGAAAACTAGAACTAGTATTAAGTCTCTAGATTAGTAAAATCACTTCCCTTGCATAATCATGAATGATTCATATGTCTTGTAAAAGTCTCTTTAAAGGGGTGAAGTGCTCTGTAATTTATGGATTAAGTTTTGCACTTAAATATTTGTGAAGTTATAGTGAATTACATTGTGTATTCTGGGAAGAAATTTGACTCATGTTATGAATTCATCTTGTACAAAGATGATACACTAGTGACTTAAATGTCTTATTGGAGCATCAAATCTAAAGTTACTTTTCTAGCAAAACAGGTGGAATTTCTCCTTGTCATGGGCAGAGGAAGGAGAGGTCAGGTGTGTTTTGCTACAGGAATGTCTAAGCATAGCTGGTCAGACTGGCTGGTCTTTGTGTATTCTTCAGGGATGGATGGGAGACACTCATTACATGGATTTTACCTTGGAATGAGGCTATCCCTCTGCTCATTGAGTAGGAGGTGGATTTGTGGTGGAGCCACTCTTGCAGGTCAGCCTGTGAGGGTTAGACCTGCCCCTTGAATTAAAGTCAGGATAGCAATTCAGGCAGCCTTAGAAACTGGAGGATAAGCTGCTATAAATACCTTTATAGATTACTTTCTGTTTGTCATTTAAGGAGAAAGCTGCGGTATTAATGTCAGTTCTTCAATGCTTTCCACATCTCACCACTGCTTGTTGCAGTGTCTGTCATAGGAAAATCAAGAAGTGTGTGATGGTGGGTCGTGGAGGCAGCCCCTGCCCTCGCTGGGGGTGGACTTGCCCTGAGCCAGGGCTGCCAGGGGTGCCTGGGAGTGCTGAGCCAAGAAATGCAGACAGATTCCTGCAGGAGAGATGCTTGTCCATTGAGAGACCCAGTAAGCATTGGCCAATATTGCTTTGCTTTTCTTTTTAAAGAAGTTCTTATGCTTGCCAGCCTCCTGACTTCACTGCTAAGATTTCTGAATTTTTAGATACCAAACCCCTTGTGTGGATTTAACAAATACGGAGTGCTGACTTGATGTGGTCAGCAACTTTTCATATATATGATAATCACATAGCAAATATTTTGCTTTGAGTCATAACACATGCAAATAAAGAATATACCTTTTCCTCTTAGTAAAGTAGTTTTCTTTTCAAGGTCTTTGGTTCTGGGAAGTGCATGCAGACTAATTGATACGTATTCCTTGTGTTCCATCCTTTGGTGTTGCCTGATGACAGTGCTGCCAGGAGCTACTAAACTTGCTGACATTATTTACCTGGCTGCACCTGGGAGGCAAACTTATTTTTTGCCCTGTGTGCTTGCAGCTTTTCCTTCTGAGCTCTTAAAAATTATTTTCCATCTTATTACTGAATAACTAGAGGGTGATGCCTTTTGTCAGTGGCAGAGCCATGAATTAATTATTTTTCACAAAAGAATTCATGCTATTTCCTATCTCACTCTGTTTAAAAATGAAAGTTAACCCTGCATATCTTGTTGAAGGTTTTACTTGAGTTAAGTACAGGGGAAAGAAGGTGCAGGCAGCTGTCCTGTGTGCTAAGACTTAGAAACCAAAATTCATTTGTTCTTTTTTACTCAGCCAAGGGTAGCAAGAGATTTCAGGGAGCTCTGTCTCTTTAGTGAATCCCTTTCATATTATAAGTGGTGCTGAGGGACATGGAAAATTACTGTCAAAAAAGGATGAAGTAAAAATGTATTCTTTTTTTAAATTTTTTTTTCTGCACTATTTGCAAGACACAATTAGGTTTACCTTCCTGCCATCCTGAATTGTGTGTGGAATTCTTTCCACCTGGGTGGGATGCTGCTCCAGTTCATGGTACAGAAACAAGGATCCAGTCTGCCTTGTGTGCCAATATTTTTTTTTTCAATATTATTTAAATTATCTCATTTTTAACTGCCTATTTTTGGGGAATGAGAGAAATGGGGATGGCTCTTCGAAGGCTGTCAGATCCGGGGTGTTGCAGAAGTAGAGACACTCAGGAACCAGGAGGCGGAGAGTGCTTATTTTAGATCTCCTGCACTCCCTGTCTCATGATGCATCCATTAAAAATTCTGCTCTGCTTTAGAGTGGGAACGGTATAAAATGAAATAATGCATCCCTGGTACAAAGGGTGCTGTTTGTTGCCTACACCGCGCTCCTCGGGGAAATGGAGAGGTGCTTGTGTTTCACACCACAATAAAGGCTGGCAATCCTCGAAGTAAACAAAGAGCAATGAGATTCAAAAGGGGAGTTTGATGCTTTACAGAAATGCAACACCGCATAACAAATCCTTATTTCATTAAAGACACTTTAATTCAAGGCAACTTTTAAGGGTACTGTTGATTTTATTTGTGTCATCGGGGTGTGTCTGTAGAGATTGCTTAGCATGCTACCACAGCTGGAGCTAACAAATCCATGCAGGATGGCACTCTGCCCTCCTCATCAGTCTCATCAGTGCCTTCCTTTGTCCTGTCTGAAAGGCAACCTGTTAGCTGGGCTCTGAATTTCACCCCCTGCCCTTGGGCGGTGTGTCTGAATGAGTGAAACTGCTGCTGACATGTGAGTGTGCTTTGGTCCTTCCTCTGAGGGAGCACCAGGGCTGGGGCAGCTGTGCAAAAACAGATTCTCCATGATCACTATTCCCTTATTCAGTGTCAGCACATTGCAGCAGAGTGCACTTTGAGAAATGAATATTCAAGTATGATATATTTATTAGCCTAGTAGTTTTGTAAATACGATATTTTACCCTTGATTTATTAAATCTTGGTCTAGAAGCTCTGGTACCTAAATCTCTATCTGCACTGAAGGCAACAGGTTCCTTGAAATAAAAGGCTAAGTCTGGGTGTTCAAACCAGAAAGCAAATTTGCCTACTGGTACATTTTGGAATTGAAGAATTAAAAATAAAAATAAAAAAACCTGCTAATTTTGCAATATGACTTTTTTATGTTTAGTTATGTTTTCACAACATTATGTGGTGGTTTGGTGTAATTTCTTTAGGCAGACAAGTACAAACTGGAATGCTATAGTACTGTATGACGAATATATTCCTATTATTCTAACATAGTTTCTTAAGTGTTTTTTTTTCTGCTTCCCTGTAGATTAAAGCAAAAAATTATGACAAAGTGGAAAAGGTGAGTCATATTAATATATGTATGTATCACTATAGCAAGAAAAAGTACCTTGTGATTGGGCTAAATCGGATTGAAAAAACGCTGTAGCTGTCATTGAATGTGAAACACAGATGAAAAGTATCACTAAATTTGACTTGTTGCTACCAAGCTCTGATCAGTGAAGTGTGCAGGGGGATTTCTCTGCTTAATTCTCTCCAATTCCCTTGCATAGCATGGAGATGCTTTAAACAAGAGAATCAGTAGTTTAACTTATTCTTTCTTATAAATCTCAATCATAATTACAAGAGTTATTTAAATTCAATAGCTTTAAAAGCAGAAACCTAATTTCTGTATCTGGAATCCTGATCACATCTTCTTGATGTATTAAACAGTTATTTCAGCGCTGCCTTATGAAGGTTTTACACATTGATTTATGGAAATGTTACCTTTCCTATGTACGAGAAACCAAGGGGAAGCTACCTAGTTACAAGTAAGTTCCCAGAGTTCTCTGAATTATTCTAGTTTTATGGTGAATCTCTTCTTGATTTTTGACCAGGGGATGGGGAGAAACTTGGGTGACATATCTGTGTGCGGATTTTCTGTCAGAGTGTTGGGGGGTTAGTATATGATCTGCATTTAGAAAACATTAAAGTCTCTTTAATTGAGCTTGCTGGATAAAACTGGTTCCTTAGTTTGGATTCCTCTAACAGGATGATATAAGAGCAGTGGAGGAGCTAGTGTATCAGTGCCAGTTCCCTGTAGATGGGATTGGTGCTTGAGCCAACCTGAAACACATTTCTTCCTCTTTTGTCTTGCCCTCAGCATTCTGTTTAGAGTCTCCACAAAATTTAGCACTGGTTCCAGCTGAGACCAGTAGCAGTAAAAGTTCAAGAGTTGGAGGAAGTTTTGGAATGCATAAAAAAGTTGTGAAATTTTGAGTGTCAGAATTTTGGGATATGTTAATCTTCATCCCTTTTCAGTTCTTAGATTTTGCTTGTTTATATTCCTGTGGGTTGAGTTTCAAAAAATACCAGTGAGTTCCAGCATCTATAAACTGTTTCTTCACCAGCCCACCATAATTTCTGTGCACTATAATTGGCAAAATGAATAATGCATTAACAGAGGAAATAAGCAAGGGGTTTTAATTTATTTTTACAAGATTGTTTTGAAACAATTTTGAAAGTGTCAGTTTATTCAGCTTGTCTTTCCACTGTTTCTCCTGTTACTGTGGTCAAGGAGGTAATAAGATACTGAAGTGTGTTTGAGTAAAGGAAACTAGGAGAAAAGTGGGGAGAGGAAAAACAGCTTTCACTGAAACTTAACCAAGGAAATTCTGTAAACATTTTAAATTTGAGGGGAAATACTTTGAATTTGGGGAAAATAAAAAATCATGTGAAGTATTCTGGACAGTTTCACACAAGGGAGCTACTCCTAATTGTCCCAGCCTTTTGAGGTTCCTGGAGAATTACAGAAAAATTTGGGGAGCTCTGAGGGAAAAAAAAATAAGAAACCATGGGTGCATCTGTCAGCTAAGATGCTGTGGAGAACAGTTGGTTTCTTCTCAACTTCATGTAGTATTTGTGGCTTTCCATTGACTTGGGGTGGGTCAGGAGCTGTTAAAATGCTGGATTTCCAGCAGTGGATTTAAATAATTCTTGAATAAAACAAACAACCAAAACCCCAACAGAATCTAAATATGGAATTTAAAGCTGTCTGAATACCAATATTTGCTCTCAGCTGTTGAATGATATTTCTCATTCCTTGATGTTTGGTTAGAATTTGCTGCACAAAAGAATACTCTTAAATAAAGAATTTTTAAAATACTAAACACTTGCTTTATGGTCTTTGTGGTTCTTTTCCTCAGAGAAAAAATGGCTCAGGCATATGATTTTGCTCTGGATAAGATTGGCATGGAAATCATGTCATATCAGGTATGTTTTCTTAATCAAAACACATTTTATTTCTAACTTTATGACAAATACAGCTAACCATTGGTTTCACTATATGTAATATTTTTTCTCACCTAGATCTGGGTGGATTACATCAATTTTTTGAAAGGCGTGTAAGTACCTCAAAATTCCCTTTTTTAAGCTGAGTTAATGCAATGCTGATGTTCCTGCCAGTTGTGACCTGTCATAGCTGACATTGCTCTCTCTCCCCACTGTTTAGAGAAGCAGTAGGATCTTATGCAGAAAACCAGAGGATCACAGCTGTCCGTAGGGTTTACCAGCGTGGTTGTGTGAACCCCATGATAAACATAGAGCAGCTCTGGAGAGATTATAACAAATACGAAGAGGTAACCAACGTGGTTCTTTGTGACATTCAGAAAGAAAGAATTATCATGTAATCAAATATGGTGCCCAAGCTATATCCACTAAACAAGTGTGCACAAAAGAGATGACCAGCAATAGAAACACATTTTTTGTGCACAGTATGTACCAACTCCTGTGGGAAAACTTTGCAGGTACCCGAGTGATTTTTTAATTTCTTTCAAAGAGTCTCCATGAGACACATTTGGCTGTCCCATTTCCCAGCTGGCCCAGTGGAATTGCTGGAGAGTGAGTGGGACATCACTGTCCTCAGTGATGGAGGTGGAGCAGCTCAGCTGGCAGTGAGGGTTTGTATCCCCAAGGAGACACTCCCTCCTTTCACTTAGAGCCAGATGGGGTCAAATGACATTCAGCTGGAATGGTTTGGGCTTCCTCCACGGCATTAAGTTACATGGTCTCAGTGCTTAAAAATGCTCTTCATCATTCTTCACCTGAAGCCATCCTAGAACCCCTTCAGCTGAGTCTGCTCCCACAGTCTTCAGCTCACTGCCCTTTCAGGCCAGTCTGTAGCTGCACCTTTAGAGTGTATTTTTAAATATGTCTGGGGACAGCTGGTGACCAACCAGCCCCAGTCTGCAGCAGTGTGAATGCTAAGCTTAGTGGGAAAACCTGTGGGAGGGAGAACTCTTCGTGAGGGAACTCAAGGTGGGGAAACCTCTGGGTGGGAGTACTCCAGGTGGGGAAAACCTCTGGGTGGGAGAACTCCAGGCACCCCCAGCTATGAGCGCATACCATTACAGCTGATTGCCCCATAGGTGCTTGGGAACACCACAGAGAGCCTGTTGTCACCAGGGAGGATACCCATACCTTCTCCAGTGCAGGAAAATCCCCAGCACAGCTTCCCCATAAGCCACCCCTTCCCCTCCCACGCAGCAAGCGAAGGCTGTCACTGCTGGTTCCTCCTGCTTTCATTACCCATGGGGAGGCTGCCAAAATAATGGCTCAGACCTGTCCAGTTTCTAGCTGAGGCAGCTCTGGCTAACACCTGGGACTCCAGGCAGTCAGCTGGAAGCTGAGGGCTGGCACTGTGCTCAGACATAGGATCTGCCTGTCCTGTTCTGGCTATGCTGACCTTGAGGGAAAGAGCTTTCCTGGCACAGGAAAAGGCTCCTCACCAGAAGGGCTCTTTGAGGTGGAGGTCATTCCCCATGTCAGCAGCCCAACAGCACAGAGACCTCATGCAGGTCTCAGTATGGAAAGTCAATGGCCATTTGCTGTAATTCAAGCTTTCCTTCAGCTCAGGTGTAGCCACCAGGCAACAATTCCAGCCTGTAGTCACCAGTCTTTAATTAACTAAATGGTCAAAAGTGGTAGAGCTCTTAAGGAGACGTGTCTCTGTGACAAAGTGACAATCTGGCTCACAAGGCTGTGTGGCTGCTGAGCTGGGAGTGCATCCCAGGAGAGTTCTGCTGCATCCTCAGCCTGTTTCTGGGTTAACTGGGGCATTGCTGGGTTTGTGTGAGCCACATGGCCCGGTTTGCTATTCCACACAGTACCTTTGCTTCTATAACAAAGGTAAAGCTTCCTTTGCTTCCTAGTTCGGGTGCCTCTTTGGACTGGGACTGAAAGCTGTGCACATCTTCTGCAAAGTCTTGGCAACCACACCAGCTAAATCCACCCAGAGACACAGGCATCAGCCAAAGGGTGGCTGCTTTTCCCACCTAAGAGCCACCCCCAGCCCCTGCTGCTCTTGCTCAGCAGCACGGTAAAGCGCTCTGCACACATGTGCAGTCCTGGAGGGTGTCACACAGTGCTGATGCATCTCAGGCCCCATATGACAAAGGCACGCCTGTGGCAGCTTGTGTGTTGCATAGAACCTCTTCTGAGCGCTGTCAGTTACTTCAGGAATAGAGGAGAGGGCAGAGCTTTGAGCCTGAAAGTCAATCTCTGCTACTCCTTGTACAAGAAAATCAAATTCCCCATGTGCTCTCAGTCAGGGAGCTGACACTGACCGTCATTTCAGAGCAAAATTGTAAATCACAAATACATTCTTTCCATTTTCACTCACAGCAGTTCATTGTGTGTTTGAAAATGATTAAAAATAAGCTGAGGTAGTTCAGGTCACTTGAATTTTAGTAGTGAGTTTATCCTCTGATACAAGTTCTTGCTCACATACTTATTAGGTGAAATAAATATTTTGAGATTGGTGTTTTAAAATAACTTTGTCCTTACTCACTTCTGCATCCCCTTTCAAGCTCTTTCCTGTATAAAATAAGATTCAGTATGTCCAAAGTGAAATTGCACATTCCCAATTCCTTTCTTCACCCTTCTCCAGGGCATCAATATTCACTTAGCCAAGAAGATGATCGAGGACAGGAGTAGAGATTATATGAATGCACGACGTGTGGCAAAGGTACAACCTTCTGTTGACTTTTCTTTGTTCTGTTTAATTCTACAAACCAGCATTAAACTTGGTTCTTACTTCAAATAAAAGTGTGTCAGGCTAATAAGGTTGATATGCTAAAATATCATTTGTTTTAGAAAGCATAACCTAAAGTAAATGTTCAGTGTGTTTAAATCTTTTCTTCAAAGCATTGCCTCTGTTTCAGGAGTACGAGACAGTGATGAAGGGCCTGGACCGCAACGCTCCCTCCGTGCCCCCACAAAACACCCCCCAAGAGGCTCAGCAGGTGGACATGTGGAAGAAGTACATCCAGTGGGAAAAGAGCAACCCTCTACGAACAGAAGATCAAACTCTCATAACAAAAAGAGGTAATTAGATGTCATGCTAGGGCACAGAGAATTGTATTTCTCGGCTCCAGCATAAGATGTGATTTTGTGTTTAGGGATGGTGGTGGAGTGGAAGTTGATCGAGTTTCTTGAATTGTGTGGGTGCCTTTTTATTAAAAAAAAAAAATCTAGATTTTGCTAAAGCCAAGCTGAAAGTAATAAATGCATTTTGGGAAACACTGCTATAGTTGTGTGCCACTGAACCTCTGGTGCAGGTCAGGAAACAGTAGTTTGCAGCCTTCTTTTATGGCTGATTTTGATTGAGCTGTGCTTGTTCCTCTGTGGACAAGGCAGGTTATGGTTTATAAAGTTCCTGGCAATATAAAAGAAAGGCAGCAGTGATCATTGTATTCAAAGCCAATCAATGTTGATGTTGTCTGATTTATTGATGAATTTTGTACTCCATACTTGGGTTGTATGATAGTGGTACCATTTCCAAGGAGTGTTTCTTGCACGTTTTGCCCACAGTGATGTTTGCGTATGAGCAGTGTCTCCTGGTGCTGGGTCATCACCCAGACATCTGGTATGAAGCAGCTCAGTACCTCGAGCAGTCCAGCAAGCTGCTGGCTGAGAAAGGGGTAAGCAGTTTGCCACTGGCTTTCTCTTATTTCCTTGCTTTGACATGGTGTACTATCAGTTTTTCCTCAGAATCAAGGGGCGGGGGGGGAGCGTGCAAGATAGTTGCTACATGTTCAGAATTTTCAAATGGGGAAATTAAAAATTTTAAGAAATAAAAATGTCTGTGTTTTAGGTAAGAATTGTGAAAAATTGTTTCAATCTTGGCCAGTTTTAGGTTTGTGGGATTTTTTGGGCCTGATTTTGTGATTCCTTAAGTACTGGGGAACTTATTGTCTGTTTGTTGGAACACTGAATGGAAATTCACTGGGGCTAGTCACACACAGAAGATATTCCATAAGTTTTCCTTTGTTGTCACAGATGCTGAACAATTATATTATTATATTTATTTTATAACAGGACATGAACAATGCTAAACTTTTCAGTGATGAGGCTGCTAATATTTATGAAAGAGCGATCAGCACTTTATTAAAGAAGAATATGCTTCTTTATTTTGCATATGCAGATTATGAAGAGGTGAGCAAAAATAGTGATGTACTGACGTTAAAATCCAAATACATCTCCCATTAATCATGTCATTATTTGAAACATAATATGTGAAACATATTTACATATATGCATCTTTACTTGAAACATACTGAGTACACAAAATTCTGTATAGTTAATTTGAGTGCACAAAATTCTGTATAGTTAATTTACTGGTTCTTGTAGCCTTATTCTCATTCACTGTTTCTAAGATGGAGCTGATAAAATGGAGAGGAAAAGCCCATAGTATGAGCTACAAAAGTCTTCAAAATCTACTGTCTCTCCATTTCAATATTGACTATATTTCTGTAATTATCATAAAGGTGAAATGCTTACAAATTTCCATTTCCCAGAGCATCAGCTTCTTTACTTTTAAAATGGGAATAAAGGGCACCTTTCTTGTCTGATTCTTGGGGGGTTGATGTTTGTGTTGGCGCAGCTGTGACAGAAGATGGGAGCCACGTTTGCTGCAGCTTTCTGGAAAAATCTCTTTCCCCAGGCCACCACCTCACTGTGCAACCTCCACAAGGAGTGGTGTTTATTCCACCAGGAACAAAGGCTGTTTCCTCCTGGTCAGATGAGGACTCTGGAGTCCTCTCTGGGGTATAGTTTGCCCACTTTTTTTTATCGTGAAAGAATCTTTGCAGGAATAACTTCAGACAACAGCAGGGAAGAAAGCTTTTGCATTTAAAATAAAAATCCTTACTTGGTTTTCAGTGCAGCCTCTTGTATGCTGTGTCCTGGTTCTTCAAGGCTGCACAATTCAGCTGGCAGGGAACAGAATGGGCTATTGGAAATGTGTAGGTTGGAGAGTTAAGAAGGTGATTTTCCTGCTTATCTGCACATTACTTTTAGACAGAGGTAAAGGATGCAGTCTTTTTATGCCAAACACCTACAGTGGCAGTTCTGGTGCAGTATTACTGCATTAGAAAAAGACTACAGAGACTCCTGAAAAGCATGTAGGTAACCATTAGTGGGAAATTAATGTGGGAAGTAAAAAAATATCTGCACAAGACAGAATATGTATCTGAGTAAAGGGACTTACAAACACAGCCAGGGAAAAATGGAAACAGGAAAATTCTAGTTTTGTCCTCAGCTTGAGTTTTGCATTCTGGGAGATGCTCTGGAAGGGAGTTACCAAGCAGTCTGTGTTTGCTTTCACTCAGAGCCGGATGAAGTATGAGAAGGTGCACAGCATCTACAACCGGCTCCTGGCCATCGAGGACATCGATCCCACGCTGGTAAGATCATCCTTAGTGCCTCCACATCCCTGAACTGTCACCCAGGGTATGCACAGAGTGGGGAAGTACTTACTGGAGTTCCTTAGGTCACAGGGATGATGGAGCAGGTGGAATACTGAGATGGCAGAATGGCAGTCTTTAATCCACTGAAATACGCTGAGTCGTGTGCACTTTCCTCCTCTTATCTTCTTTACTTTTACAACAAGTAATGAAGATAAAAGATATAAAATATTTGATAACCATTCTGTGGCCATGTAGTTTGCAAATAAATCTGTCGTGTACCATGTAGGTATCAGGGTGTTGCTGTACCTCTGCTGAAGTGACACAGACTGTTCATGTGCCAGCTGTGGTAGTGCTGAACAAGCGGTGTCAGAAGTCACCTGCCCTCAAAAAGTTATTTAGTTTATTATAAACAGGCACAGCAAAGCATGATGAGGCAAAAGAAGGTGTGAAGTCTAACACTAAACAGCATGTCAATGTCAGAGGAGAGGTATCCAGTTACTGACACTTGCCATTCTTTAGAGACACATCCTAGTGCTTCCCACAGGTACATTTTGTGGGAAACCATGTACCAGTTCCTCCTGCTTGAGGAATGCTGCTATTTGTGATCTTATTCAGAGGAAAGGAAAGTTGAATCCCTGAGAAATGCAAATCACAAATTGGCTGCTGAATTAAGCATTCATTATTTCTTTGATCAGGTATAAATACTTGCAGGCAGTATGATGTGTATCTTGGATTGTATAATGTACAGTAAAATGCTTCATCAGGCCTTTTGGCTTTATGGGCATCTTAACTTTATTGGAAAGTTACCATTTTTACAAGTAGCCTTGAGTTCTGTGAAGGCACCAGCTTATGTAAATTACATTAATCTCCTTACCTCCTCTTCCTTGAAAAATCTGTGTATTAACTACTGGCTATTCAAGAGATCAATCTTAGGTGTATTCCATTTTTTTTTATTAAAAAAATATCTCTTAAAAGGTTTGCCTCAGTATTTGAAGCAAAACAACTCAGAGGCACAAGATGGCCTTGTTTCTATGACGATTCATTTGCTGTATTTTGTCAGTCAAGACTATTTCAGACCTAGTAAAAAACTTAATGGTATCCTAGTGTTCTTTGTTAGCACTGATGCTATTTAAATATTAATGTGCACCACAGGTTTATATCCAGTACATGAAATTTGCAAGGCGAGCAGAAGGCATTAAATCCGGAAGGACGATATTTAAGAAAGCGAGAGAGGATGCCCGGACCCGCCACCATGTCTATGTTACTGCAGCTTTAATGGAGTATTATTGTAGTAAGGTAATCATAGGTGCTCATCCTGATCCTAAACAAGTGTCAGGAGGGTGCACAGCTCACTGAAGCTAATAACTTTTTTTTTTCCCTAATGTTTACAGGATAAGTCTGTGGCCTTTAAGATTTTTGAGCTAGGGCTGAAAAAATATGGGGACATTCCAGAATATGTACTGGCATATATCGACTACCTTTCCCACCTTAATGGTAAGCTTTAAGCTTTGAGAGGTCTAATGAAGCATTACTCTGTGAGTTTAGGTCCAGGCCAAGTCCTTGGTATTTAAATTTTTCTTGGAAACCACTTCATAAAGCTCAGCAGTTAATCTGAGCACAAGACCTGCTGGTTTGTCCATCCAGAAGCTCCAGAAGTACGGTGACATTAAATCTTGATTCTGCTGAAGGGAGAAGAGTGAACTTTCCAAATTGTAACTCCCTGGCAGTGCAGGAGCTTTACAGCATCTGAACAGTGGGAAGTACACTGACGAATCTAAATCCTGAGGAAAAAGATCTAAAGAAGTTTACAGTCAGCATGAGAGGAGTGAGGGATTAGCAGGTCCTGACCAGAATGAATTTAAACTCGTTCTCCCTGAGTGGACGAGATGAACAAGATACGAAAACAGTACTGGGCCTATCAGTCATGCTTGAAAGGTGCTGGGGAGCTGCAATGGAAAGAACAGGTCACAGGGGCTAGGGAGACCTGGGCAGGAGGTGGAGGTGGTGGTGGAAGGGTTCTTGATGGGATTCCCTGAGGCAGGGGCTGGGTGGCCTTTTTAAGAAGGAAAACCCAAGCTGCTGTGTGGATTCTGCAGCACCAGGCACCATCTACACCTTGCTGTCTACAGCACCTGGGTTTTTCAGGCACTCAGAATTTAAAGATTGTGAGGTTTTTTTCTCCTGTGAGCTGTAAACTGGGAGATTTTATCCAAGTTAAAGTATGTTTAATTTTTCACTAAGTTATTGTGGGTCTACATGAATATTAAGAATACCTTTCTGTAGGTTGCCATGAGAAGAAATTCTCTTAAGACTGGTTTACTGCTCTGTTTTAATAACCCAACAGAGCTCCTGAAAGCCAGGAGAACTGATCTCTGAACTGTAAGTGTAAGAGGTGGTGCAATGCAGAGGGCAAGAGTTGGCAGTATTAGGAGCAAACCCACCAAACCTCTCCATCCCCCCAGCTGGCAATGTGCAAAGACTGACTGCTTGCTGGGAATCAGGTCTAATAATTTTGGGAGGACTTCTGAGGACTAGACAAGCATATTAATAGTGCCCTGATTTAAAAGGGAAATAATGAATTGAAAGGCCAAATTTAAATTTACCAAGATACGCTATTGAGATAATTAAAGAAAATTGATAAAACCTCCAGAAATCCTGAAGAGCAAGCAACAAACAACAGCTGTGCTGTTGTAAAAGATCCTGTATTAAGATCAGTTTGTCACTATCGATAAAAACAGACTTCCAAAGAACAAATTCACATTGGTATTTAACATCAGTAAAGTTTTATGTGGGCACTTAGATCTCTTTTTATACTTACAGAAATTCAAATCCATGAAAGTCATCCTTATTGCTGAATTCAATGTACATATCTCTTTGAATGGACATTTTTTAACTTGTCTTTGATATATTTTACTCAGTGTGATTTTTTTTTTTCTATTTTTAAAGAGGACAACAATACAAGAGTTTTGTTTGAACGTGTTTTAACTTCAGGGAGCCTTCCACCTGAGAAATCTGGGTACGTCTGCAAAAGTAGTTTCACTACACTGGAAAAGATATATAACCCCTTTCAACCACAAATATTCCAAAGAAATTAGAAACATGAACAGCAGGACAAAATTAGGTACAGATGTTCCCTCCCCTCTTCATGCTGTCCAGAATAGCAACAACTGTGACAAATTTGGGAAAGTCCCTGTCCCACTTCTAGTGAAATTCATAAATTTATTGACTTTAAAACCTCATTGATGCAGGATTGTTGAGGATAGAGTGCAAAATCCCACTGTACAATAAGGATTCAGTGGTCTGAGCTGAGAAGGTGGGTCAGGAATTTGTTGAGGAGGTGCTTAGCATCTCCCAGCCATGAAAATAAAATAGGGAAAGAACCAGAAAGAACTTGGATTAACTGCTTACTGCCATATTTTCATTGCTACTTTTTAAGTTTCTTTCTCAAAATAAATGCTCACTAAGGCCTTGCAGTCTGAGGGTTCACGTCACCATTATTTTTCTGGTAGACAAAAGTATCAAAACGAAAGTGTCAAAAATGGCACTGCTGTGCACATTCATTCTGCACTTCAGTTCTGATCTTTTGTGAGAAATACTTTTATGCCCAGTTTAAAAGTGAGAAAACACAAGAACATAAAAGCTGAACCCTCTTCAAAGGTGAACTCCAAAGCTAAAATGAAAGTTGAATGAAGTCCAGAAATATGGTCAGATGTTGCTTAAGTTGTAGATGAGATTTTCCATGGAGAAATCAGCACTAACTATATATATTCTGGGCTGTATAAAATTCTGAATTGCTGCCTGTTGTGTTCTTGCCAGCTAGGATATCCTGGTCTGGGCAGAGGAACTAGATCATAATGCATGGCAAAAAAGTACTTCCCATATCAGCATCAGAGTGAAGTTCTGGATGAGCAGAGTGTTTGATAAAAGCTCACCTCAAGTGCTAAAGTCCTTGACACCTTGACACCTTTCCTTTCTGTAACAAATTCCTTTGTATACCACCAGACTGAAAGCTCTTACAGAAATACAGAAGGCACTGAGAGGGCAAGGAGTATTTTAGGTGCACCTAAAGTAAATAACAGAAATGGCCAGGTGGCCTCCTTTGGGTCTGTCCTCTAGTGTGTTTTTAATTGGGTTGTGCTCAGTAATCCTTCCTCCTTCAGTGACTCTCAATGTCCCTGTTCTGTTCCAGGGAAATCTGGGCTCGCTTTTTAGCCTTTGAAAGTAACATTGGGGATCTGGCCAGCATCCTGAAAGTGGAAAAAAGGAGGTTTACAGCATTCAAGGAAGAATATGAGGGCAAAGAAACGGCTCTGCTGGTGGACAGGTACAAGTTCATGGATCTGTACCCCTGCTCTGCCAGTGAGCTGAAGGCCCTTGGTTATAAGGTAAGTGGGTAAGAACACTTCAGTTCACTGTTGTTCTTTTCAGTGCCAGGAATCTTGAGCAAGTCCCTGTTTAGGACTTGCCTTACAATCCTTCCCCTTGCTAGAAAAGCAGGTAAAACAGGCCTCTTCCTCCTCTTCCTCTTCACCCTCCTCCTGGTTACCTCTCATCTTTCCATGGCAAGGTCAATGTGTTAATGTCATCACCATACAGCTACAGGCCTCCACACCTGAGCTCCTTCAGAAACCAAAACTTTTTGGGAAATCTGTAGGATCAGGTTATCTGTATGAAATACAGCTGGCTGTCCTTCTTCTCTGAGGTGGCAAAGCTCCCCTCACTTCACTGGGAGCGACATCAAATCCCACATGCTGCAGTCCCAATGCGTACTGTGAATGGCTGAGGAAAGCTCTTGACAGGGATCAGTGGCTGCCTCTTTTTTCAGTTGTTTCTTAGGGCTAAAGTGCTTTGGTGCTACCATGTGGAGTTCAAAGTATAGGTCAGACCCCTGTATCTGGTGGTCTCCTGTTTTGTTTCTAACCATATGTATTTTTATTATTTCTGTTATTTAACATTTTGTGGAATCATTAGAACAGAACAGGATTTTAGTTTACATTTTTTAAGGCTGCAGGAGAAGCAGAAACAGCTGATTGCCATTTACATGGACAGGAAGGGAGCCCTCAACCCATGCCTCTGAAACAGTGCCTCAACTTCCACTTACTTCTTACACAGAAAAATAATTTATAAGAAATACAGATACCATCAAAGTTAACAAAGCAGCTGAATTGCTGGCCATCACAGAACTGTAAAATAATCTGATAGGTGCAAATCAGATTCACACTGAGCGACTGAATACTTTTCTTAGAATGCATTGGGGGCAAAGTTATTTTGAAGTTAGAGGTGAGCTTACAAAGAAGTATATTTTGCTAAGTGCATGCAGGGCAGTGTGTACCTAAGATGGTGCAGCCCTGGGGCTGATTCCTGCTGCTTGGAACATGCCAAAACATAATCCTGTTTGAACTGATGTTTTGCCTGCGTGCTGACTGCCTTATGCTTTACTTCTTTTCCAGCTAAAGCAATCTAGGGAATGAAATGAGGGAAAAACTATAGTCGTGAAGGCCTGGTGGTCTGCACCTGTTCATCTAAATCCTCTTAACCTAAAAAAGGAGCCTCTCAAAAATGACAAACACCATTCCATTCAATAACAGGAACAAGTGTTTCCATTCGCAGCTGGGACACTGTAGGATTAAAATGTTTAATGAAACCATGCAAGTTTTGCCCAGATGGTCTTGTAAGAGGACATCTGAAATGATAATGAAGACAGAGTGAGAATAAGTGACTGATGCAGAGTGAGGTTTTGTTCTGCAATTGAAGCAAGCAATGTTATCCTGCCAAGTTCAGTGCTCTCTAATTGCCTTTCACAGGATGTCTCCCGTGCCAAGCTAGCAGCAATAATTCCAGACCCTGTGGTTGCACCTTCCATCGTGCCTGTCCTCAAGGATGAAGTGGACCGGAAACCTGAATATCCCAAACCAGACACTCAGCAGATGATACCATTTCAGCCAAGGCACTTAGCACGTAAGTCAGGCACTGGGAAGTGGTTGTGTTTCACCTGTGGCGAGTTAGGAACCTGGCTGCTCAGCCAGCCTAATTAGAGGCTTTCCTACTCCCCAGCCATCCAAACCTGTACTTAACTCTTAGGCTGTCATTTCACTGGGTTGCTAAAGGCATGTGAGTTTTAATTAATGCCAAGGCCACATGGAATAAGTATAAGAAGTTTGGAGTCTGGTAAATGGTAGAAAGCTGTTACACACACTACTTACAGAGCAGATGGCTGAGTGAACAATGTGGAATTAGTAGAGGCAGAGGGGACAGGGTAGTAATTACTTGTATCAAATAACAGTGCAGTGCAAAAGCAGCTCTCTTGCACTGGCTTCACCCAGCTTTTCTCCCCACAGCTCCAGGCTTACATCCTGTCCCAGGCGGGGTATTTCCTGTTCCACCAGCAGCTGTAGTTCTCATGAAGCTCTTGCCACCTCCTATTTGTTTTCAGGTTTGTTTTAAATAACTCTGAACATTTCAGAAAGCTGTGGAAGACATTCTGTCATGACAGAACCACAGTGTACATTACTCCATTGAAAATAACCTTCTAAATAAACTTTTTTCTTCCTTTGGTAACAAATTAGGGTCCCTTTGTGCAAGTGGATGAGCTCATGGAGATATTCAGAAGATGCAAACTGCCAGACAGTAAGTTACTTGTCCTCTGTGGAGGCTGAGCTAGGGCTGCATAAGACTTGTGTTTACATATGGATATTGCTGTCTAAAACCCAGACTTTATTTACAGATTGTAATTAGTGTTTAAGAGCAGAGGAGGTGGGGCTGGAATCTGCATAGAGATGTTTGCATATTTACCTGGAGGGAGGTAACAAAAAGTCAAAAAACTCCAAATCACCAGCTGCTCTTTTAATATGTTGGTGGTATCAACTGAAAGAAAGAAATGAAGATTTTGAGAATACCCTTTAAAGGCAGCATTTCCAGCAGCATTGCAGCTGTAACATGAAATGACAAATTTGCAGCATGATGGAAATAACTCTTGAGTGCACGTTGTTGCCTGGGCACAAGCTGCAGGCAATGCTTTCTGAGCTCCTGCAAAGAATGAAAGAATGGTCTCCAGCACAGATCCTACAGCAGATGATAATATGCTACTCTTCATCCCCCCTTGTTAGTTTAAGGAAAAAAATAGTAGCAGAGAAAGAAATGTAGGATTTAATTTCTTTGAATGAAACTAAAATATCTGTTTAAATTATACAGGATATTTTTGAGGCTTCCTCTGTTGAGAAGCAGAAACTGACTTGCTCTGCAGCCTTTCTGGTGAATCATGAACTAGTTACCCCGATTCCCAAAAAGCCTTCCTGTTTTATTGAAGCTCATAAATGACCTCAATTCCTGTGTTAAGGGAGGGCTCGAGCTGGAGCAGCAGCATTTCCTTTATAATCGGTGTTCACCACAGCTCAGTTTCAGACAGCGGGGGCTTAATATTTGCAGAACAGGGCAGGAAGTGTCTTACATTGCACAAGTGTCCCCAGGTGTGTGTAGGTGTCTCTGCTGGGGTGCTGATTGCTGGGCAGGGACTGAGTGTCACACACTGAGTGCCTGTGTCTCTTTCTGAAGCTGTTGATGAAGCTGTGCGGATAATCACGGGCAGCCTGCCTGAAATAGCTGTGGAAGGCAATGGACCTGTGGAAAACAACACCATTCTCAACAAGGCTGTGAAGAGATCACATGAGGATTCTGATGATGATGAAGAGAAAGGATCTGTAGTTCCCCCTGTACATGACATTTACAGAGCACGACAGCAAAAGAGAATCCGGTGAAACAAGTTTGGAGTTCTGTTGTGACAGACAAAGACTTGCATTGAATCAGTCTCTTAAAAGTCAAGCATTTAAAAGGGACAGCTGCAAACAAAAAAATCCTTGAAAATGGTTTTGTTACTGTGGTGCCTCTTCTCCCATATGGTTCTTGATCTGAAAACAGCCCGAACAACCTTAGAATGTGCTCTGAACAAAACTCGGTTTTCAAATCCAAAAGTGCAAAATGTCGAAACTGTATTTTGTTCTTCGAGGGTGTACGCATCTACCACTTGAAACTCTTGTGGGTTTTCAACAGTTTTATTTTAAAAACTGGATGGCTTATACTTGTGAAGCATTTTTAATTCACAATTGCTGGAAAACAGTTGTTCTCAGTTTGTTCATGTAGTGTCCTGCCTTATTGTTGTTTTTATTTATGGCAGAATGTAAGGAATCTCTTTTGTAGTTGAAAATTAAAAAAAAACCAAAAAAAAAACCAAAAAAAAAAAAAAAAACAACAAAAAAACCATTCCTTTAAAATAAAAGGATATCCATAACATCATGCCTCATTCTGGTTTTATTCAAACACAAGGTACTTCTTAAATATGACTCAGCCACTTCAAAAGCAATGCTAATTATACCGTCACAGGAAATTGATCAGAGCATACATATTAGAATGAGCTTGGTTTCCATTTTCTAGAGGATACAGCACACTTGGGCTTGTAATTCCAGGCTGTTTGAAGAAGACATCATCGTAAGACTAACTCAGTTCAATGTGGGTAGTCCAGGAGCACTGGCTCACTAAGCCTGGTCCTTGCTACCTGCACTGGTCTTCCAGGTAATGTACAAAGCTAAATGTTAATACTCAGCTACATTGTTGCACTTGTTATCTTCAAACAGGCTAAATAAACACTACAGGAGCTTTCCAAGCAATTTCTATGTGTGCTTCAGCTTTTAACTTGGAATTGGCTGTTCAGAATTGCACTCTGATAAGATCCTAAGAACCCCTTGGACTACAGGACAGTCAGAGCCTGGGGCAAATGAAAGACATTCCCACCCCAGCACAGCTACCTCAGCCAGAGCTCCTCTCTGCCAGGGCAAGGGGTGAAACAGCATCTGCACATGGAGATGGGACTGGCCTTTGCCATTCTGGAATGTCCTCCTTGCTTTGCCACTCAACTGCATCTCCATATCTCTTTCAGACAGAATGTAGAGAAACTGTTTGTCAAATGCTCTCATTAAAAAGAACAACCTGGGAGAATCATTACCATGCTTTGTGGACATTTAGTGCAGTTTCTTTGGATCTTTCCTGTTGAAAGGCCCCCAGCACCTGTGCCAGGAGCATTTGTTCCGTCTATGTGGGCCCTGGAGGTGAGAGTGGAACCACAGGTCAGTACAGCATTCTGTTCCCTCATTCCAGGAGTTTTCTGCTACATGAAGGATCAAAGCCCTCCTGTGAGGAGAGATGGGATTCCCTGTGTGGGCCCTGCAAGCAATACCAGCACTCGTGCAGCACAGCCAGGAGCAGGCCCTTCAGCTGAAGCCCAGCCCTGTCAGCAGCCATCTCCTCAATAAGGATTTTATCCACTGCTAGAGCAGTGCCCTTCACTCTGCCATCGGTCACACACCTTTCAGGGCTTTTCTAGGCACCTGTCTCACCATTACGTTCCTCCCCACACCGTGGGGATCATCCTGTACCTCATCTAACTCTGCAGTCAGCGTCACTGCCTCTAAAGGCAGCTCCTAGGCAGGACCGAAAGATAAAAACAACAGCAAAAACTTCTAACTTGTGCAAATCTCATTTATGAAAACCAAAGCAAAGCTCGTTTCAGTTATCTATCTTGTTGCTGGCTCCAGAAGTGATGGCTCTGGTAGCTCATTCACACAGGCTGAGGGACTTTGTGCAGCTGCAGAGCTTTAGGTTGTGTTCTGAGGCAGAGCCTGCTCTAATAGCAAAGCCCAGCGAGCTGAGACAGCAGCCTTGAAGACCTCTGCAGAATCCTTCACTGATCTGAACAATGAAACAGACCCTACTCCGAACCTTTTTTTCTAGCTAACCAACATAATTTTTGAGTTCTCGCAGGATTCAGAGACAGACATTCATTTTGCTGGCTGAGTACACTTGTCCAAGAGAAAAATCCCTTGTCTGAGCTCATGAACTCTCACAGGGTTTTGCTGGGTTTTTCCCTTGGGGAAGGGGGTTTGTAATGAGAAAAGATTTGGTTTACAGTTGCACAGGCTAATACAGAAAAAAAGATCTTATTTCTTCTATCCCACTCCAAACACAAAGCTGATGCAGCTTTATCCATGCTGACGTTTGAAGGAAACTGGAAAGGGTAGCATCAACAGTGGATCATAATTAAGTGCCTCTACAAGTTCTGTTACTTTGGCTGATTCCTAAATTAACCTGCCTGTTGGCAACACATGGGCCCCTTTATTTATTTATTTCACATACCCTGTTGGTTTGTTTTTGTTTTTTTTTTTAAGACAGCATGTTCTGGTTTGGACAACCTCATACTTGGGCCACTTACTGTGAGTAACTACAAGCTTTGCTTTCATAAAACCATCAAATATTGATTACTGTAATACACTGTTGTGCTCAACCAGAGGAAAATTTCACTTACCTTCCAGCTGAGCCTGAGATTGCAATGTAAGAGCACTAGGCTCCTCTATACAATACATAGCTCATTAAATTCAAGACCTACAAATATTCTAAGTTTCAATAACACCTCTACAAAGTGAAAAAAATCTACTAAAATTTTCCCTGTATATCCAAACTTACATCAAACCATTCACATCTCACAGTACATTAAAATCACTTATTGTGCCCACAGTGCTTTGCATTTCCCAAACATTTTTGAAGACATGATTGAATATGCAACCATCTCCCGTTGTAGTTTTTAAAAAAAACCCCAAATTTTCAACCTAAAATTTCACACACTTTAAATCTACCTTCTGCAAATGACAATTTACTTTAAAACTGGTATTTGACCTAAAAAGGAGTAAATTACTAGCAAAAAAAAAAGGTAACAAATGCCACTTTTATCAAAACATTTTAGCTCTGCCCTTTCTGAAATCTTTACAAGATATAAATACAGCTGCAATCTATAAGATTGCCACCTCTGGGAGTACTGTACATAGCAGAGGACAGTTACCCAATAACCAGAAAATCTGCTACAAAAATATATCATGTTTTGTAGCATCTGCAGGTAAACAGCACAAAAATACTTTTAAAAATGCAGTAAAATACAGAAAAAACTACCATAACCCTACCATACTCACCATAATGTTAAAGTGCTGCTTGGCTTGGTGTTTTGCCTGGTAAAGGTCTTCTTTAGAATTTTAGCTTTATTAATTTTTTTAAGTAAGATTTTTTTAAAAACCAAATCACCCCTTCTGGGAAGAACCATTGCTAATCAGCTCTGGATAAATTAAACTAAGTTCACTCTAAATTAAGAGTTAAACGCCCTAAAATGAGCCACTTAAATACAAAGTTTGCTTCTTAAACTTACCCTACCTATCATCAGCTCAAAAATCTAAATATTGCAGCCAGAAAACTTCCACGATATCTCCCCCCAGGTTGCATAATTATGTTAGAAATGCATCTCTCATAAATTTTACCTCAGGATCTCCTGTACTTCCCTCACCAGTCACCACTCATGGGTTAAAAGGAACCAGTATTTACATGGAAAGCTGTTTTTCTAGACAAATATTGGTACAAGTTTTATTTAATAGCTGACAATACTGTATTGGTAGCACACAGACTGCTTTTACGATTCTTCTGACTTCTCTACAATTTGGGATTCTTCCTTAGTCAGTATTTTGCCAAGGACTGCATCATAGTAAGGGCTGAAGACCATTCTGTTGTAGTTGACAAGACGAGTGTACTTGGCAGCGATCTCCTCCAGCTCCCTCTGAATAGGACCTAAACCTCCAGGAATGGCAGGCAATGATTTCTGCTGACTGGATGCAAGATAACTCTCCAGAAACTTTTGAATTCGAGAATCTGGAAAAAATGGGTTTGGTTTGTTTTCAAAATACGCATAACCTCATGTAAAATTCAACAAGCCTGAACACAGGCAGCAAGTTGGAAAGACAACGTGGAAACAAATGTGGAAACAAACGTGGAAACAAATGTGCAAAGAGGAGCCCTGCACACCCCCCAACCCCAGCTGCACAGACAGGGAGAGCAGAGCACTCTCCAGACCTACCTATGAGCCTGCAGATGGAGTTATCTGGGCTGGCCACTGCCTGGATCTGTCCCTTCAGCACAGCCTCTCTCTTGGCTGAGAATGGGGTGAAGCCATGCTGGGAAAGGCAGCTGTTCACTTCAGCACACACCTTCTCACCCACGGTGGCCAGGGATTCCTTCAGGTTAAAGGAGCTAGGAAACAGGTGGTACAGCATAACTGTGTTAGTTACTCACTGTTTTCCCACTTTTTAAAAAGAAACCATTCAATTAGAGTTGCCTTATTTATCCAATGTAGTGGGAAAAGCATAATGCAAATAAAGCAAATCATAAAGATTAATATAATTATATACACATGAAAAACAAAGCTGAGAGCTAAAGCAAGGAAGTAGAAGAACATTCAAGACTTCAAGCCTGAATAATCCATACACATAAGAGCTGACTTTCTGGCTGAGGATAGCTCTGACTAAAGCAAAACCTGTAGGCATAGAGTAATCACTAAATCTGCAAGCAGCTCACTGTGCCACACTCAGGTTTTTGGGGAGCCTGGCCCAAACTCTGAGCAGGGGCAGCTGCTGGCCCTCTCCTGTGCCAGCCTGGCACCACAAGAAACACGTTCTGAAAAAAGCAGCTTGTACAAATCACGAAAGAGCGGAGCAAGAAAAGAGCTCTGTATGAGTAAGCTGAAGAAAAACTGTCAGCCTGGGATCATAGAAAGCCCCCATCACCTCCTCTGCATTTTCTGCAGCCCCCAGCCAGAAAGAGGCTTGAGCTGCTCATTTCCCAGGGTGACAGCAGAGCTGCAGCTGCGCCTGGCTGGGAGATGGACCTTGCCATACTCACGGAAGATGCATTCCCGTCAGCAGCACCTTGACGATGGCTTTGATGTTCTCAGCAAACCCGGGCACGTCGATGAGCATCGGGCCTGCTGCACTGAACGTGACCAGCAGCACTGTCCCCACCACCAGGAGCTGCTCCAGCTCCAGCTGCAGCTCCAGGAAGCGCGTCTGGTCCATGAGCACCGTCTGCAGGGAGGGAGGAGCCAGCACAGCAAGGAGTCAGTCTGCAGGGCTGGCAAGGGACACTGGGATGCAGCAGCAAAGGCACAGGGAACAGCAGGCCAGCACCAGGAGCACAATGAAAAGCACTGACTCCTCTTTTCCAGCTAAGCAGGTTTCAGCACTGAAAGACAAGCACCTATTAGAGCTGCCAGATCCCCCAATTATTTAGTACTGTACGTGTTGCAAGACTACAAATGCAAACAGCTTCTGGTGTGTCCTGGGAATAGAGGAGTAGAATAAGCACAGAACCAATTTTTCTGCAAAATACCTACTTCTGGAAAAGGCCTGTTCACATGATCCCACTTCAGGAGCTTCAGATAGGCCTGATTTTGTACATCAGTGAAGCACAAGGCAGAAGCTCCACCAGTGGCACCAGCATTACAGTGGGGAGGCAACATTTCATGTCCCAGCTTTGCAAGATCATCTGCTGCTTCTTGCAACCACTTTGTGACAAAGTCTAAAGAATCTGGAAGAGCAGGGGAAAAAATCTTGCTAAGAAAATTCCTTTCCAAAGTTACATTTTTTCCACTAATAATTTCCAAACAATCCCATTAGTTACTATGACTAATGCCCACGATATCACATATGACATGTATTTCATTTATTGCATCAAGCCAAACATCTAAAACAAAACCACACAGCTACAGGAAATCAGAGGTGAGATGATGCTGGGTAATCATGCCCTACACTGTATTGAAATTAAACTGAACGTACCAAGGGCAAAACTATTGTTGTGGCAGATTTTTTCTAACCATAGTTTTGGGGCACAAGCTGTCATTTACCATATGAATTCTAGAATTTATAAAAATATCTGAGTTCTTTTCATGATCTACAAGCAAAGACACACAGTTTACTGGGAGGTCAGAGGGGAAGAAAGAAAGGAACAAAGTCATACTTGGCTGTTTCTCAAGAAACTCCTGAAACTTCTTTCTTTCATATTCAGCAGACTGCTGCATTAATTTTGGCCTAATACTACTGACAGCGAAGTTTGCCATATCCATTTTCATTAGGTCTAATACAGAGAAAATTGCTCTAAACAAACAAACAGAAAAAGTTATTCAAGGCTGCAGATGTTTCAGAGGTGCTGTTTACAAGATTTATTACAGATTGTCTACGGAAAAGAGCAAAAACATGCATGGGAAACAGTAACAGCTTAACAACTTCAGAGCATGAGACAGAGAAAGCTGGAGCAAGCATGTACATGCATGCATGTGCCTCTTGCAAGTGAGAAAGAAATCTTGCTCTCCTGTAAAAAAGCCTCCATGGAATTAACTCCACTAGCTCCATCGATTTCATCTCCCAGCATGTGCAATATTGTATATGAAAAGACATCTGGGTTTCCAAGCTTGCATGCCATGGCTGTTGGCAGCCTGGAAAGCCAATCTCAGTGGGAAGTGAATAATCAGACCCAAGGGGCAAAAAAACCCCAACAAAACAAACAAACAAACAAACAAACAAACAAACAAACACCAAAGAAAAACACCTTCATTTCAACGCAACCTAATCCCTGCTGGCAATATTTCTGCCAAATCAATCCTGAACTCCTGGAGGCTTTTCAAATTAGAAAATAGCAAGGTTAATGAACTTCTCCCAGCTACTGAGACCTTGAGCTGTTCCCCTGAGAACACAGTGCAAAGCAGAAACCTGAATGCTCCCAGATGTGGAACCTCTTGAACTAACAAGGAATTACCCAGGGAGTGGGGCAAAGAGAGCTCAAATTGGGAGGAAAGGACACACTGGCTGGAAACCAGTAATGCTTTTTTTCCTAACTCCTGTATGCTTTCTTCACCCTCTTGACATTCAGTTCTGATACAAACTGACTTTCATCTGCTACCTTAAAGTTTATTTGCATTTGACATTTAAGCAAATGTCCTTCAGTGACATGCAGGAGCCAGACAAACACTCCAACTCACCAGATCAGAGATGGTCCTTGTTAATGACTTCTGGAGCATCTCTCCCCTTCACACCCACAGCTATATCCTTTTCCCTATCACTCTTTCCTTTCTAGGAGTTGCAAGTTGCCCCTCCCCCTCCACCTCTAAAATTCTTTAAGGGACTCTGAACATGACTAACAAACACATTTCAGTACCTGAAAAGAGGAACTATTTCATTAATATCTTTCAGTTTCTTAATGTCTTCATCTCGAGCTGGAGCACAGAGAGTCCCCATCATCCCAATAACAAATTTGACCAACTTAGAAATGTCAAGGGCCCCGTTCTCTGCCTCCTGTTTTATCAAATCCAGGTCAAGAACTTCTGTAATCTGGTTTCTCAGTCTAGTATGACCAGGCAACAAGAAAGACAGAAGACTCTGAAATGGAAAGTTTTTAACAGTGCATTAGTTCTACATATCACAGACTACGAGAATCAAAACAATTACTGAACCACCTCTTCCAGAATTATAGAAAGGTTTGGTTCAGGAGAGACCCTAAAGATCACCTAAAGATTCCCAAACCCCAGCCACAGGCAGGGTCTTCTTCCACTAAATCAGTCTGCTAAATGCCTCATCCAACCTGGCCTTGAACACTACCAGGGATTCTTCTCTAAACAACTCAATCACTGAATTTATCTATTTTTATTGTTTGGTTTGTTTTTCTGTTTTTTTTTAACCAACCAATCACCAGCTCCAAATGTTTCACATCACGCAGTGTGATACTGTAGTTACTAAGTGGTAAATCCTCTGTGGCACAGATCATACTTCAGACTGTTGTGCTTGGTTTTATCAGCCCAGTGTTGGAGCATCCCACTTACTGGGTAACTAATACCAGTGCCATAACACAAAGGAAGCTTGGAATTACGGAACTGGTAAGCAGTGCCTGTTAATCACCTTACACGGTTTTGCATTTGGTTTTACATTCAAATTTCTCCTCTAGGATTATACAGCTTGTATATGTTCACAGTGATACAGTAACGAAAAAGAACAAGAGGATTTTTTATGAAAAAAATAACCACTTTTGCTCATTCATATCAGTGTAGCTATTCAAATTCAACCATTTCCATTCATATTATCTTACCTCTTTAATTTCTCCCAAGAGTTTAATTGCATGATCATATGTGGGGGGATCTTCCTTTAGCTGAGCTTCCAGACAATCCCAGAAAGCTTTATGCACAATATCTCTGACTTTCTTCTCTAAGCTGTGAATAAACATGTTAAAAAGAATGATACTGGTCTCTGCATCACCTTACAAAGAAAACCTGCAGCTCCTGAACCACACCATGTAATAACAGGGATATAATGTAACAATAACTATATGATGATTACCAGACATTCATCATTTAAAGTTACTCAGAAAAGGAAAAAAAATGGACACATGATTTGGAATTGCTTATGTCCTAATACAGGGTTACACATGAGCAAAGGTGGCTACAAATTAAACTCCTTCGAAGTATTTATCACATGCTATATCTAGATAACTGGAAGACAACAAAAATGGCCAAAATTACATTTTGTCTTCAAAAGGCTGGTACTCATGCTCCCTTTAAAGGCCCCTAAGTAAAATCAATTCCACTACATAAAATTCATTAGTAAACCTAACAGAAATTAAATAACTTCCCTGACACAAAATCTGTTTCACTACACAAGTATTGCACCTTCTCTGAGATAAGGGCCCAGATCAGTTTGCATATTTAAAAAAAAAAAAAAAAAAAAAATTCCACTGCTTCAGTACCAATTCCCAATTCAAAATACTGACAGTTCTATTCACACCAGGTGTAACTTCAACACTGGCCCCAATGGGGATCAAGTTCCTTCCATGAAACATGCACCCCTTTCCCAAATCAAGCCAGGAGACTGTCAGCCACACCCCACTGTGTGTGTGAGAGAGGAATAGAAAATGAGGCTTCCTCTGTTCTCCCTTTCCCCTCTCAGCAGGGAACACAATTATTGTAGACTCACATAGAGAACGAAAGGCTTCAAACTTGAAAAGTGGAAGGATAACCTAATATAACACAGGAACCTCTTGCCAAAATATCCCTGAAGAAACAGACAGTGAAAGCTAAAATCATCAATTTCATCTTACTCCCACAGGCAGTGAAAGCTTAAAAATTGCTAAAAGCACTACCTGCATCTGCAGCCTGGCTGGAGTACTGGGAAAGCTGCAGCCTCAGAGCCCTGGAACAAGGGGACACAACAGAAACCACAGCACTCTGGGATCTGCACCACACACATCCAGTTAATCCAAGAGGTTCACTTTCACACACATACATATCTGGGGAAGCAGAACTGCAGAGTTAACAACTTCTTCTGATATTCTTTCCTACCTCCTCCCAGGCACTGCCAGATGAGACCAGCCAGAGCCTTTACCTGATCCCCCAGAGCTGCTCTGCAGTTCTACAAACACAACTTTATTTAGGTGCCTATTTGGTACCAACCCTACCTGTGTTCTGGCAACTCAGTTGGTTTTATCTGGAAGTCTCCATTCACCACAATTTCATGTGCCAGTGCCATGTTGGTGACTCCTTTTGCTGTCTCCAGGAGCTCTTCTATTGACACAAGCCGAGAGGGACTGGCTGCAACATCAATTACACTGTCAGACAGTTCTCAACAAAAGCCTGCAGAAAGAGTCTCTTGGACCCTTTCCACCTTGTTGCCAGTACACAAGGTCAAATGACAGCATCAGCCGAAGATTCTTCTCCTTTCCTTTCCTTCCCTTCCCTTCCCATCTGGTGGATGACACAGGTCTGAAGTATTTAAAAAAACACAGGAGTAGATCCCAGTTGATACTCTGGGCTCAGTATGTCAATTGCTTCTATCAAGCTCTTACAAAAATCATCTCCAACAAACCCCCCCACACAAACCAATACTTCTTTTGGATGGCTTAATAGCATCTTGGCATCTTTCTCCATACTGTAGGAAGAAATAATTACAAATAGCAGCATTTTAACCATACTTCCTCCACAATATTGCCATTTCAGTTTTACACTTTTCAAGGAAGTGATTTCATCACTAAAGCAGTCAACAAACAATCACCATCACTGTTAAGCAGCAGCACACCAGTAGCTAATCACTCTCACTAATTCCAATGCAAATGGCACTCCTCCAAACTTTTTTTTCCCCCAGAGGCCATCACCCAAACAACAGACTGGCAGTGGCACACCAGTGCTTAAGAGCTCTTCCCTGGCAGACATTTGGGACTGACAAAGATGGGCCAGCAGCCTCAAACTGGGCCCTGGGTTAGTGAAAGAATTGGTGCCCTGATGGATCCATGGATCACTCCATTCTGTAGTTCATTCACTTCAGCTGCAGTCCGGGCACAGGAGCCACATAATCCCAAAGTGAGAGAAACCAAGCAGGGATCTTCATAGGCTGAGCTCCTTGTTCCAGGCAAACTATTATGACCATCTCATTTGATAATCCATGTTGACTGGACTTAAGTAATTACATAGAAAAGGTCTTTCAAAAGTAAGTGTCCATCACTTCTCTGCTATGCAGAGCTCTTCTGAATTCATCCAGTTGGGTTCCAATGCACTCATTTTTCATTAATACCTTGCTCTTTTCATGCAGCTCTCCTAAATCCTTACTTCCTTCTGCTTGGAGCTTAAACTTGCACAGTGACTGGGAACACAGCAAGGACTGATTATCTGAGAAGAACCAGCAGACAGCAAAGCTCACAGTGCTAGTCTCAGTGCCAAATGACTCCAGCAGTGGGGGCACTAAGAGCTAAGACTCTTTCATTGGCCAAAGATTGCTCCTAAATCACATCACTTCATTCTCATACCTGCTCCCTCACATGAGAGAAGGGCTTGAGATCAAACCACTTCCCTGTGGTACAGTGCAGTGCTAGACTGTGCCAGGCTTTTTATTTCCACATGTTCAGAGTCACTCTCCATAAAAACACCCCCTTTCCCACCTGGCAACCAGCAAGGCATAGGAACAGAAACTCCCTCAGAACATCTCCTCTGAGTGACACAACTCTAAACACAGCCCTAAACCTCAAGCCATAACAAACACAATTAAAAAATAAAAAGAATGCAACAAACAAAACATTACTGCTGAGCCACTCCCTACAGATATTTAGAACCCTGAACACTCCTGCTTCTCTGAATTGAATCCCTGGAGCCAGAAAACTTCCCCTTACTTTTATCTACAGATTTGCCAGAAACATTGGCTCCCATATTGCATCCAGACCTTCATGTTAAAAGCACAAAGGCAAAGAAAAATACACCTTAGGAAAAATATGCAGTCCTGCTAACATGGAAGTAGTATTAGGATTAAACATACAACTTTCCAGCTATCTTGTGAGGGGGCTCACAGGGCATCCCTTTGTTGATAACAGTCTTTTCTGCCCTGCTTGTAGGGACAGGGGCTGCAGCAATGCATAAGGTTCAGCTGATAAGGCAAACAGCAGAGGCAGTTTAGCTGGAAGACACGGGATGCTGGTTATCCATTCCAACAGCACAAAGACACACAGGATATTTAGGATATATATGGCTCAGAGCAATGTGGTCATTGTGTACAATTAAGAAAATGTACACACTGTGTGTACAATTAGGAAAACAGAAAGAATGCAGGGAGAAAAGTTTATAGTTTCAAAACATATCACCAAGAGTCACACTGCAAGACAGTCAAACTTGCATAGAATGCTAGGATTGCCTCCAACAACAGTTACAATTACTTTTTTACTGTATTTCATAAAGCAGTTTTGCTTACACTTTGGTGTATCGTCTCTGTGTGACCCTGGAGCACTCTGTCGTATTCTTTTTCGGACAGACTGATCCGAGTTGTCCAAGTTCTCCTGATCATCCTCCAAACCACTCAGCTTTTCTTCACTTGAATTTACCTTGTCGGGATTCTGAGACATTTTCAATTGGTTCTTTACAAAAAGAAAAAACATGAAAAAGGGAATGAATAAGCAGTTTCTGACATATCACCAGGTGTCCTCTTGATTAAGAAAAAAAAAATTAATAATGAAAGAATTCTTATAAGGAGTTACATGATGTCATCCCCATAGTGGCAGAGGACCTGGGCTCAGTGACTCACTTCCCATCTTCCACAAAATGGGATGCTTTCAACACAGCTACCATTTATTTAATCTGCAGTCCTAGCTGGTTCTCAAAAATCTTAAACTGTTCCCTTGCCATAATGATACAGATCAGAGAAAAAGATATTGTTTTCTTTCCTAGTACTTTTAAGAGAACAGTGAAAAACACCTTCAGAACAATATTACAAACATGTTTTACAGGAGATTATGAGACAACATTTCCTTACTACACAGCAATAAATCTTCCTGAACATAACATATTCCTGAACCTTGATCTGCCCCAACTGCTCACAACTTAAAAACTTCCCTCTGAGCCATCCAAAAGCATTAAGACACACCAAAAGAACTAGAGAGAAATTAATAGAAAATTCTATTCCCATTTTTTCATTACATTCAAGAGTCCTGATTTATGCATAAAATATCACAGTTGTTTTGGGTTTTTTAATTAAGAGAGTAAAGAATAGTTATAGTAATTAAACTCCTGGTTTGTTAGGCATTACCTATTAAAGGATATTTATATCACATTGCAGATACCTGCAGTGTACCCAAAGTTACACTGAAAAAATTACCAGTAGAAAACCAAGTGTTCCTTATCTTCACTTATTTCATTCTCAGATCTCCCTATTAGGAATGCAATTTCTAAATCCATCATGCAGGAAGCTGCTGCTCAGGCTTTAATTTCACAGAAATCTCTTTGAGAGCATATGATGTCTCTAAATTAACTTAGATATTCTGTGAAGTGGGAGTCAGGAAGAGTCTGCTTTCAAAACAAAAGAAAGCTCTTGCAAAAACAACAACTCACTCTTTGTCATCATCCCCACTTTCACATTTTGAAATAAACCAAGTTCTCAGCAAGAGAGACACTCTCCAGAGGCACCTCACAGCTACTGAGAGAAAATACAGCATCAAAAACTACACTGAAGAGGATGCAGCAGCAGCAAGCAACATTGTAGAAATATAAAATACAGCACTGAGATTTATTTTCATACAACAGCTGTAATAACTAACCCTGCTTGACCAGTGCTTAAATTGATTGCACAGTGTGATTCCTCAGGACAGCTGGAAAGCTCAGGGCATGTAAGGAACAGTTTTGCTCTACAGCAATGACTCAGGATCATCATCTTGCTTGATACATGAGAGACAACAGCGTGCAACACTTGCCCACAACACCGTGTCATTTCTATTTTAGAAGAGAAAACAGCATGAAAAGTTTGGGCTAAAGGACACAGGAGAACACCCTTGCACACAGGCATCAGTGCTGTTAGACTCATTCCACCTCCAGATGGAGGATGAGGAGCTCTGTTAATAAAGGGGCTGCTCACAGAGAAGAGCACAGCAACACTTGCAATATAAAATAGGACTGGTTAAAGAGAGAAAGAAACCTGTTGTTGAATTTGGCATAGGATAAAAGCATTACCATAAAGGCTTCCACATTCATTCCAGACAAAATGGTCATTCTTCCCATGCATTCTCTTCCACAAAGCATCCTCCTGAAGTCACATCTGAACCACAGAGATGACTCAACCAAGCCCCACTTGAATGCATACAACACTTCCTAGTGCCTTGCAATCTCTCAGTGCACTTTATCCTCACTACCCTGACAAAAGCAGAGAAATATAATAAACCTCACTTACAGAGGAGAAACTGAGATTTGAGCTCAGCTGCTTGAGGACTCACAAAAGATAAATGACAGAGACAGGATCATCAGTCTGATGATTCTACTCTCAGCTCTGCCCAGCAGGCCATCATTCCCACCATGCAGACTACACCTCAAAGTGTTGCCTTCCATAAAATGGCAGCTCAAGCGCTACCAGTCTCAAACCCAGCCCAACTTTCATGTCATTACCATTTGTTTTAGAAAAATCCTATTTCAGCTATGGAGGGCAGGTATTAGAACTCCTGGGCCATTCTACCAAATGATTGTTCAGCAGATGAGGTAAACAACCACACTTGTTGGTTTAGTTGTTTAGTTTGCAATAGTCTGCTCTTTTCTGATGCATTACTGCTATTATTGCCAGAACACATCCAGAATATATCCTCTTTGCACTGGGTAAATAAGCTTGACAATACCTCTGCCAGAAGCACGATCATCATCCCTCCCTTCACAGAAACAATTCTGACTCTTCATAGAGCAAAGTCTACTTCTTGGCACTTTCCTTGCATTTATTTTTAATGAAAACAGAAATGCAAGAGAAAAACGCAATGAATTAAAATTTAAACAAAACATTTTCCACAGCTTCTTTTCATAACAGGCCCTCGAATTACGTGATGGGCACCAGCACTAAAACTTCACCGTGCTTCCCTGGAGCACACACAGGGATGGAGCAGCTGGACCTGACAGCTCCCCTGACCTCTGGCCCCAACACACTGGGCTGCCTTTCCTCAGGCGCCGCTCCAGCGCTTGAGCTTCTCCTCTTCCCCCTGTTCATCCGCCACATCACAACCTGCTTTTACTTGTAACCCGCAGTCTGTCCCTCGCCCCTCTTCCACATCAAAAGCGATGCTGTGAAATTCCGCTGTTTCCCCTCCGCCGCCTGTTCAGTGTGAGGCCCTTCCAGGTCCATCCCTACCGGCAGCACACAGGGCACCGTCCCCATCCCCACCGGCCCGCCGGCAGCACCGCCGCTCCGCCACGCCCGGGAGCTCCGAGCTCCATCAAGGGGCTAAGAGGGAGAACGGGCCCGGAGGGCTGAGGGCTGCTGGGCCGAACGGGGAGCGCGGAGGAGGAGGACGCGGCGCTGAGCCCGCCCGGGGCCCCGGCGCAGCGCTGCCCGGCCGGGCCCGGAGCCGCCGCGGCGCCCGCTNCGCCCCCGGGCTCGCCCCCCGGCGGCGCCATGAGGGGCCGCGAACGGCTATGGAGCAGCCGAGCGACGAACAGGTCCCGACCTCAGCCGGAGCCCGCCGCAGCCCGATGGATAGATAGATCGGGGTCTGCCACATCACACAGCGCTGATTCGGATTAAACCCCCCGACCCAGCCCCAGCAACCAGGGAACGCGATCCTGGAGTGGCCGTGCTGTCCTTAGGCACCTTGTACAGGTCACGGTGCGACCGCCGGCTCCTCCAAAGAGGAGTGTGATGTACTTGGAGAGGAGCTGGATCACCCTAAAAAGAGGAAGGAGCATGCTGCCGCTGCCTTGTGCCCACCTTTGAGTGCCCCGGGCTGCTTTTCCGTAGCCAAACTTAGCACCAGAGCCAGCCCAGTGACTAACAAGACAGGGAAATCTGTATTTCGGGACTCTCACGGCAGCAGCTCATTTCCAAGATAGGAATCTCATCCTCTTAACCGAGATGTTACAGCAGGCAGGAGCTAGAAAGGGAAAATACTTTGGCTGAAGAGCAAACCAATCCAACACCACCACTTTAGGATTTCCACCCCCCTATTTTAAAGTATGAGCTAAGCGAATTTTTTACGAAGAAGCTCCCTTAGTATAATAAATCTTTCAGTTAAAACTAAGATCTAACTACCATAAAGGTTTATACTTCCCTGCTAGTTTTCAGGAACTCATTATTTTTAGAAGCCCTTTCTAATGACCTAGAATAAGCTTTTCACATTCTTGTCTTCCATCCCCCATCAGGACACAGTAAAACATTGTCCTGCTGCACACAAAGTCCTTCAGCTCCATTTCAGAGAAACACTCTGGCCCCAAGCAGCAGACACCAGTAATCACTGAAGCATTAGAGACATGAGAACCTCACACAGAATTGTGATTTTTCAAGAACAGCTCACCACATGTGACTGTAACAGTTATTACTACTTTGTTGTCATAATTAGCTTTTGTTCCTAAACAGAATAACAGAGCTCAACACTTTAATGAAATTTTGGTGATATCATTCTAAAGATAGCTCCACAAGTCAAAATTAGATGTTTGATCATTATATATATATGTTTGCAGTTGCCTGTGTTGCAAATTTTGGGACCATGTCTAGACCAGACATGGATAAGAAATGCCACAAGAAAAGCCAAAGGCCCTTTATTTGCTTCAGCACTTTCCTAATTACAGCTTGTGCCAACAGGAAAGAGCAGAGCAAAACACTGCAGGGATGAAGGTAACCAGCCACAAACAGTACATCCTGTGGCAACCATAGGCAGACTAACTGAAATATCCAGACTAATTTTACCATCCCAAGAGCCAGTTCCTCAATATGGTGCCATTTAAGCATAAAACAGCACAGCAATTTGCCACAGTCATGGGTTAGCCAGCTATCAAGCCTAAATAAAAGCTATGCAATATCATGCAGAACATGTTTTTCAGCTCTCTCCAGCACACTGCAAGTCAAAAATCAATGTTATGTGATAGTCGCATAATCCAAGGCAAATTAGGAGGGGAAAAAAAAAAAAGTGTTCAGCATAAAATGCAGTGCTAGGGCAAAAGGTGGCAGAGAGATTTCACTCATGGTGTCTTCCATCTCAGTCATTTTGATACTTGAATAGAGGGACAGTCAACAGACTTAGCTTTTGAAGAGGAAAAGGAAGTATGATTTTGGTCCTATAACAATTAAGAATGAGAAAAGCTAAACTCTAAGTACAGCTTAACTCAGTTAATGTTGGCTTTGGTATAATTGCATAAACTCCATCCATTTCCACAAAATAATTTTATTAGGCAGATACATGAATATAAAAGATTTGCAAATATATTAGTGTTTTCATTGCTGGGATATACAAAGCAATCAATACTTAAAGTCTCACACACACATATTAGTAACTCTGTCTCCAAAATACTGCATAAAAATGCTTGGATTACTGCTATGAAACTGATCTAGCAGCCTCTTTCTGTCTTTGTCAGAGAGCTTTGAATCTTCATCAATAGCTTTCAATAGAGATAATAGCTCATCTTTTGTGGTCTTCTCTGTGTTGGAGCGATACTCTCTTTCATCAAGTTTCTGGCAAAAGGTGTAACCTGAAAAGAAACGTGACACATCCAGAGGATTATCACCACACTCCACCCACTCTCTTATAGATCAAATCAGCCATTGTTACAGCAAACTTTTCTGCATCACCCACTTCTCATCTGGGGGCACGATGAGATTAAACAGCTCAGCGTGAAGTGTTACCTGTTATCTGGCTGGGATCCTGGCCTTTCTGCAGAGCCAGCAGTTTACTGCTGACCATTTTGTGGAGTGCCCCTGGGATCTGGAACAGAAAGAGAGAGGGCAATGCAACAGCAGTTCTCCATGAGCACACCAGATTAAATAAAAAAAAAAAGGAAAAAAAAAAAAAAAAAACAAAAAAACCCTGGCCCTTTTCTAGCTCTTACCTTTAACACATCTCTCTGATTGTCCACAAGGAACAAGATCAGGAGGTCAGTTTTCCCTCTGGATAAGTTTTTGTTGTTGATAATCGCTTTAGAGAATGTCCTTTTCACAACCATCCTGTTGTCACTCTAAAGAACAAAGGGAAAAAATGACCAGAAGAGGAAAGTTAAGTCTCCCCAATTATGAAGAGCATCACCTTGGTTCTTCTGAAACCTTGCTTTTCCTGCAGCCACAAATTTAAATTACAAAGGTGTTTTCTGGCCAGTACCTGGGACCTCTGGGTTTCAGAAAGAGTAAAACAACTGCTAGGAATTGGGATTTACCTCCTTCTGTAGCTTGAGCTCAGAATGATGTGCTGCAACAGCCATGAAGTACAGCAGTCTCCTGAACTCCTCTCTGACTTGGCTGTCTATGAGCTTCAAATAGAGTTGAAAAGCTTCTAGAGATTGCTCCATCTTCCCATTCACTGGGGAGAGAGAAAGGTATCTATTGCCATATTCATTTAAATAAGTGTTAGCATAAAACACCTATATTAGCCACTGAAGAGATGCCCATCCCTCTAAACAGAACCAGCCAAACGCAGCAATTTATTCTCACAAAAACTTCTCCCAGGTTGAGGAGAGCTGCTTGCAGACATCCCAAACACAGGCCTTCAGCATGGAATTAAAGCTCCCTTGTAATGAAGTTGAATTACAGTTCAACCATCTTAAAGGCAATGTGAAACACAGAGAGGAAAATGGTTCTATTAAAAAAAAATAAAAAGAATGACCTCTGCTTTTGGTAATAAAGATCTCACAAAAACTGAGGAATATGTCCTAGATACATGGGCTAGTTTGATGAATTAATTGCAAATTACATGGTAGAACTTTGCTAAGTTTTAATTTGCCTTACTATGCAGAATAGATATTTTAGATTTGTGAATTAAGTGAAGTAGATCATACTAATAGCCTTTATAACGTAGAGAGGAAGAATGGGATATAAATGTAAAGTATTCCAGTTAACAGGGAACAAGAAGAATAATTAAGGCAAAGAACTTATGAAAAATAAGGAGATCTGAGATAAAATGTTGAGAAGTAAAACATCAAAAGCTTTCTAAAATGCTGTCCAAACAAAACTTAAGAAACATTTCGGTGTAAAAAAAGTAAAAATTGTCAATGGGGTACCAAACATGCATACAGCTTTCAGTTTAGCTCCTACAACCTAAATATTTACTATTAGGCTATATTTCATTTCCCATGGATATCTGACTTCCATGGATACCAACTAATACCAAATTATAGCACTGTGAATGGTTTCACAGCCATTCTATATAGATCTGAACAAGGATTACAGTATCGCATACAGCAAGAACCAAAATGTCAAACAGTCTTTATGACTAGAAATTTTAAAAACCCCCAACCATACATAAAACCCGCAAAGAAAACCAAAAAAAAAAAAAAAAAAAAAAAAAAAAAAAAAAAAAAAAAAAAAAAAAAAGCAAGCAAAAACAACCCACACTTGTAGAAGTCAGCTTTCAATCTTGGCTCGTGAGGTAAATACTCAGTTTCTTGGTACATATCTCACATAAACATTGGAACACAGCTCTATTTTACTTACCTAATAGTTCTGCAATTCCTAAATGAATTTCAGATGCGTGGCTTAAGAGTGGCTCCTTTTTTTGGCTGTAGTATCTCCCAATGTGTTCAAACAGCAGCAGTTTCCAGGTATCTGTTTTGTCTGGCTGATCAGGGAGGTTCCTGCTGATATCCACCACCATATGATCAGGAAGATATTCCAAGCAATCAATTGCTGCTGAGAGCCACTCATCTGTCCTGGAAGACAGAGAGGTTTGAGTTTATAGCTTTAATTGTGGATGCAATGCTTTCCACAGAGAGCAGCTGGACTGGTTCCATCATCACAGTGAAAACTGCTTATGTAGGCACTTAAACCTATTAGAAATTCACACACATGAGACACTTCCCCTGACACACTTGGGTCGATCATCGTCATAAGTCTCTTTGTTATGTATTTAATCAAGATGAAAAATTAGTAACCCACAAGTAAACAGTCACAAGCAGTAAAACCCAAAGTCAGTCATGTCCTCTACTGTTAAATAAGGACACAATTATTGCTAGATAAACAGAAACATGAACCTTGATCTGATTCAGACTGGTACAAGTTTTTCAAAGAATGTTTTTAACTCTATCCACAGCTTCAAGCTCAGCATTCTTAGCTCTTTTAATACAGCAGGAGGAATTAAACTAGTTCCTCACAAGTGATGTCTCCAGGAAAAGCTTTCATGATGATTCTAAAACTTCTATTCTTCCCTCAATGCAGCAAAGAATTTTCCCTCCGGATATCAATTACTGCCACTACATTCAAAAACCTTCTCAGTGCTCAGCAGACACTCTCACTAAGCAATTGTTATTTACCAGTTATTCCAGTCAAGTCAAACAGGGAAAGAAGTGCCTGCTCACATCCTTTCTGCCAGACTGAGACTGCTACATTTCTATCGAACACCAACTGTGCTTTACATTCCCCTGAAAGCAGAAACTTTTTCAGAGCTGCAGAGGACAGCAATGATGACTTACTGCGAGTCACTGAAAGCCTTGAGGATTTCTCTGTCCAGGTAGTTACTTGTGATGACACAGACAGCTGCCTTCCTGGGCTGTGGGAGCTGAGGCCTTACCTCCTGGTGCTCAAGCAGAGACTCCAGGAGAGGGAGGTCGACCAGCTGCAGCAGGCGAGCAATTGTTTGTTCTTGCCACACTTCATTAATAACTGGGAAGGGTGGGTACACAAAGCACAGGAAGACTCAGAATGTGCAAAATCTGATCTCAAGGAAGATAACTTCCCTTCTTCCCATCGGCCAAACCTAACAGATTGATTTTACCAAAGCAGAGACTTACAGTAGCAAAGAATGTGGTTCTTATCAGTTTGAAGTGCCTTTTATCACCACAGTAAGCAAGAACTACCCATTTGTTTAGTTAGCTACAAGCGTGGGAGATCTCCTTTTCGAATAAGTCTGAAGTGCCTTACACTCTGTGCTCTAATTTGCAAACAATCTTTGTTCGAGATAACTGATGAAAAAAAAAAAAGTGCAACAGTGACACTCTCCTTATCACAGCTTCCTTGAATATTTCCATATGATGAAACCACAGTTCCTAGGCTACATTAGCACTTTTAACCAAAGGAAAAAACACATTAGATCATAGTTTGGTCTGAAACACAAGCCATGAATTGTCAAGAACAGTTTCACACAATACTGAAGGAGTGCTGGATGTGCAGATACACAACTCACTTCTACCTAACAGCAGACTATTTGCCCTGACTAAAACAAGCACACAAGTAGTGCAGGTAACTGAATAATATCAACATTTCTAACTCAAATCAAGCTCTAGACATTGGGTACTCTTCTCCACAAAAGTCAGCGCCAATTTATTTCAACCAAGAGATAAAGCCTCCTGTCTGATGAAATAAAAAGGCAAATGGCAAGCCTGCAACAAATATAATTTGCCTTTTCATGACCTGGTGTTCAAAATACTGTGAGTGTTAGTTTGCCTCCCTCTCCAACCTGAGGGGCACAATTCTTCCCAGTCCTACAGATGTACCTTCCTTCTCTCACAGACAAATGATTGTGACATTATTTGGCTTACTTTGATGGGACAAGCTATCCGAGATGTTTATTCGAGGGCTGCTTGCAGGATTTAGACTTAGGTTTTCCCAAAGATCCTCCAAGCTTTCCGGTTTGAATGGAGTAGAGTGGAGTAGAGTGCTCTTCTCACATCTGAGATTAAAAACAGGTT
>VXBU01003637.1:215629-273231 GCA_013400315.1 Bombycilla garrulus
TCTTTCTGATGTCCGCTATCTTTGACATGGATGTGATAGGCTGCATGTATCAATACATCTGTTCCTTCTAATAAACGAAGAAATGTAACCAGATGGATCTGTGCCCTGCCCAGAAGAACACCACCTTCATTCTACACTAACAAAACAGCAATGATCCTGTTTAATTTGTTCAATATATTCTAAGCCTTACTTTAACAGCTCTTGTGATGAAAATATTTTTAAATACCACATATAATTAAAGTGGTTTTAATTTCTCAGTAATTTCCTTTTTAAATAAATACTTGGGACAGTTTCCTTTAAGGCAGAACAAGAGCTAGTGGGAGAGAGGGAGAAGCAGGACAAAGGAAATACTTTTAATCTCTGTTCCTCTACTTTTTTCATCAGGGCTGATGCACTCAAGTTCACATTTGCTACTCACATGAACATGTCAATTGAATAAGGTATTTCCATTTTGGGTCTATACTATTTACAATTTTCCAAAGTGCACATTGCTAAAACTACTACATTAAATACATCCATGTAGTTTCTTGTAAGAGTATGCCAATGTAGGTGAAGAGATGAACACTTAACAAAAACTGTTTGAGGGACGTTATTTGGCAAAGTGGCATCTACATATTCTGCTTTGTGCGGGTTTAGTTAGCAACAGGGTTTTCTTTGCCCACTCCTAAAGGGACAGGGAAACAAAACCTCACCAGTGCACTTCCCTCTGGTTCTAGGATGGAGTGCAATAGCAGAACAATAGAACAGCCTGCTACCCTACCTGGGAACAAGTCATACATGCATAAAGAAAAAGCTAAAAAAGAGCTAAACTGGAAGCGTAGTGAAGTGAAGATGATGAAAGGAGAAAACAATTTTTCATTAGAAATTGCATGGATTACTGGTTTATACCAGAGCTAGATCTGCAGTGACTAAAGATTGCCCTGTTGCATTAGCCTGTGGGATGCACCTGATTTTCAGTTGGTTATATTGATTTAGATCCATATGTAAATGCACTTAATTTCTACCCTCTGACCTCCCTCCCTCAAGGCAACGTGATAACAGACAGGGAAAATAAGTAATCATGTAGCCTGATTTACTCTCTTCAAATAGCTCTTTCCTACCTGTCTTCCACCCACAAACATCTATGCAGTGTCTGTTTTTACCCTGTAAATGTACTGGTTTTCTCTTCTCTCCCCCAGAACACATAATATTTTTCCTCTTGTAAAAAATTTCTTCTCTTCGCCTCCATGTACTAACCTCTGTGGGATAAACTGCTGATAATCCTTCTCAAGCTCTGGCTGGTTTGAGGCGTTTGTGAATCTGTAGAGGCTGCTGCTGCTGTCTTCAAAGACAGAGCGTTTGTCTTTCCCAAAGACCCTGGTCGAGACAGCCTCAAACACTTTGCAATCCATCAGCACTTGGCACACGCGCACCACCTTAGCCCGGGAAATATCCACGTCCCCAAAATACTTGTTCTGCAGGAGATGGGCAAAGACAACATCCACTGCGTCTGAACCAATGAAACAGTCGTGGTGACACTTGAGGTTCTGGCGGCGCTTTTTCACTTCCACTTGAGTCTGAAGAGCGCTGATAATGCTGCTCCAGACGAATGTCGCTCCAAACGGCTTCTGCGCCAAGCTAAAGCCTGAGGGCACACACAAAGACTGAATTCATGCTGAGCCACAGAGAACAGCCCCCTTGCTGACTTCCAGCTTTCATGAACACACAAGGATTTAAAAATCTTTGAGACTTCCACTTTGGCTTGGGTTGCTCAGGCATTTAACACTTTGTTACTTCCTCAGCAAGTCTGTCGGCTCTGTGCCACTGCCTCCCTCTCTCTCTTTGGTGGTTCCCCTCGCCACACCAGCCTAAAGTTTTGCGACCAGGAGTTCCTGTTTTTTTTCAGACACTCACTTTGACACTGTCCTTTTGCGTGTCCTTCGGTCACCTAATGGTTACCCTTGCAGAACCACTGCTAAGCACACGGGTGCTACGACCACAAAGCAGCTGTGCGTGCTCACAACACCACGGCTGGCTCCTCCACTAACAAAGCATCACAGCTGGGCAGGGAAGAGGAAAGCAGGAATGCAGAGACACATCAGACCCCTGTTTGCTACAGTACTGTGTATACACACAAGCTACCTAACATCAGTGCTTAGCACACCACTAGAAGTCCATGGGTTCTCTTGAGATGCCACTCACTCCACATTTAACCCACCAGACAGCCCTTTGCCACCTTGGCTCCAGCAGAGACCTCAGCTCTGTGCACCTAACACCACTTCCCTCCCCTAGTGAAACCACTGAACTATTACTCATTTACCAGTCTGATTAGAATAAAATGCCAGCAGCCAAGAGTTTGACCTGAGGCTACACTCAGCCTCCACAAGGACTTAAAAACACACGAAGTTTGCAACTGGAACCTAACAGGGGAGACCTGCAGCCACCAGAGAGGCTAGAATTAGAATAAAATTTTCAGTCAGTCAGATGAAAAATTTACTAAGAGTGAAAGCAGAGGAAGAAGAGACTATCAAAAGCTGAAGGACAAAATATGGAAGGAGGCAACAATCCTACAGAAAACCAGCTGGGATTGTGACAGACCTCAAACCAAATGAATTAACAGTGCGATGCAGTGTTTGAAAAGAAACAACTTGCAATTCCTTCTGGAACATATTACCATCAGCGTTTTCCACAGAGATGGTGGAGGTGTTTTTTTCTGCTCTATTTAGTCTGAAGTGGCTTTAGTCAGAGAGTTGTATTCTAATTTGGGGCACCAGTTTTCAGCTGATCCCCAGCTACAAGGAAGCCCAGATTCTGTCAAATAAGCAAGGGGAAAAGGAAAGGCAGGGGGCAGTGAAGACTGGGAAAAGGGAGAGAAAGCAAGGAACACAATATGATTTGAACACACCAACACTTCAGAAAGAGAGCAACAGTTATCTTTCTGAAAAGATTCATGTCAGTGAAAAAAAAAAAAAAAAATAAAAAAAAACAACCAAGAAAACCAAAGCAGCTTTTTAATACACAGCATTGATCCAGCCAAGGCAGAAATCTCCCAGAACCTCCAGTTTCCAAAGCTTTAAAAGTAAAAGACAGACAAAGTGCACAACTACTGATACTTTAACCCGATGACACCTTCAGGAAGGCAGAACAAACATATCGAACATATGGAACATATGTTCCAGCCCTACATTCCAATAGCCAGCTATGCTCTTTGAGAGTCAAGAGCCTCCCAACGCGACGCCACCAAACCACCAACGCTGGTTTCTGTCACTAGAATAAATACCAACACGTACAACCTGCAATGCTTTAACTACTACTCACGCCTCTATCACCGCTCCCTTACACGCACAGAGGTCTTTTGGACATTGGGGTCTTTTCTGAGGGTAAGCGGTATTAAGTGTGGCGTTAAGACGAGAAATTTCCACAAAGTTTACGTGCTCAAGGTAGGCAGAGAAAAAGGGCAAAAGCGGTTCCCAGCGAGCGCCCTTTGGCCGCTTATGCTGCGCTGCCGAGGCACCTGCTCTTACCATGCGCTGGGGACACACAGCAGCTCCGCGGGTAGGGCAGGGCACGGGCAGGGAGGGCAGAGGAGAGCAGGGCACGGGCAGGGAGAGCAGGACACGGGCAGGGAAAGCACGGCAGAGCTCCGCGGATCCCGGCGCTGCCGCTCCCGCCGGCGCAGCCAGGACGGCGTTCCCGGCGGAAGCGGCTCCCGGCGACGGAGCGCGGCCAAGTTTTGAACCTCGCGGAGCCGGGAAAGGCGCCGAACGCAGCTGCCGCCGGCGGGACCCACATCCCACAGCGGGCAGAGCAAACCCGTCTGCCCAACCGATCCCAGGCTGCGGACAGCCCGCTCCTCCCGCTCCCATCTCCCGTCCCGCTCCCCGCTGCCGGGGCCCGGCCGTACCCGGCGGCCTGGCGGCGGGACTACAGACGGCGCTGAGGCTCAGAGCAGCCGCCTTCTCCCGCACCGCAGCCATTGCAAGCGCCAGCTCCGCGGATCTGCCGCGGAGGACCCGCCTGCGGCTCCAGGAGCCCGCGAGGGCGGAGCCTCCGCCTCACGCCCCTGGGCGGGCCCGGCCCGGGCACTGCCCGCACTGCTGCTCCTCTGAGCGCTCACGGAACCATCTTCCGGGTTGGCAGGGAACCCTGGAGAGCATCCCGGTTAATCCCCCTGCCGAGGTCACCCGGAGGAGGTTATGCAGGAACGGGTTCGGGGGCCTTTGGAGTGTCTGTTGCAGTGCTCTTCCTCATACCGAGGTGGAATTTCTAGTGTTTTAGTTTATGGCCAGTGCTCCTTGTCCTGTCAGTGGGCACCACTGAAAAGAGCCTGGCACCATCCTCTTGGCACCTGTCTTTGAGATGTTTATATCCACTGATGAGATCCCCTCTCAGTCTTCTCTTCTCCACACTAAACAGGCCCAGCTCCTGCAGTCTCTCCCTGCAAGAGAGATGCTCCAGACTAAGAGAGATGCTCCAGACCCCTCATCACCTCTGTGACCTTCCACTAGACCTTCTCTGGTAGTTCCATGTCATTTTTGTACTGAGGAGCCCAGAACTGGAGGCAGTATTCCAGATAAGACTGGCAGCATTCACAGGAAAGTCGCTGCTGTGGAAGGGTGTAAATGCTGCACAGAACTGGTGCCACTCATGGTCATGGGCCTGGAGTAAGAGCAGCACTGGTCCTGGAAGGGGAACTATACTCTGACACTTCCTGCAGCACTGGCAGCACCACCTGCATTCCTGGCAGCAGGACATGTGTCCCTGGTGACAGAGCACAAAATGCTGGATTTCACAGAAATCAGGCTGGAAGGGACACCAGGTCCAGCCTCCCTACCCAAGTAGGGCCATCCCAGAGCACGTGGCACAGGATTGCATCCAGATGGGTCTGGAATATCTCAGTGAGGGACACTCCACAGCCTCTCTGGGCAATCTGTTCCAGTGTGTAATCACTGAACAATGAAGAAATTCTTCCTCAGGCTTAGGTCAAACTTCCCGCGGATCAGTTTTTGCCCATTCTTGTTCCCTTGCTTGGCACCACTGAGAAGTGCCTGGCTCCGTCCTCTTGGCTTTAGATGTTTATACACATGGATGAAATCCCCACTCTGTTCTCTCCTCCAGGCTGAAGAGGCCCAGCTCACTCTGCCTTTCCTTGTAACAGAGATTCTCCAGTCCGCCAGTCATCCTCATTGCCCTCAGCTGCACCCACTCCAGGAGCTTCATGTCTCTCTTAAACAATTATCTTTATTTCCCTCTTATTTACTGTGTAATTTAAAACCCCATACTGGTCAGAGCTATTTCTGTGGGTTAAGCTGTGCACAGACCATGGCTGAACACCTGAACACTGTCCTAGGCTGTTCTTGGGAACAGCACATGTGGTTGAAGTTTTCTTATGATGTCTTCTATGAGCTGTTCATTACAGTAGCTGGCATTTCTCGTTGCAATGAAATGAAATAATAAATAGATTTTCAGAATAATAAGTGTTTTTTTTTTACTGCCTGCAGCAAACTCCTGAGAGATCCAACAGAATTTTCTGCTGTGTATAAAATATAATTTTATACTAAGAATCAAGTATTTTGATATTCTTACTCAATGGAAATGTATTAGAACAACATAAAGCAATTCATGGTTTTTGGACTGATTTCCACATGAACAGACAAAGCCAAACTGATCGCCATGGTGCACAGACTCAGAAGTATGTAATGCACATTAAAGACCAAATAATACAATGTTACAAATTATAAAAAAAAATCACTTTGAGTCATCAGATTATTGAACTTTAGCCTGTTCTAAGTCAAATTCTGTGTAAATGCAGGATATTTGCTATCCACTGAAAGTCAGGGCAGCCTTCTTTTATCTTCATTTGTCACACTTAGAGGTAGGGCACTGCAAGTTTGTTCATTGTATGCAAATAAATAGACAATGCACTTCATTTGAAGCTGTGAACAATTAGACAGACAGCTAGGTACAAGAGACTTGTGGCAGACAAACATTTGTTCATGTTTCATTGCCTGAGCAGTACAGTATTTGATAAAGGGAGTTGTGAAAGTGTAAGTTTTTGTGAAGTTTTTCAGATAAGGAAGTCTTAAGTTTCTGGACACAGAGAAAGGAACCTATTCAACCTGTAGTAAAATGCCAGCCTAGAAAAATGAAAGTTCATCTTGCTTCCTGAACAATAGGAAGTGACTAAAAGAGATTTATTTGGGGAAAGAAGGAAAGATGTTTTAAAAAAGTAGTCCTCATTCACAGGTACCAATAAGAACCTAATAAAATAACATAATGCATAGGTCCGTGGGGATTTCCTTGATGCACTGTTTTATTATTCCCTGCTTTTGTAGCAGTTTGAGGCTAGAATTTTTCATGCATTGCCAAAATATAACTGCGAATCAGTCAGTAAACACTGGAATTAATTTTAAAAATTATTTCTTTTTGTGCAGTTGTTGAAATAAAGTCATGCAGTCAATCATCCTGCAGTGGTTCAGCTAATCTTGAGAGAATTTAAACCCACAAACATTTTCAAATAGGAAGTGCACCAATCAGCTGAGACCATTACATCTTACACTGGAGAATGATTTGTCAAAACACTGCTAGCAGGGAACAGAGCAAGCCAGGGCCAATGCACTGTGGGCTGCAGTGGTTTTTATTCTTGTATTTTATTACCAGGGGATCAGCAGCCTACCCTGGATTTCTGCCTCTGCCTTTATGTTTTCTGCCACAGTGACCACAGTGACCACAGCCCTGACACCCCAGTTTTGACAGGGGCAGATAGCAGAGACTGGCTGGTCAGACAGCTGTGGTCAAACAGTATCTGGTATCAAAGGATTTTGAGAAATGCTGTCTTTTGGTATCTCTTAAAATAATTATAAAATGCTTTCCTAAAGCACAGTTAAAATTTTATGTAATTATTAATGTATACATAATTATTGACAGTATAATAATCTGTTTATAGTTTTATTTAGTCCCTTTAAATAATGCAACCTTGTGCAACCAGAATGGTCTTGGCTGGGGGAATTCCTCAAGACCATGGAGGAAAGATCTCAGGATAACAGTACAACTTGCTGTATCTGCTTTCCCCTTCCTCAGCGTGCTTGCCTAATTAACCTCCATGAAGCAGAACACAGGATGGACAAGAGAATGCTAATTACAAAGACAAAATTAACATAATTTATTAATAAAATAATTTGAGACCAATGTATTTTTAACAAAAGCCCTAGTTTGTACAGTTGTGTCAGATTCTTTGGAATTGTTATAAAGAAATTTTATAGCAAGAACCAGCAAAATAAAAATCTATTTTCATTTATTCCAGGTCATCTAGAAATACTCCTACCAGCTGCAAAAGGATCAAGAGAGTGGGTGTGTTTTGAAGCAATTAAAAACTTCAGTTTTCAAGAATTTCTGAGTCTTATGTAAGACCTGTAGGGTTTAATGAAGCATAAAGCAAAAACAGAATATTTAAATACAACAGCCACAATTTCAGGCACATCTGCTGATTAATTTCCTTTTGTCAATTAAGTGTTTGCTCAAGGATAAAGATGATGATAAAGGCCCACGTTCAGGTCTTGTTTGATCATGGAGGGAGAGAAGGCAAAATGGAAACTTGCAGCTCACAAAGTGAGGAATGATGCACACCTGCATGCAAAATGCTGTCTAGCTTTTCCCATAATGAACCTGGAATCTGGCCAGCCAGCCAGGATGTGGAAGTAGAGTGCCTATAATTTCCAGACTCTGAGCACAAAGGAAGGAAACAAATGGATGTAAGACCTTACAAAGTAAAAACTTGCATGTGTGATTAAGTATTTCAAGGTCACTCTCAAAAAGACAAAAGTTGGAGATTGTGTTGTTCAAAAGAGATGAAGGCATATTGACAGAAAATATGGGGTACAGATGTTTTATCTACAACAGAACAATCCTTGGTTAAGTGACTGGAAACTGTTATGTGTTTGAAAAAAAAAATAAATAAAAAAAACACAGGAAAAAGCTTTAATTTAATGAGTTTTTAAGAAACTGGAAGGACACCAAAGCTGGAACATAAGCTGTTCTAAAACCCAGAATTGTTCAGTGTCCCAACCATTATTCAAATTTAATGCCAAAATTGATATTGTATTGTCACCGAAAATTTTGACTAGGAAATAAAGAGGAATTTTTGCAGAAAAATACCATCCCATTTCTTATTTTCAAGATAATTTAGATCCCGTTTTTTCAAATGGTTAACATAGAACTCTGCATTTCAAATGCCTCTCTTACATCTCAAACACATCAGAAGACTCTCTCTTCTATATCAAACTTTATTCTTTAGATTTCAAATATCTTCCCATAAGAATAAAGCTTTAAAGATTAAGTGAATATCAACACAGCTTAAATGTATATGTACATAACATTTATTGCCACTGTCATCAGGATCTGTTGAACCCAATCTTTATGTCTGTTTCTGAAAAAGCATAGCAATTAATAATTACCATAAAAATTCAGAAAAATATTCCAGTTATTTAGAACAGTTGTACTTCTGTTTTTTCCCCACTTTAATGCCAACAATGCCTGTATTCACTACAGTGGTGAAGTTGATGAAAGGAGAACATTATAAAGAGTAACCCTTAAAATGTTGCTCCATTCCATTCACAAATGTCGAGACAAATTAAAGTTCAGCATATGGTTCACTGTCCCACAGAGATCCTCATGGAAGTGAAAATCAACAGCTTCTGTAACAGCAAATGCGACAATTGTGGCATTATCACATCTGCTCTGCTTCAATGCCTGAAGATACAAAGGCCAGTGCAAAAGGTTTTCAGTAATGAAACAGGCCTATAAAAACTGGAAAACTCTCTTCTCTGGTAATCTCAAATTTAAGAACATGAACAGCTATTCACACAATATCAGACTGCAAAGGGCTGTTTGACAAGCTGGATGGATCTGAAGGCAGATTACAGAGCTGCCACAGGGAATCTCCCTTAGTGCTGACTAACAGGTTCTGCCATTTGTAGCTCAGAGCAGAAGGATTACTCGGGGCTGGAGAGCACAGACACTTTCCTTCAGGATGCAGAGCAGGTTATTCACAAATTCACTCTGCTTAGTCCCATTTCCCATCTGCATTTGAATTAAAACAGAGGTTCTGTGGGATACAGTGATGCCATCTGGCAACGCTGAAGCCACAGCAACCCCCAGCACTTGCCCCACCACGGAGATGCCGCTCTGAGCAGCTAGCCTGCACGACTTACTCCTCAGGGGCAGCTCTGGAGTTTTACGGTGAAGTGAGACCTGTAAGGATTCCACCCTGGCATTTCTGAAGAGCCTGGAACAATAAACAAGCTCCCAAGACAGAAGCTTCTGGGTGCCGGACTGTTGGAGGCGACAAAGGGGACATTGTCCCGGAGCGCCATCTCTGCAGTGCCGGGCTGGAATAGCAATGTGCCCGCGGGAGCACGGCAGACAGGGCAGGGCAGGGCAGGGCAGGGCAGGGCAGGGCAGGGCAGGGCAGGGCAGGGCGAGAGGCTGAGCTGTGTTGGTGCACACTGACCCACGCTGTAACGCGATCCTGGAGCAGCCGCAGCAGGTGGCAGCCACCAGCCCTCGAGGTGGCTCACGGCAAGGAAGTGGCAATGGAGCAACCTCACTACAAACACAACTTGTGATGTAACGAGCCCCCATTTCTCAGCCTTAAAAAAGATAAAAGGATTTTGTCTTAAGCGGACTTTTCAGTTTTCCCCTCTAGTGGAGGTTTCCTGGGACTTCAAGCACGATTACGCGCTGTAACCAGAGACTGACTCCACCGTCCCTAAATGAGTTCTGGCACCGCTGTCTGGATGACCGCTCCTCGCACAACAGCGCAGGCTCAGTGTCCTCTGCACGCCAGAAACCTGCTCAGCCAGAATCTGAGTGCAGTCAGACACTATGAATAATTCAGGTGGCAGAAGTCACTCATTCTGTGCCCAGCTGAGAGGTGCCATTTCTCCGCAAAGCTGCAATTACTGACCGAATGTTAACTCCACTATTTTGCAACACAAAACCAAGCACCAACCAGTGTTACTGCTGAAGGGGCTTTAGGTGAGTTCAGAAAGAATGAGGGGAGCAGCACTCATCAGCTGACAGCTGTGGAGAACCTGAATGAGCAGTAATGTCCACCTGAAGCACGGTGAGGTGGTAACCTCAGTGTAAGACAAGTTCCATGTTCCTGCTCCCACAGTAAGCATTTGCTAGCGGCACCAGCATAATGGCACAGGAGGAGCTGATAGGTGAGGGGGGAGAAAAGTGAGAACTCTTAAGTGGATTTTCTGAGCAAAACTGTATTCCCGATTTTGACCATTTGTTTTGCTTCTCTTAGAAAAGAGCTGCATATCATTTATGCTCCAGGGCAGAGAATCAGGCTTATTGTTTATGTATGTTAGAAGCAGGAATCTATAGTTTACTTTTTATATTATCGTACAATGTGCTGGAGCTACCTAACTCAATTATGCCATATTTTTCCAGGCCTGTGGTTTAGGATAGGAAAATGTCCCCAGAAGCACCCTGCAGAATTTTATTACCCCACTAAATTCAAAGGGAAACTTGTACAGTTCAAATCAAAAAGAAAGTTACAGTCCTTGGCCAAGCATTTCTTGTTACCTGGTTTCTGGCATTTATTTAAGGCAGCTGGTTCCAGAATTGCAACACTTGGATTGTCACAGAATATGAGAGCACTCTCTTCAACTCCTTCAGTGCCAAGTCCATTGATTCCGGTCAAACTACCTATCTGGCTGGCTCGAACTACCTCTAAACAAAGTTGCTCAATGCTGCACCGAATCAAATAAGTGTTCCCTTACTCTTAGGAAAACTGTAGGGACAGGAATTTCTTCTTTCTGACCAACAGCAAAAATCTGGGAGGTTTCAGAAGCCACCAAAACTGCTTTACTTAGGGAAGAGCTCTAAATCCTCATTCTCCCAGAGCTCTGAACAAGTTGCCCATTTGACCTAACCACATAATAAAACATTGATGCTCCAGCTTTTATTCAGTTATCATATCACTTACCTTCTGTTGCCACAGCAAAAATATCTGATACATAAATAATGCACAGACAAATCACATTAGCAGCCACCATGGTTAGAAAGGAAAGGATGATGCAAACCAACATAATTTTACATAAAAGGTCTTGCTATTGTTATGAACAAGTTTCTAAGCTATGCCAGTTGACTGTAAAATTGCCCTGTTCTTCATGTTATTTGTTGATGTTAAATCCTCACTCTGTTCCGGTTAGGTGATGCCTCCACTGCTCCCCGGGATGGCGCCGGGTGTGGCGGGGCGGCTCCTGGCGCGGTGGGAGCGGGTGCGGTACCGGGGGAGTCGCGGGGACTGTTCCCCGACGCTGATCCCGGCGCCGGTGCCGGTGCCGCTGCGCTGGGCCGGACGCGGGCCGGGGTGGAAGCTGGCTGCCGGGGGCGGGGCGAGACCATGAAGGGTTAAGTAAGGCGACTATATGTAAACGAAGAGGGACGCAAAGGACACTGGGTACCACCCAAAGGAAAATTACCCCTAGAACAATGAGCCTGCATGATATTTGGAAAAACCGACAACGCGTTCCACTAAGGAAGGAGTGGAGCTGTCCTTTTATTGAAGTTTAAAAACTGCGGTGTTGCCACCATAACGTAACGGATTAGAAGGAGGACCTAGAAAACGAGCCAACACAGCTTTATCTGAGGGACTCTCGCAAGGACAAAAGCCCCATCTCTGCTGCATAGCAAAGCTGGGCTCCTCCTCCTCCTCCAGCTCGTCCATCGGGAGCAGCAGCGGTGTGCGCAACCGCGCAATGCCTGCGGCCTCCCAGAGCTGATTGTCAATAAGGGCAATAAAAAGGAGCTGGTCTCCTTGCCAGTAAGTCTGAGAAGGTTACAACATGTGTTCCCAATTACATAGTTTACAATTTCAAATAAGACATGTAGAATAAAGAAAGACTTCATTTATTCAGAAATTGAACTAAAAACTAAAAGGGAGAATCTTAGCTGCTCCTTCAGTCCTGCTCATGGGCTCTGCTGTTACTGCTGCTTCCCTCTACCGTTGGGGCATCAGGTAGCTAAAAAAAACCCAACAAAATCAACCAAAATTGCAAACACAAATAAGCAAACACAAAGAAAAGAAAATGCCCAGTGGAACTTTAAAAAGAAAAAAACCTAAGACATACTCAGGAGTACAGCCTTGAAATTTTGTTTGCTGTTTTCCCTGACTCACCATTTATTTTTCTCCTTTATAAATAGCTTGTTCTCTGTATTTAGTGCTGTATTCTTGCAAGATATCAAATGAAAAGAATTTTAAGACTGTTTTCTCTACTTCAGTTTCTGGAAATGAAACAAAGATTTGTTTGGTTATCTATGGAAAAGGCAAATAGCTAATGCAGAGCAAATAATTTTGATTAAGATACTTACCCACAAACTGCTGATAGAAGGAGCTGCCTTCCTTTTTTAAAAAGCTGTGTGCATCCAGCTTCTTGCCTTGCTTCTTCTTTATTAAAAACAAACAAACAAACAAACAAACAAACAAAACCCAAACAGAAAACATCTTCAGAAATTAAAAGTTGTATCTGAAACACAGCATTGAAATCTTCAGGACTGCAATGTGACATTCTCTGCCTACCTGCTTCATAAAGCCTGTTTTGGTTTTTTTTGAGAAAACAACAATCAATTTGATAGGAAAATTACTCATTTTATATTCACTTTAGTTTGGGAAGAAGCTTATACAGAGGGACATTAAAAAAAAAAAAACACCAAAACTACCAGCCTCCAGAATCTCCCTTTTCTGCAAACAAGCTGCTCAGAGGTCTGCCATGGATCTTATGGACAATATCCACAGCATGGAGGTTCAGCCCTTTGTGTGAGGGAGAAGTGGCAACAATATCCAAGGTAATTCACTGTAGCTAGGGGGCTACAATGAATTACCAAAAATACCAAAACTGTGGAGCACCATTTCTTCCCCCTAAGGTACACACAGAAGACATTCTAGTCTAGCAAGAAAGAGAAGAAATGAAAATACTAAAATTCAGGTAAACCCCACCTGAATCACAGCAGCAGACTCTCTCTTACCCCAACAGTCTGGCTCCTCAGTTACCACAGCAGTTTAAGATCTGGCAGCTGTATCATACAAATTAATTCAGAACATTTAGAACCCAGAACTAAAAGATCCAGATCAATCAGACATGCTCAATTCAGGCAACATAATGGAAACCCCCTCCCCAAACCCTAGAACTGTATTTCTTCATGTTGCAAGCAGAAAACACAGTCCAAATTGCCACTTTGTTTCCAACAATCTTAATTTTTCCAGACTTAGTATTTTAATAACAAATGACTAAGCATTATAAGGTTTTTGTTTAAAAAGTGTTTTCATTTTAATGGGTTTATTTAATAACATCATGAATGGTACAAAACTGTCCTTTTTCACATTTCCATACATTGTATTATGGACCACCTGAAAATCTGGACTAAGAATGCATAGTGTCTCTTAATTAGCCCTAGCTTCATTTTTGCCATATGTAGAACAGATATGCAGAAAAACATGCATTTATTACCAATGACATGTTAATATTAGCTTAAATAATAAAATATGGCAGAATGTGCACTGTGAAATGCACAGGTTTGTAATACGGTAAGAGAGACCAAATGTCAAGTGCTGGCAATGAAATAAGAAATGGTTGATGACACACTGACATTTTGTGACCATAGTATTAGCTTTTCTGCTTTTAAATTGTTTTAAATAGTAGTAAATATTTAAATAATATTTAAAATATATTTCCTATGGAAATCATTTACTTGGAAGACAGCCTGTAAGATCTGACTTTTTAAAAAGTAGTATTTCATTTTGACAATACATGAATACAATATATGCCACAGAACCTCAAAGTCCTTAGCTGTTTTCAAAAACAATTACTCAATCCAATTTTGTCTCTGATTTTTTTGCTAGCAAATCTTTGGGAGTAGCATCTCAAAGCAAACCTGCCTTTAGGAGAAATGCTGTATTTGAATAAAACCAAAGCCAGTGTAAATTGGGGTGCCACCCTAAAGGAAAGAATAGTGGAATAAAAAACCAAATAACTGATGATACAATGTTTCATTCCTGTTTTGTTAATTTATAGTCTAAGGACGGCTTTGTTCCTTCCTAGTGCATCTTCTCTTGCAGTCAAATCAGTGCTCAATTTCCACTGTCATATTAAGGGATGAAGACCTCACTGTTACTCCAAGGGGAAAAAATCTGAGGTGTGGGTGCAGACTTCATTATCAAAAATGCAACAAAACAAAGTATTTGTGCAAAGGAAGTAGTTTGTACATTGACTTTTCCATTAAGTTTGCTTCAGTATAAAAAAACCTCTTCAATCCTACTAACAAAGCTTAGCTTTGATTTATGACCCTTCAACACCCAAGAGTTCCATGGTTTTACTTATTCTAATTTTGTAAGTTAACAATCCAGCCACCGTTTCTGCACCCCAAGACAAAGATGGATGCTCTATTATATTAATCTTTAATAGCCCAGGGCAGTTACTCTTATTCAAGACAAGTTTTTCCTATCTTCTACAGACACAGTGCTTCTTTACCTGGCCTTGGGAACAAAACAGTCAAAAATAAGCCAGATCACTTTCTTTGGCAGTGCAGAGCATCCTGCCCCCCCACTCCTTTTATTTTTTTAATAGTTGTTGCTAAAATTACTTCCTTTTTAAACAGGGACAAGCTACTCCAAAAGCCTCTCATTTCTTTTTTTTTCAGCTTCTAAGGACTGAAAGCAGCTTTCTAAGGTTACTTCTAGATTCAAAAATCCAGAGTAAGTATACAGTAGTGGTAATCTAAAAAGCACAGAGGAGTCTCTCAACCTGCTGCTTCATCAGGAAGGGGTGTGAGAGAGACAAAGTCCGAGCAGCTCTTCACTACACCATCAAGGAGCTGATTCCATTGTTCCCTCAGTCTGTGTCCTAATGGTTTTTAAAACCACAGACTAGGAATTTCCAAACTGTAATGTGACTACAGAATTCTGCCTGGACAAGTAACTGCCTCTCGTGAATCTGCACCCACTGCCAGCCATCCCAGTAAGAGAAGGCACTGACTAAACTTGGGAATGCCCACCAGTGACTGAAGAGTGTGCCAGGCACATTTCTGCCGCACCCCCAGTGTGCACTTCTACATTAAAATAATTTCATCTGATTGCTGCCAAGGCTGGTAACTCTGCTGTTTGTTGTCATCCTATAAACTCGAGCTCCTACCAGACCCAGCAGGACTGGAACTACAGAAATTCCTCACCCCCACAGCTCCCCTTCTTTTCACCGTGGAAATTAATTAGCTCCATGATTACTCTAACAATCTGCAATTCTGCCTAACCCTAAACCCATCTCACTCTCTTTGATAATTGCAGACATAGCAGTAGCACTATGTGTCATTAACACGACAGTGACCTCCCTTTTTAGAGCAAAACCACGAGGAAGAGGCTTTAAAAAAGGCAAGGGCACATACCCATTTCTGTTCATCGTAGTCTGCACACAAATTGTAAAGGAGAATTATTGCTTTTTAAGGATGAAAAGCTTTGGAAATATGGTAAACATCCTACAAGGTTCTAAATCTAATCAGCTAAAATTCTGTACATACTTTAATATTCAAACCTCTATTTGCTTACTCAAGATCAAATAATTTCATTTTTCACATTTATTTATTAAACCCTTTATAGTTCTACGGTCTAATGAATATTTAAAAAGTAAATGGGATCAAAACATGGGGGAAAGGTCACATGGCAATGAACATTATTTCATTTGGCCAATGAATAGTGAACCCTGCTCTCTTGGCTGAAATTAAGGCACTAAGTGGCAGTAAAAGGATAAAGGAATGATGTTTTTTCTGACATTATCTGAAAAAAAGACCAACATGACTTTTTTTTTTTTTTTTNCCATTCTGAATGACTCAGTAAGGCATTCTATTGGCAAATTTAAAGAAAATGTTCTCCTGCTAAGAGCCCATTACATTCATTGTCTGAGTGTGACTAGTGGCACTAGTAAGTGTTAACAGCCTGGAGTGGGAGAAAAGCTACAAAGATGTCTGAAGACTGAAAGGCACCAAAACCAGAACAGCTCTGCAACTGCCAGTTCTACAAACAATTATGTAAGCTGTGTTTAACACTGCATATAGTCTATTTTCAATCAACAATCTTTGTTGACCAAGATAAAGTGTAGTAGCTCTTCATTTAAACTCTCAGTTAATCAAGTGCTAGTTTAGTAAGAAATTTATTTTCACATACCAGAAAATAATTGCAGTGTCTAACACAACTACACTTAAAGCAAAACTAGTCTAGGATGCATTATGCATTATTCTGGTTAACACTGAAGCAAACCTGTATAAACAAAAGGGTTACCTTGAGATACATAGTTTACAATATAAAATCAACATATAAATGAATAGGATTTACTGAAAACAATGGAAAGTGTATTACAAAGATACATGTAACAATTTTAACCACAATATTTCCTCTGTGAAAAATACAACTATTAGTGAGATAAAATGTACAATTGAATTTCTTTTTTTCCAAAAGAAAAAAAACACAGTATAAAGGAAAATATTTTTTTTCTTCAAAACAGGGAAAATAGTTAAGGTCATTGTCTTTCATTACAATATAATTTGACACAAAAGCAGTCATAGGATTGCACCAACTCCATGTTCAGTCTCCCAAACATGGCAATAGTAAAAGGAGTCCATAAAGCATAATGAAATTTCTGGATTTTATGATGGCAATATACATATGCAGAAACTGATGTTACTTCGGCTCTGTTCACAAAATGTACAAAACTCTCAATTTGGTGGCCAGACATGTAAAAATTAGTTCTCCACAATGCTGACTTTTCTCTCACTTAGGGATGGAAAAATCTGTAGTATTTTAAGTGTTAACTGTTGAGCAATAAAAAAGAAAAAAGGTATATGTAGTGCATGCTTCATCATTTGTCAAAAACATTTCTGAAAATAAAACTACGTTATCCAACAGTTTACAAAATCAAAAATAACTCTTCAGGTTAAAAATGTGATTAGGTTTATGTTTAGTTCCATCTCCAAAGGACTGATTTCCTTAGCAGAATCACTTTTCCTTAGCATGAGCCAAGGCACAAAGTTCCAGAAAGAGAAATAAAAATTGCTACGAACAAGAATGCAGTCTGGCATTGTAAAAGAAATCAGAGCCTCTCTCTGAGCTTTCTGTTCCATCAGGTTAGTGCCGTAGAAAAATGTGGGACTTGGGATACATTTTTGTTATGAGCATTTCTGCTGGACATGATTCAAAAGTTCACCAAACTTTTCAAAAAGATCCTCCACCCATTTTATGTTTTTCATGCACAGCTGCACAATCTCTTCCTGGCCTAGATCTGCACTTGTCTTCTGAACTGAAGAAATCTATTTAAAAAAGAGAAGGAGGGGGAGAGAGAGATGCACACACACACAAACACGTTAGGCTGCTAGAATTGGAGAATTTTCATTTTTATAGAAGTCTGCAGTTCAAGATGAACCTTCTCTGCCAGAAAACCTTTAAGTTTTAAAAACAAGGGTAATGCCCCCCAAAATGCATTTCTTAACAACTAAGCCAGAGCTCAACTCTTATATTTCTGCTACCTGAAATATTTCCACCAAGGACTTGCAGAAGAAATAAAAGCATGTCATTCTAAGACAAAAAAATATTCTTTTAGATCCAAGGACTTAAATACACTGATAGCGTTTGTTTTGTTTATTTTGGATAACAGTGAAGAACATTTCAGGGAATTCCACAAACCTTGCAAGCCCATATCTGAATGCTCTGAGCAACACTTCCCATTAGGGGCAGGCAGCTCATGAGGTCAGTGTAGCCTTTGTTTGCCATAAAGAATTAATTAAAATAGGAGGCTTCAATCCATACTCATTTACCAAGAATGAGAGAACAACCTCTCAAGCTGGACTCAATTCCCTTAATAAATTCCCTCAATGAATGCAGAAAATGAGAACAATATTTACCTCTTCTTTACATGTTAGGTATATGTGATATTTGTAATGATGGAGTGAGTGATACAAAGAATACAACTGTATTTTTTCTGGATCTACTGTAAACTCCTGCAAAAAAGAACAATTACTTTAGGAAAATTCATGTTATTTAACAAAAGACATGACAGACATTTTCTTCTGTAAACAACTTCTTTTCAACAATTCAGAAACTGAGTGCTTAATTCAAATCATTATTGTGACATATCTAGGAAACTGTTATTCCCATTATATCATGATTACCTCCTATCTCCACTTCCTATGTTGATTTATTAAAACCAGGTGTGAGAATGCTTTCAGTCATCCTGAATGCACTGCAAGCCCAAAATGGGTAAGACACCCTCTTCTCAAGAAGTACTCCAAGAACTACCAAAGTTTAGCCATTATTCTACCAGATTGATGGCTATCATTGCAAAAGACAGAGACTTTGCGCTTGAGAAGGCAGATTAGTACTTACCTAAAAATTAAGTTAATTTGGCAAGAAATATGAGTGTGAGCTATATGTACAGGTCATTTGTCAAGCCACTATTCACTGCAAGGAGATGAGGCTAAGCAAGCCAAATCTAGTTAGTGTTCTCCAGAAATTCTATGGAAATAAACAGTATGTGCTTCTCAATTTTTTCCATGTTTTTTTGTTCTTTTTGTTTAATTTCGGATAAACACCTTCATTCTGCCATTGAAAATGAGGAATGGAACAAGACAGAACTTAATTTTTAAGATGTGTTATCTGATCTCAGATTTTACAGTATTAATACTATTTTTATTAAATTCTTGACCTAGAAGCCATTGTATCATTTACTTTGCAGCAAGTGTAAGAAACTATTATTATTATTATTAAATGCATTATTACAATATGATTTATTATTTTGATCTACAGCAGCAATGGTGAAGGCAAATTGTTGCTGCTCCAGCAACAGCCCAGGAAGATGACAAGCTATGTTTCACATAACTTATAATAATGATTTAATGTACTCCTTTAAATGTTGTTTTTTAACATTGCAATGTTATACAGAAAAAGCACTTCTCTCAATGATTTTATATTTTGATGAACCAACCAAACCAGCTGAAATATGAAGCAGTGTTTTATACAAACATGGTTATCACAGCACAAGTCATATGGTGGCAGCAACAAACACTGTGAACACTCACCTGTGCTGATTTAGCAGTTGACTTAGAAGCCCTCAGTGTCTTCTTGTTGTAAGCTTTACCATTCATTTTGATCTTAGACACAGACGTCCCTCCACACTTTGTCTTGGAATCCCGAGTGACCACTGTCAGTTCAGGAAAGTTTTCCAAAGCGTTCTTTAACAGAGCACATACAGACAAAGGATTATGGAAAAAAAAAAAATCAAGAATGGCCACATTGATGATCAACTGGCTGTTTTTCTTTGAAAATATTAGAGAGCAGACTATTGGGAAAAAATTATTCTTCCACAAAGACCTGATAAAGTGTCTTTATTAGATCATACAACCAAATCTGGTTTGGAAAGCATGACCACTTCTTCCTGACTACTGTAATTTTTCAAGACCAGCAAATCCTTTCACTGTATGCCAGAGATTTACATATGTGACTCTATCACTAGAAAGAGAGGGGGGAAAAGACTCCACAGGGCTATTTTTAAGTTCTAAATTGTTTACCATTCCATTTCTACCCAAGAATTTCAAAGGCTAAGTTACTTGAAGATCTCTATGTATTTCGTGCATAGTTAGGCACACAGGGATTGGATACCTAAATATCTTCATAGGTTTTGTCCCAGATTTTGCAAATTACAAACTAATTGCATCTCATCAGATCTGTAAAGTAGGAAAGCTTATGCACAGTGAAGTAGAAGGCTGGTTAAAAAATTACAAGTTTAACACATTTTAACTCATGAAAGTGAACTGCATTTCTGTCAGCTTCAATTCTACATTATTTGCATGAGTAAATTTGAATACAATTTTGTTGAACAAATACAGCATTATGTTAGCAGCTGCTTTAAAATAGTCCTGCTATGCTACATAATCTGGCCCTGAAAAAAATGTTTCACATTACATAAACATGCATCTTTGTATTACACTCCAGTATGAGGCAGAAAAATACACATATGAAAAAATGAATCAATACTGCAACTTAAGGACCTCACTGTGACTACTGGGTTAAAATATGAAGTTTACTCCATTTTTGTATTTTCTTTTAACAAACAGTTCCTGACTACAACAACCTCCCCTGCCTATAATTTATTATCTCTTTATCTGTATCAGCCATTTTTCACTTTATTAAACAAATTTCTTAGTAAACAGCTATTAAATCTCCTGCACAGTGGTAGCAGTAACCTTGACTAGCTAATCTATCCATATCCAGTCTTCCTTGCAATACTTTCAAAGTGGACCAACTTAAATAGGTTTGAATTATTTTGAATCCCCTATAATAGCCTTCCTCAAGGCTGATTTGGAGTGTCAAGGGGCTCTGGCTGGTTCTGGCCTCCTCTGGAGAATTCCTAAGAACCAGAACAGTTCCATGGCCACAGCACTGACCTACATCAGACAAATGTGAACTGCAATGAAGAAGTAAATACAAGTGATTTCTGCATCTTTGGGAGCATGAGACACGTAATTATTTTCAAATGAAGTTTACACAACTCAGCTGAGATGCTTCACTTACTGAGCTTCAACTAAAGCAACAATAGTATTTTATAATTTTGCTTATAACAACTATTACCCAAATGATGCAATAACCTGTTAGAACTATAAAAAATGTTAGAGGGAAAACTACCAAACACTCACTGCTAACTTTAGTGTCTGCTTTGATTTATAATACAGTGCTAACATGTTCCATATTAACTGTATCCAGTGGAAAACCAGTATTTAATTCATCCAAGCCTATCAATGCAGAACAGTAAAAACATTCAAACTGAATGATACCAGTGAATGAAAAATGATACTTTTAACTTCTTTCTTCAGTGCCTCATTCAGCTCTAATATCTGAACTAATTATTTCATTAAAGGTAGAACAGAAACCTCCTGTATCTTAAAGAGTATCAAACACATTTTCCTAACCAACAGAAGCACTTATGATGACAAGTAGGCATTTCATTTTTATCGAAGACATGACCCAAGGATGGCACAAGTTGGCATTGTCACATCAGAAGGAAAACATAAAAGGTTTTCTATCGTGCAGATGGCATCACAAGCAGATCCCTTCCTTACATCCATTAAAGTCTTGCAGATAATGTGATGGAACACAGTCTTAAGTTAACCTTAGAGATATAATACATAATCTGCTTCTAAATGAATACATAGCAAAGCTATTGTATTCACTATGAACTCCAACTTAAACAGCAGCTGGAATTACATGTTGGTATTACAGAAAATTATAGTAGCTTTTTCCCCTTAAATTGGGAAAAAAATAAAGCGTGACTACCTCTCTCTCACTTTTTGTGTACTGTGAATGTAACTGAAATTTTACAAATCTGCATCTTCCCTTAGCTGGTCTATCTCCTCTGTACAGACAGGTCAAAAGAGGTATCTATATTAATAACTATTTATACAAAATTCTCACAACAGCAGAAAAACAGAAATGTTAATGAAGCTTAACACATGCTTCATCTCTGAGAGTCTCTGCATTTGAAATTACACAACCCTCCCTGGGACTTTTTACTGTAAGGAGGAAACCACAAGAAATTCTGTTCATGGAGGTACAAACTGTTCAGCTGTTGGGAAAACCACACAACAAACACTAAAAAAGTTCAAGAATACTGTGACTTGCAGGTGTTTCACTGGTTGATGGTGGTCTCCTCCCTGAAACAAGGCCACCACATGTCCCACAAAATTTACCAGAAATATAATGGGGAGAAAAGTTTCGTGATGGAAAAGAGCAGAACTTACAAGTCTTATTATCTCCCTCCTCACCTAGTTCTTAAAAATAAGCTCACAGCAGTACAAAGAACAGCACTAATTCTCCAAGTGTCTCTGTACTGTGGGCATAAGGGGACAGGGAAAGAGAGGCAAGGAGCAAGTTTGGTGATGATGTTTATAGCCAGGCCTGCTTTACTGTTGTTGGCCTCAAAACTATTACAAGAAGAAATAGTCAGTCTGATTACAGACACTGACAAAAGGGTGTCTTATTCCCAAGCAGTAGGACAAGAAAATGGCCTCATGGTGTGCTAGGGGAGATTCAGAGTGGATATTACAAAAGATTTCTCCACCAGAAGGGTGATGAAGTACTGGAACAGGCTGCCCAGGGAAGTGGTGAAGTCACCATCCCTGGAGGTCTCTGAAACATGTGCAGCAGATGTGGCACTTTGGGACAGGGTTTAGGGGTGGACTTGACAGTGCTGGCTTAACAGCTGGAATGGACCTTTTCTAACCTATACAAGTACATGAGTAAAAATAACCTTCCCGCATTTGCAAGCTCTGCATTGCTGCTGGGAGGTTGGGTGGGAACAGTAGGAAGCACAGTGATTATCCTCCTGTTTACCTTCTCTCTACTGAGATGGTAGGCTTCTCTCCTCCCTGTCCACATCCAGACCTGTTTTTTAATACCACGTCAAAGCTGCTGTAATATGGGCTTGTTATCCACACTTTTCTCAACTTTCCATGCTGAAGACAGACGAAGATACACAAATGAGTTGTTCTTGCATCCCTCTGTCCTGGTTTTAAACTCCTCTGATCATGACCTCTACTTCAAAGAGGTTCAGACATCTGCTCCACAGCACAGCTATTTCACGTAGAAGTTTATTTTTAGGCAACACAATCACTTAACCAAAAGCTCTAGAAGGACAGGGAACAGATTTTCTTTTGGCAAACTAGAAAAGCTTAAAAGCAAAAATGCTTGAGAATGAACCAGAAAGCATGAGGAGTAAAACTGGAACTTTACCTTTGCAGTATAAACTCCTCCTTCCCAAAATATTCTCCAAATGCCACATACAAGCACTAAACTTATAGCATCTCTTTCAAATCCATATTCACTTCTGTTACAAATGGGTTTTACGATGTGCCTGTATTGTATGAATTCAGTGATTTACTTAAAACACCACTTTTAAAAGCCTAGAATTTGAAAGAGAATACCTTGAAAGCATGATCCAAGCGCAATTTGGAAAGCAGCCTTTTCCTATTGTCATTCAGCATACCATCAATTTTTCTCATGTGAGGCAAAAGTAGCTCATCTAAAAGACACATTAAGAACCCCCAGCAGTTGATTATTAAGAGATGCACAATAATGAGATTAATATTCATTCTATATTTTGACCCACTAATAAACAATGTGGAAAGTAAAAAAAATCAAGCAATTGGCACATAATCTAATTTCAAATGTGAGAGAAATTTTTTTTTTTTTGATCAGCCCACTAAGCTAGTGTAGATAGTATGAAGTATAATTGCTGACTGCAACTGTGCTCCTTCTCTGAGTTTACTCTGCTGCAAGGAAAAATTAAGATAGAGCAATACAGAGCATAAATATTAGAGACAATTTTACACCAATTCCTAGATAGTCCTCCTCTGTGCAATACAGCTGGCAGCTTTATGAAGACAAGTATGTGGTTTTGACATTTGTTATTCCATTTTACAAGAAATGGTCCTGCTGGCACTAATAAAAAAAAAAAAAAAAAAAAAAGTGCTTACTGATAAAAGTTATCTGATAAACCACTGTGAATTGCACAATACACAGCTGAACATAGGCATGTTGCCAGGAATGAAAATTTACAGCTCAGTATGGAGCCTTTTATTTATAAAATCAATTATTTTGATTTTAGTGTGACTACTGACATAATGTATGAGTCTGAAATCTTGAGGTAAGTGTGCACTGATGCACACTCAAAACAAATCAAGAGAGGCAGGAGAGGGAGAGGAAAGGCTAGAAAAGATTTTTTTTTTAAACACAGACAAACAGAATGTAGTACAAAACAACATCTTGCAACTAAATAATACATGAAACAATTTCTCTTTTAGCACCTTTATCTTTGAACGTGAGTGTTTTACTAAATTTTGAGAAATAAGAGTTTTGACTTATACCCTGGAGTCTACTGGGATAAACCAATCCAAATATTTTGTCTTCAAAGAAAAAGAGTGCATTAATATAATTTTCTTTCATCAGGATTTTAACATTTCAGAGTTTAAAAAGCGGAATTTTTAATAGTAGGAGGAATCATATCTACTTATAGTTATATGCCTATTCCTTCATAACAAAACAAACACACTTGAAGCTCTGTAATTTTGAACAAATGCTTGCTATGGTTTGAAGTCCAGTAACTGTAGGAACAAATAGCTCAATTCTGACATTCACAGCAAAATTCTAATGCAGCAAAGAAGAGAAAACAATATTTCCAAGTTACTTTGATTGTTCAAAGAGATAATGCGAAATAATATATATACACACATAATACGTGCAGATTCTTCAGATGAGGTTATATAACTCAAATTTTGTTAGGTTTGTGGGTTTTTTTAAAAAAATACTTGATTTACTGATTAAAAAACTTAAAATTGAGTAAGAACACAGAAATGTTAAACATACTGTACCATTGCTCTTTTCCAAGGCTTGCATTGTGTCTGGATCCAAGGCAATGCTAACAAGTAACTCCATATAGCTCTTGAAAGTCTCTTTCATAGCTCTTGTATTCAAAAAGCGAGTAACAAGTGGAGCTGGAGGTACAACCTCTGAAAAGTAAACAGGATAGGATGATTTTTTCCCTTCTATATGCTAAAAAATACTTGTGTTTTTCAAAACTGAAGGTTTCTCTTTTAAAACACAAGTGACCCCTACTGGTACCCCAGGAGATTAAAATTCAGTGCAGTCAATTGCAATAAACTACTTACATGTCAAAAACAGATGCAGACACCAAATATGCTACAAATGGTTCAAATTTTTTAACTATCAGCATTTAGAGTCTATTTTAAGGAATTTAAACATTTTTCTATTATTGTAGATGAAAATTCAGAGAAACGGAATAATTAATAATTTCAGTCAGGCAAAGTGCTCTGATTTTCACGTCAAGGCAAGTACCTCCCAAAACTGCAAAATTTGAAGTCATCCAACAGGAAAAAGAATTTCTGAGTACTAATGTCACTTAGGAGCCTGCCTGCCACTGAAGTCAATCACAACTAATTTTTAAAATCATCAAAGTAAAAAAAAAAATTATCAATGAAGCAATGGAGGCATACTTATGCTTACTCTGAGGAAGCCTTTATTTTTTCATAGACAGCAATTTCAACATGCACACGGAGTAGTCATCAGTACTAGAAAGCATTCTGCAGCTTTTTATATGCTCTATGTCTGACATCAGGGTTTTGCAGTGATTCAGCCAGCAAAGCTGTTAAACTTCCTCAGGGATGACCCTGAGGTCATCATCACCAGGTTACTTGAGGTCTTAAATATGGACAGTGTTACTTGGGCAAGTTTGCTTGAGAAATTTTGACAGCTGTCCTCACAGAGGCAGTGTGTCAGTACACCAATGATAGTTTAACTATGTTTAAAAGTCACCAGGAAGCTTTAAAAAATGCAGCAATAATAAAGCATGAGCAATACACAGCTTTGCTTCAAACATACAGGAAATAAAAAGAACCATAAAAAAATGCACTGTAAATCTTCTACCACAGGTAATCCCTATAAACACTGTAAACTTCAGAAATCTCCTTTTCTTCTGGAGAATTCCCGCAAACATTGAATCTCAATGTTCTATGAATGTCTTAATAGCAAATCTGTTCGGCAGGCTACATTTGAACAGCTGGCATTCAGACAAGCAATGAAGCAGCCAAAAAGTCAACTGCTTTTTCTCCTTGGGTTCTTAAAAAAAAAAAACAGCGGCATCTGAATTCTGCCCACATCTGCATGCAGGCAAACATTCCTGTAATGTTATTTTAGACATGCCATTCAGTTGCAATGGAAAACTAATGAAGAAACTAATTCTTAAGATGTATTCAAAAATCAAATAGGCTTCTCCTCCTGCAATTGTATCAGGCACGGACAGAAAAATATGTATTTATGTAGACAAACTACATTTGAAATAATGTCAATTGTATACATTTACTTAAACACCAACAGCAACTGAAAAGTTTTCAGAAACTCATTCTGCACGGCGCTGTCGGATTTTATATTTTCTTCCTGAGGCTTGTACAGAAAAATGTGCAAGATCAAAGAATGCAATTTTATAATACTCTTCTCAGTTAAGTCCAAATAGGCCTAGGTGCCAGCAGTGGTATCTCACCATCTTCTTCACTCTGGGCCTCAGGTGAAGAATCAGACTGGGAAGATGAAAATTCTTCTTTCCACTTTTTCCTTTTCTTTGGTGGTGGTTCAGCCTTTACCTTTGGCTGTTTAGCTTTGGGTTTCACAGAAGAGACTTTTGTTGCTGCTGGTTTTGGTATTGGTGGATCAGGGGGTTTGATGCTGCTGTTACTAGGTTTACAGTGAATAGTCCTGCAATATTATGAAGAGAATGTTTATGAATATAATTACCACACAAGTTGTGGCAGTAATAAAATAGCTATAATCTTATTTAATGAGAATATACTCTCCACTGATTATATACACTTATTTCACTGTAACTGAGTATTAGATTGTACATACTTTATATACTACTATATTTTTGAAATAATACTTGACCAGACAATGCTTTTCTCTTCCCACCTCTCAAAAAACAGGAAAACAAACAGGAAAGTTAATATCAGAAATACTAAGTTCTGTACTTTGGGACTAATAATCAAATACAGTTTTGAGAACATGGCAGGGAATACAATCTTGGGAAGTGCTAGAGAAGAGTTTTGTCAAGTTGGGAAAGCAGTGATTTGTACAGCAGAAGCATTGTCAGAATCTTCTGGAACATTGAGAATAATTCTAGATATCTGTCAGAAATGGAGATTTCAAACCAAAATAGACAACAGACGGTAGAAGGATGAGAGGAATGGAAAGTCTGCCCCAAATGAGGACGCTGCTAGACCTCACTTAATGGAGCTCAGTGAAACACAGATAGAGGTGGGATCTCACTGATTTCTCCAGAAATACAACATGCAGTACAAACAGAAAGAAAAGCCAAAAGCAGTGTTGAGAGAACAGCATGAGCATAACAAGCTAATCACAATCATGAGGAAAATTGCTTCAGAGCACTGGAAGAACACGTATTGGAACAGTTGTCCATAGCACAAGAGAAAAGGAGCATCAAAATCCTAGGTTCTTTTAGTAGAACAGGATTATTTCATAAAACTGATCATCTGATGGCACTGTTTTCTTTGAAAGCAAACTAGACATAAAACTCCAGTGTTTTCCTGAATAAGGAACACTGTCACGAACATCTGTTTTTAAATTTACTTTGCAGGATTGGGAAGAAAGCATGGTACTTCCAGTATGCTGGGACAGAATGGTCACTGAAGCAATCCAGAAAAAAGTACCTAACTAGCAAAATCCACAGGAAATGAGAAAACAATACATAGAAAATTAAAATCATTACATCAGCAGGCTTATATGGCAAAGGATGACATAGAAATGGCATGTAGAACCCTAACACCTCAAAAATAACTGATTATGGAACAGAATAGAGTAGGGAAGATAAGCAGTAATTTATATTTAATTTCTTAGAGCAAAACAGATAGTTCTCAGTTTCCATATTAAAGCCCAACTACTATACTTCAAAGTTTTAAACTCCTGTTTATTTAAATATGTGTGTTCTTAATATGAAAATAATGTGGAAAAATAAAAAACAAATTGAAATAAAATACCTTGCTGATTGGACAGGCTTGATTCGAGGTTTTTTTGAGCATACTCTGACATATTCCTTTTTGTTTGCATTTTCAACAAACTTCACATACACTCGTTTGTATTTTGTCTTTGCATCCCCAAAGTACCCAAGATACTAAAAGAAAAAAGAACAAAACGAAGAACAAACAAACCACAAGTGTTTCTGTTAAGCAAAATTTGTCAGTTTTAACAAGTAAAATTTTCAATGCTAAAGTAAAAAAATCAGTTAAAAACCCCTCATGTTTAAATATAACAATAAGCCATTCTACAGCATTTACAATTTAAGAAAAATTCTCCCTCAGATTTCCAGATAATAATTAAAACTGAAGACAATAAGGTAAGGGGAGGTACTCTTGGCTTCTTTTTCTCCCTTGATTTTACTCTCCACATGTGTTATCCCAAAAGCATTATCTGCCTGAGAAAGGTTGCCTGTTAAAATTGTATCCTCTCTGTATCACACCTATTACAGAAAGCAGTTGGTTCACAAGCCTCCTTCCACTGACTTTATTCCAGTCAGGAAAACTCGTTCCTTTACACAGCCAAAATGACACCAAAGACCTTGTGCCGGAAAGCAAAAAGTCAGTCCATGGATGTATTTAAGGAGAGTTTGAGTTGGAGGGGTTTTTCCCCCTCTAGGATGATTGCTAAGAATGCATGCCAGAATCACATTCTGTTTGGTTTCCTAGACTTGCACTAAGGACAGCAGCTCCCATGAGGCTTCCCAAGGAATTCTGAAGACTCACACTATTAGTAGCAGCAAACTCTCTGTGTCCGTCACGCACTTCAGGAACAAACTTTTGCAATAAAGCCTTCTGTACCTTCCAAATAGCTGGAGGCTCTTTTCCTGTCTGCAAAGCAACCTGAAAGAACATAGATTTGTTTGCTAAAAACAGTGCTTATTTTTCTTCCAGGAATGTATTTGTGCATCACATTTTTTAAGGAAGTTGCCCAAGGATAAAATGTAAATAAGAAATTTAAAATTCCAACACCATAGTTATTAAGTCCTGTTTGCATCAAGGCAAGTTTGTAATTATCAGCTTGAATGAGAATTTTCTATAGCTCCTACAAACAAACTACTAATTCAAATAAACCTTTTGGAAAATGTAGTCAAACACTAATTACTTTTTCATGGCTTGTGAAGTGACGAACGTAAAATTCAAAGTAGCTCCTAACATACCTTAATCCATTTTATAAGTGACAAGGGAATATTTCAAACTGATAACACTTGTCTTTTGTAACAAAGCTGCATCAATTAACTTAAAACTGCAGCTTGAGAGGATACGCATAGAGACAGGTAATCAAAAATATTAGAAATTTTCCAACAGTAAGAATACTGCTGGCTATGATAGCCACAAAAGGAAAGGCTAACATGCAGAAGAATTAAAATGGTGAGGCAACAAAACCAAACCAAAAAAATCAAAGACAACAAGGAAATTCACATAAACTCATGTTGTACTGGTTGCTTATAGAAATAATTTCTTGTTGAAATACAAAGCAGAACTTATTACAAAAAAACAGAAGCCAATTCCATTAAAGTTCTTTTGCAAAGTTACACCTGAAAGTCTAGTCCTATCTTAAAAAGACAAAAAAAAAAAAGTAGTCAACAGCCTGTGAAAAACTTATGCTTTTTAATATTAAAATAGGTAAGCCCAAATTCTAACAGAGGTTACCAGCACATAGATTTACTTTATTATGTATGTAGCATAAAATGGGTCATGTACATTCAAAACATGTTTGTAATCTGCACTAGAAAGACACCTTTAAGGCATTTTGGCAGCAATCAGGGAATATTAGAATAGAAAGAAAACTAATCTGCAGCCTTTCCCCTTCTCATAGTTTCTTGAGGCTAAATTCATATGCAGGGGTTTTGTGCTGTGTTTCCCCCCCAGCAACTATTCAAATTACCTTTAGTGTCTCTATATCTTCAATCTTCACTACAAATTCATCACGTTCTCTGTACATTCCCTCTCCTTCACTGTCCATATTCTCCTCATCAGTACATCCTTCTATTGCAACAGTCTCCTGTATTTTTGCCAATTGTTCTGAAGCCACAGCATCCTGTTGAACTTCTTTTAAGGGGTCAGCTGCATTTATTTTCTCCTGCATGTTGCCTACAGGAGCAGTTGTCTGTGGAGATTCCTGCTTTATTACAGCACTGGTGGTGGTGGCAGCAGCAGTAACAACTGTCACTTTTTCAGTTTCTGAAGAAAAAACCCAAATTTTAGTTAAATTATCGAGGATTAGCAATGTAATATGGAACTAGGTTTTTCTTCTTTTCTGTTACAATTTATATTAAAAGTAACTATTCTAGGAAAAACACCTGTTCTAGGAGTTAAAATAGAAGCAGTATTTAACCACAACTAAATCTTAAACAAAACCAAAATACTGTAGCTAATATACCTCTGTTTGTATTAAACTGCTGCATCTGTTCCATCTGGAATTAACAAAACTGAAAGCTTTAGAAGATAATTTGATAGTTACAGACATGATCACCAAGTTATACTGCTGTACTTTGTGACAATAAGCAAATACAACAGTAAAGGTTACAACACTGAATCTTGTTATCTGCTGATAAGTCAAGTCTTTTGAAATTGGATTGCAGAAAAGAAATACACTTGAAATATGAAAACATTTTCTGTGTGACTTTTGGACATTTATCATTTATATCTTGTGATAATGCAACTGGAAGTTCCAGATTAAAACCTTATCAATAGCCTAATGATTTTTAATATTAACAGAGGTGAGCAATGAGAACTGATGATACAAAACAAAGAAAAAAACATTCCTTTCCTCCTCTATTCCAAAGAGCCAAAGAGAAGTCCCACCTTTCAAAATTATTCTTTCCCACCTGAAAAAAAATTAGAATTCTTTTTAGATATTACTTTACAGTCTTCTGTATTAGTTTTAACACTGACTTGCTGATCTAAAAGAAATCAAGTTATATTAACTATAACACAATTAATAATATCACTCAAAAAACTTAAACCACTTTACAGTTTTGTTACAATCACTGCTAATTGTTGACTTTTTCACTTGAAAAATTATAAACAAGATAATGTAACTTACTTTAACAAAAGTGACTCCAAACAAATGACTTAAATGTCAAATTAATTTGTCAATACAGAAACTATATATCGATTCAGTGACGATTCGTTAAATTTGTTAATTTGAAACATGAAATGTGTTCTTCCAGACACATCACCTCACATTACTGCAAATACATTCTACTTCTTCAGTGAGAGTGCTCTGACAGCTTTAATTAGAGACACCATTATTAGTTGCCCAGGAACATTTACATATTTGTCAGAACAGCAGATAAAGGCACCTGTACCACTTAAGACTATCAACAAAAGATCATGTTTTAATATTTTTCTGTCTATACTTATTTGCAAAAACAGACAGACGAGGGAATTACTAGAAAACCTGCAAAACACCAGCAAGAAAGAAAGATGTTACTATTAAGCATCTTGTACAAACAATCTTGTGTCACAAAACAGGACGGTGAATTCAAGAAATTAGTGACATGAATATTAGATCCCTATGGATAACAAAGAAGATACAATAATATTTTAAAAGAAATCACTGAAAATAAAACACTAATGGAAATGCTTACCCCCCAAAAAATTGAAACATTTCTTTGGACATTGTACACAGAAGTAGTTTATTAAAATTAACAAACTTCAGCAAAAGGCTCATGCCATGAGCCATCACTGTCCAGATTTCAGCTTTCTGGGAAGAAAAACAATTACTGCTTTCTTGTTTGAAATACATATTCAACTGAAAGACAGAGAAGGAACTTCATCCTCATCTTCAGCCTTTTTGAAATGCATGCACTTAATATAACTACATAGAAATAGCCACAGAAAAAAACCAGAACAGTAATTAAGATGAGGTATTGTTCAGCATCTCATGTATTCTGCAATATTTTTCCAGTATCTTGGGTATCTTGATTATTACAATCCAAGTTTAATTTTGCTATGTATTTTTCATTAAATTGTGTCACATCTAGAGGAAAAAAAAAATCTTCCTCTTTCCTTTAATCTAAAAAGGGAAACCATTACCTCATTCTCTCGTATTAAGAATCAGCTTATGGGTCATGGGCTCTGAATCCGGAGAAGAGTTTAAGAAATGTTTCATTTTCTCCCTGTGACTATTTTGGAAGACAATTAGTACAATTATGTGATTGGCTGGATAGTTTCTAATTGCTTACCAGAGGGGGAAAAATACCAACTTTACTGAAGAGACCTGTCTAGGCAAAAACATTCTGTATGCTGAAAATACTTCAAAACAAAGCAGCATCAGCTAACAACTCTGGACATGGATATACAGCATGGATGTAACACAACTGAAACTGGAAAGTTTGTGAAAAACTAATTACTACTGTGATCAGTGGTTGCTGCCTGCCCCTCCCGGCCCAAACCAATCCTTCCCAGATTTTGTTCTTTTCTTAGCAACCTATCAACACAGGGGGAGCTACAACACTCCTGATCAGTGTGGCTCAAATGACTCCTACCTTGGACCAGCTCAGCTAAACCAGTGCAGTTTAAAAGTGCAGAAGTTGTTTCACAGTGCAACTGTGCAACAGTGCAACTTCACGGTCACTGAAAATGTGTGTTTACCTAACAAGAACTTATCACATGCTGAGGGCAATTATTAATATATTCTCTTGCTGGATTTTTTTTTTAAATAGGTTTAGAACCTCTGACATGTTTTGTTGATGCTCCAGATGAAAATAATATTTAGTATTTTAAGCCAGAATCGAAGAGAACACACATGTTATTCCAAGTCTATGCTAAAATAACTTTCTGGCATTAGTCCTGCTTAAGTAGCATCAAAATTTATTTGCATATTTTCTTATTGTGGAAAATATTATTTTAGTCCATAGTCAATACACCTTTTGAAGAAAACTCTTAAACATGGCCAAAACCAAACCAAATCAAAACCCTTACCTGAAGAGAGAGAAAATTATTCTTTTTTTTGCCCCATCAGCTACAAAAATCACCTTCAACATATGACTTTTAGTAACCACTTTACCTGATTTAATCTTTTTGTCAGATGTTTCATCCAGGGCTGACAATGCAGTAGAGATGCTCTTTTGAAGATCATGGTTACCACCCACAGAATCATCTTCATCAGAAGAAAACGAAGGCAACGTTTCTAAATTTTTCTTAAGTTCCTCATCGGCTTTTTTGGTTGGACTTTCTCCACTGACATCAGCAGCCATAGGTGGCGCTGCTGCTGGCTGAGGCTTTGCAGAGGGCTGCAGGCAAGGGGCACGAACTATTTGTGTGATTGGTCTCCTAGTCCTGTTTGGCATTCGTACAGCTGGGGTGGAAAACTGTTGCCTAGGCCCAGACTTTAGAAAGTCTAAAAAAGATGCAATAAATCCTGTTCTGACTTCAGGCTGTTTTTCTTCAACTTCTTTAATTTTTTGTCTCATTCTCTCCTGATGTTGGTAAGTATCATAACAACCTTCAGAAACAGGAGAAGAGTATGTGAAACATGAATCATTTCCTCTTGAATTTTGACGTTTACACTGTCCACTTCTTTTTACCTGTTTCTGAGTTGCACTGTCATCTTCTGCAGCATTTCTGTTTTGGCTTTTTCCTTTGCTTTTTTTCTTCTGAAGGTTCCCTTGAGCTAAATCTTGGCATTCCTCTTCAGTTCTATTAATGGCTCCATCTGTACTTTGGGGCACAGACAGAGGCTGCAAGGGAACCTTTGACTGGTTACCTGCTACTGTACCTTCATCACCACCCACATTAAAATCATTTTCTGAAGCAGCACTTTCCTCACTTAGGCTCCTACCTAACTCTGTGTCCCTTGCATTCAGTGTACCATCAACAGAACCATTATTATCTTCTTCAGATTCATGATTGATGCTAGATTGTTTCTTAACTCGAACAGCCTCCTGCTCTTCTTGACCAGGACCAAGGGTGGGAGAGGTCATTCTTATTGGTACACTCTGATCAGAAGTTTCAAGGTGCTGTTGATCCAGGTTCACAGTTTTTGTCTGTACTGTTGACACTGGGGTAAGATTTAGGGTAATTTGGCCTCCATTCAGAGATATATTATTTCTGCTTGCTGTCTTTCCAACTACAGTAGGTGAGGCACTGAAAACAGAAGACACGTGTCTGGAATCCAATAATCTGAACTGTGTTTTAGACCCCTCACTATTTTCAACAGTTTGGATTTCCTCTTCATTAGAAGCTGATTTGGCAAAGTCAGATGGTGTCACTCCACAGGCTGCTGCTGTTGCTGCTAAGATGTCATCCACATTGGATAATATATTCCTCTCATCGCTGAGAAGTATAGATTCTGGGAAGCATATTGAACTAAGAGAAACAAATTGATTTTTTGCATCATGTTGATTTGTCTGAGTAAAATGATCTTTTGCTGTCAAATGCTGCTGTAGTGGTTTTGAAGGCTCAGAAATGTCCATTTTCATTACTTCTGAATTCTCACTATGAAGCTGTTGCTGAGAATGACCCCCATTACTTTGAACGATGTGACCATCCATCTGAAGGAATGGGTTTGTCACCTGATGAGGACTCTGTATTCTTTGCACTTGGGGTGACGACTTTGCTTGTCCTAAACCCGACTGCAAGATTGACTGGTGAAGAATCTGCAAGTCACAGGTTGACTCCAGCAGTACCTGTGCACTGGGCAAACACAGTTGATGGCCATGTCTTAAAGCGTGAGGCTGAACTTGCGCTGGTGTGCTAATGACTTGGCCCTGCTGTTCTTGAGCTTTGCCCTCATGTACCTTGTGCATAAGAGAATGCTGTTGGTTTAGCTTCTTAGCACTTACAGCTCCTTGCGTTGTTCGCATTAAATTAGCTGTCTTTTTGATATCATGGCTTAGGCTGCTGATATGACCAATGTGCTGGGAAAGCTGCTCCACAGAACTGACCATTCTTTCGTCTTTTTTTGTTCCTTGAAGAGTAAGTCCAACAACTTGATCTTCAAGACGAGAGTTGCTTCTGATTACGCTCTGAGAGTATCTGTCATTTGCTTTTGAGACCCTATAGGATGCATCCTGAGCATCGATCTCCTCCTCCGCTAGGCTTTGAGTGGAAGATTCAAGAGTAGCTTGCTGTTGCAATGCCTGCACATCCTGCATTGATAATTCCTCCTCCTGTTTTGACGAGGCATACAAGTTAGAGTCAGACTTCCTTTTAACATAGGACTTTGTTTCTGAGGAAGCTCTATTGTTCTGCAGTGTCTGGGAGTGAGCTGGGGATGCAAAAGGAGACTGGACAGATGGCAAAAACTTTTGAGACTGCGGAGAGGAGGATTCTTGTGGCTGAGGGTTCTTGGAAGAATGTAATGAAATATAGCTTTGATTAGGACTCGAGGCTGGAAGAGTTTGTACCCGAGGAGAGGCATTAAAGGAAAGAGAAGGCGACGTTAATGTTAAAGACTGCCCCGAAGAATAGCTTTCTGAAGGACTAATAGCTGCTAAAACTTGTGATTGAGATGAAAAATTAACCTGGGACTGGGTAACTGGAGATAAACCCTGAGAGTGACTAGAAGAGTAGCTCTGAGCTTGGCTGACTGAAGAAAGTTCCCTCATTTGCCCAGAGTAGTTCTCATTTGGAACTGAGGTCAATATCTGTTCCTCAGAGGAGTAATTTAGAGTCTGACTGTCAGAAGTAATAGCTTGTGATTGACCAGAAAAAGTCAATGTTTTATACAGTGAGGGCAGCTTCTCAACCTTGCTGGATGAGAAATCCTGTGAGTGGCTGACAGGCGGCACATTCTGAGACTGGCATGAAACGTAATTTTGGGACTGACTGACTGACAAGAGGCTGGGGAGCTGTGCTGTAGAATAGATCTGTGCTTGGCCTGTAATGACAGAACTCTGGTTTTGTGCAGTTTTGGCATAGCTTTGTGTCTGCACAGTGGGAACTACACTCTGAGGTTTGGGGGTCTTTGTTGACCTTGGAGGCTGCTTCATGGAACAGTTTTTCACTTTTGCCATGGAAGCAGACGGAAAACCGGGTGACGGAATTGCAGATGTGTATGACTGAGCAAGTTCCACTGTGACTTGAGAAGTCTTTTGCTGTGGTCCTCCATTGCTCACCTGAGTAACATTTCCAACTGGACTGCAGGATAATGCTGAGTGCCTAGATGCATCCTGAAAGTTAACTCCACTCGTACTTGTTAAATAACTGTGTAAGGAATGCTGTGACACAGTCAGTTGAGGCTGGACAGACTGAGTACTTGAAGGCCGCTGGTGGTGTTTAATAACACTACACTCTCGCTGAAGTACTCTATCCATGGAAGCAGTGGAACCAGTGAAGACAGATGTGCTGTAGGCCTGAGACACCTGCTGAGCTCCTCCAAGGCTCGAAGGCAACAAACTGAACTGGGGCTGCAAAAGATGGGGTGCAGATTCTTGAGCAGAACGATATGTTGATGACTGGGGGGGTACACTGGTACTCAGGACAGAGCTGCCCAGGCGCTCGAACGTCAGAGCAGTTGGAACAGTGCCTTGTGATGTTTTAATCTGTAATAAAGGATCATGGGTACTTAAGAGACCATTTGATGTAGCACTGAAAGTAGCATCTTGAAGAGTAAGAGAAGGCGTAGTAGCAAAGTTTCTGCTGCTGAAGGTGTTAGGATGCTGATATGCTGATAAAGCAGAGGTTGGTGGAAATGTTCCAGAGGCTGGCAAAGCTCCAGTAACAAATAGTTCTGTGGCTGTCGAGGAATGCATACCTGGAAAAAAACAAAAATAGAACAAGAAGGAAAAAGGAGCATAAGGGAGTTTTACAAGTTACAACACAGTGTTTCTGTAAGTCATTTAACTGCAAGCTTTTAGAGCATTTACAAATATAATAATGCTCTTTAGAATCACCACCCTTTAAAAAAACCCCAACACACACAGGGAGGCACTTATCGTGGGTACTTTTCAAAATGGAAGTGCAGAGTTTTTTAAGAATACCAAACTCTATACCTGCAGTGAATTGCCAAGGGAAAACCTCGTATCCTTAAGATGCAAATTGTTGATAAAACAATTGTACAAGATTAATTCTGCTTTGAAATTGAAGCTTCCTCATTAGTTTTTATTTCAGTTTAAGAAGAATGCCATAGTACTCTGATCAAAAGACCTGGTCACCTTTAATAAACAGTAAAATGGCAAAAATTACACCTTAGCAGTTGTAACACATACACAGTTTAAGAAGAAATCCCATTTCCTGGATTTACCTTCACCAATAATTTTATAAGTCACTTGATGGGAAACATTTCAGAACATGCAGTGAAATAGCTAATGGTCTATACACTCTGCAATTCATTTTCTTAAAGAAGGGGTCTGACTTTCAGTACAGACAGTAAATATAATTTGTATGCTTTCTGAGATGAGTCCCAAATATTCACAGACAGCAATTATCTGCACGGTGCAGTAGCAACTATCCAACTGAAAAGCATATTTCTTATTTGCATCCAGCTGTTGGTATGACATCCTGGCTTAAACAAGATTTCTCAACGGTACACACTACTCCAGCTGAAAACAGGAGTATGAAACTCCCTTGCAAGCTTTGAGGCTTAAAGCAGTGATCCATATCATTCAGTGCTTTTCAGCCTGTAACTTGCAAGCATTGGTGAAGTTCGTGCAGTTTCCAAAGTCTACCAAGAAAAGCAAAGAAGGCAAATCAATTCCCAGAGGAGCTTAACATTCTTGTAAAGGAATCAGTTTCCATTGTGAAATATACCAGGGAATGCAAATCAGAAAAAATTAAAATCAAATTAATGATTTGACCTTTTTCAGTTCTTGCATACTTAAAACAGTTTTTAGTTTAGCATCATTTAAGAACAAATAAAAACTCTCAGTAAATAAAGCTTGCTTTGAAACAAATACTTCAGTTAAAACATATTTTATTTTACAATACAGTAAGTCTTCTTAAGCTGATTGCAATTTAATCATACAATTGCTTTTGAAGTTTCAGGTGAAGCTAAGAAATAAATTCTTTGTTTCTCCCTTTCAGTCCAAGACAAACTGATATGAAGAGATGTGATAGTGAAGGAATGCCAAGGTATTTTTCCTTAGTCAACAATAAGGTCTTTCTCAGTGAGAAAGCATAACCAGTGTTTTAATGCACTTTTCCCCTCCATTCTAAAAAACTGCAACATCATGGACAACTGGTTCTCTTTTACTGATCCCTACTGCTAACACAAAGCAAGGGCCATCCAGAAGCATCAGAGAAAGGGAAGAATTTAAACCTGTTTTAACTGCAGATGTTAATTTCTCATCTAACCTGTATTCTACCTTTCTCTTCCATAAATCAAAACCCTTCCGAATACACCCATAACTTCTTAAACCAGACAAGAGCCAGTTACAGGAGCACTACTATGGCAGAACGGCTGGGCATTATATTCTAATATTTGTTCAGGAGCAGACAAAAAGTAAGGCGAAAGTACTGAATTGCATGCACAGACACACCCTCATTACCCTAAAAAAAATCAAAACACTGATAACACAACCCACGGATCAAAGGAACACTTGGAAGAACAAATATAATAATCACAATGTTCTTTTCTTCCCCAGAATCAGCAGTTGCGGGGTTTGGAGAAAACCCCAAAGTAAGAAACCCTTCTAAAAAAAGGTCACATTGCAGAGTGAAGAGCTCTTGCTTTCCCTCATCAAAAAAGCTTGTAGAACACAAAGCTCTCAAAAGACACCTGGGAGGATTGTGGGTTACAGAAAAACAGCAAAAGTATTAAAGGGCAACAGAAAGCTCAGAGGACTGGTATTATTGAAAAGTGGGCTTACTTATGAGTTCTTAGTAATGAGTACTGAGAAGTCTCTCAATCACTGGTACCAACATCAAACCCGACCTACAGCATGTCTCCCCACTCTTCACAATTCACTGCTAGGCAGGCTGCAATGGAGAAAGTGCTAGGATGAAGAGAAAAAAAGATTTCTTCCCAGGTGACATTCTGACGTGAGGGTGGGTCATCATAACTCTAAACTCATAATTGATTTATATTAAGATTGTTTGCCAGATTAACAGTGTGCATCTTCATCTGTGCTCTCACACATCTGCTTTTGTCCATGGTGAGTTAAAAGCCATAGTAGTTTCTATTCTCAACTTTTTGAGTAGCTCTTCACAGAATGCAGTTGCACATCACCCCTAACAGAACGAGTGCAAACTGTCAACAAAAGGGCTGTTCCACTCTTGCTACCTTGTGCCTCCTCCCCAAATCAGAACAGCAATCATACAGCTGCACTGAGACACAAATCAGCCTGCTGATACAGAGGAAAATCATCCCACCAAGGGAAAAAAGCCACTCAAACATTTTCTGCCAGATCAGTGAATAGATCCAATTCACTGTACAGCTGCACAATCACTCCATAAGATTGACCAGAACTTGAAGCTACCCACAGATGCAGTAGCAACACTTATCTTGGTGTGACTGTCTACAGCAAGCTCAAAATCTGTAGTTTCCTGCTCTGCGCAGAAGGCTTGACAGATGGGGGAGCTTTGTGGAAGGCAGGCAGTCTGCCAAAAGAGATGGCACGTTTGTTTAGTGGTAAATTAGATCTCTTATTTCTATGTGGCATACACCTCAGACCTTTTCTGAGAACACCTTGCTCGTTACTTCTGTGTACAAAGGGGCCAAAGCTACCAATAGACTTATAGTACTAATATCACAGAAGAACTATCATAGGGAACAGAGTTTGAGAGTCAAAGACGTGCTAGGAGGTACAGGCAGTGTGCCTGAAAATGCTTACAGTGACAGTGAGACTAATTCCAACAAAGCTGGGGAAATAAATATGACTCATCAGACAAAATCATACCCTATGCATTTCAATTCCTTCTAAACAACCAGAACTTCTGCATATAAATCTTATGCTAACATAATTTCATTGATTTTGATATTTTTAAATATTGAAATGTAAAAGAGATAGAAAACATGCAGCCTTTTCAGTTAGTCAGAATATTGTTTTTTTCAAATCCTCCCAAACATTTATTATAACAATGACAAAATTTTACTTCAAGAGAAAATTTTCACCTGTCTGCCAGGAAGGAGCCCTGAATTGTGGTAAAAGGGTAGATCCTGAAGAGACTGCCTGAGTAGTACGCGACTCAATAGCAGAGAGAAAATTCATAACTGAAGAAGTTTCCTTAGTGTTACCTCCAGCACTGTGCATACTGGTATCAAATATTCCTGAAAGACCTAGATGATAGTGGAGGGAAACGAAACAAAACAAGTAATTCAGATGAACTTCAAAGGAGCAAAATCAAATAACAAAAATCTATGTTCATAATTCACTAAAAAAACCCCACCCTATGAAACATTAGCAATGTCAAGTACATTGATTTTTCTGTGTTTACCTGTTATGCAGTGTTACAACTGTAAATTGGAACTTCAATATTTTAAAACCTATTGTTAAATGCATGTCAAATATGATGCTTATAACAGTATTTAGTACACACCGGTAAAATGCTTCCCTTATCTCAAGATTCACTGTTCTGTTTTCACCTGGTTAAACATTCAGAATTCCTCCTGAAACATGTTCAACTTTCCTATATATAGTTTCTCCCTTTTGGGTAGCCTATGGAAGTTTGGACACATTGACAGGACTGGCACATGAAAAGGGGTTTTGGTTGCATTCCCTGTTTCAACAAACACTTTTCTGTGTTTCCCACTGCTCAGACCTTTCAATAACAGGGGGCTCAATGGGAAGCACTGGTGAGATCCAGAGTTGTGAGTTACTGAGATTATAGCAAGACTGCAATTCCTCCATCGTCCTGATCAAGGACCTGGCCAGGAGACTATAGACTCCAGTCAGCACATGAGCTCAAATACCTTTGTTTGAAAACTGGGCTGCAAAGTGAGCATGAGGGGGTCAAGCCCTGTCTTCTGACACAGAGACAGGATACCATCACAAAGACAGACTCCAACTCAGATGTACCGCAGCCTAAGCCACTTCTACATTTTAAATGAATTTTAACTTTTTCTCAGCACCCTCTCAGCATGCACATGCAAGTACCAGCAGCAGCGTGTTCCATCTCACATCAGTCTTGCTGTTTGCTTTAGTCTGGTGGAGCTGGCAGCATTTCTGCTGCTGGCTTGAAGGCCCACAATGTTTGGCCCTTGTGCATAGGCCAAATCCTGAAAAGCTGTATTTTAAAGAATAAGTGCAGCTTTTTCAAAAAACAAGATACCAAGCAGAACCTGTCTTTATATTTTCCTTTCTACTTACGACATTTTGATAAAAGGTAACAACTGTTAACTTTCTGCTACACACTCAGCTTTTCTAACACCAGTTGCCACCACTTACATGACAAACTCCTTTTGATTATAAAATTCATTAACTTTAATCTAAATTACACAACAGCTGGTTTGTTTTTCTTTTTCCTCTGTAGCTATTTAAGCAGTATTCTCATTATATGGACAGTTACCAGCAGGATGTTGTGTAGCTGAGTATCCAGGAAGCTGATGAGAAGCTGTGTATGTCTGTCTGTGAAGGTCTGTTTCTGAATGTGATGAATGTCCTCCTCCATAGCTTAAACTAAGGAAGAAATTGAACATTATTAACAAAATGTACAGCTATAGAAACAAAGAACAATTATGAAATTTCAATCACGAGCCACATAGTTACAGAAATACCGGAAAACACAAGCCCAAGATCAGACAGATGTAGTTCTGCTAGAATACCACAAAAAATGTTAAGCAAATAAAAAAAGTACTATTGAAACCTAAAAAGCCAAAGGGTGGGGGTGGGGAAAACCTTACAAAAATCAAAGCTGATCACAGAAAAGTTTATAAAAGACTAAGTCAGAAATACAGAGTCCAACCGTAAGAAACACTCACTGGACACTTTTTGTAATGATTTACTCATATGAAGTCTGCAAAGCAGGTAACTATGAATACATGCCACTTTACCATTTACATTTTTAATTCCATTGAAACTTAAAGGACCTCATTTAATTCAAAGGCTGACATGACTGGGAAGCTGTGGAAGCTAAAGTTTTTAAAAATATTTTGGTACTTTAAGTACAATTTAATAAAATTGATAGAGAACGCACTATCAAGTGAGAAATCCATCTTCAGACCTCCTAGAATTAAATGCAAGTTAATGATTCACAGCTTTCATTTAACATTTTAAGTGAATCACCTAAATTAACATGATGTTTCAATGGAACATTGGAACATTAGAATTAACATGATGTTTTAATGGAAGCAAACTGAAAATATACATTGTCTGGGTCCATGCAAAATCAATAATGCAGAAAAGAAATGAATGCAATCTAAACATCAAGCAACCATAAGAACTTGCCAAAAGCCCTAATGATTTCCAGTTTAAAAAGTAGAAAACAGAGGGGAAGCAAAACAGAATCCCCAAACTTCCAAGCTTCCCCAGACTTGGCTCTGCATAGCACCTGTCAAATGGAAAAAATGAAGGCCAGCTTGACCAAGTAACCATTTACCTTCTTCTTTTCTTGCCTTTTGGACACTAAGTTTATTGGTAGCTGCTACTTACTCCAGTGCACACGTTTTAATTTCAAAATTCAAGTGTAAACAAATGTCAAAACAACCCAAACAACAAAAGCCACAGCCCTCCCTGGTGCCTGCTTTAACGGAGATTTCCCTTATCTTTCATCCCCAGGGATGAGGGGCAGTCACTCTGCATTAGGAAAAACTGAACTCTTGGTGCCAGGAATCATGACATCATGGGAAACTTTTATAGAAGACACAAATAATATAAAAACTGGCAACACTGCTGGGTTTGCTTCACTTTCATTAAGATGATGAAAGGAGCCAGATGAGCCTCTCAGAGCATTGTGACCCATACACATCACGAACCAGGAAGAGCCTGTCTGTGCAGGACTCTCCTGCCTGAGACGCACTGTCAGGGGATGCATATTCCACTTCAGCAATGTTCTGTAGTCAGCATGCCAGGCTACAGCACAAGCCTAAAGAATGAACCAAAATCCTTCATAAAAACAAAGAACCTCAGCTACTGCTTTTCGCAGTTGTGCTCATTGTCTAGAACTTTAACATCTTTCACAGCAATAACTGCAATTTAGGGAATTGCCAAACCTCAATTCAGAGTCAGCAAATCCCTGTGCTTATGCTGTAGAGGACAGATCTTTGTGCAGTTCCACACTATGCATCAGCAACTGATTTCTATTATATGCTGACTGAAATCTAACTATTTGCATCACAGCTATGGACAACTGGCAGACATGATTGCATGACACTCTAAGCTATTTTTTTTATTTACAGCATTAAATATTTTCTATTATTTCCAGACCAAAAAAAAAAATTTGCAACAGTGTTCTGCACGTAAAATATTATGCAAGTAATAAAACCAATTGAAATGCAAGTATTTTCACAAGAAAAAATTTGAAGTTAAGGTGGTTTGGGGTTTTTGAATAAATTTGCATGGCTGGGGAAAAAAAACCCCAAACATAGAACTTCAGAGACATGAAGCTTTATTCAGACCTTTTTAATAAATAAAAAAGCACTACATGAGAAAAAAAGTTACTAAACTGAAGCATGGCAGCCTATGCATTGTTGGCAAGAATTATCTTTATTTAGAAAATGCTGAGCTTGTGAAAACTTTCCTGCAACAGCAATAGGTTGTATTTATGTTTTCTTGCAAGTTGACTTAAAGCTTTTACCTATATAAAAATATAAATAGTGCTGACTTCTCTTTCACAAGTGTTTTAAAGGCAAGCTCTCAAGTCCTACAGCAGCACAGCTTCCTTTTCCCATGCTGTATTTTCAGGCTGAGAGGCACTCTGGTGGTGTTCCAGGCAACTGGGGCTACACTTAGCAGCAAAAACTCTTCCAGATGAGGCAAGACACCCAAACCCATTACATATACAAAGCAATATCACCTCACTCCTCCTCTTTAATTGTAAAAGCAAAAGGTCACCAGCAAAATGTAGATGAAATTTATTAACCTCCTGAAAATGTTGGGAATCCAAAAATTTGTTGTGAGGGGTTTATTTGTTTGGGTTGTTATTATTTGTTTATTTTAAATTCCTATTTATTCTAGTCATTTGGTGAAGACTGTGATAAATATCNAAAGGCAGGTACAGTACACACAAATACCACAAGACAGCTTAACACACAAGCCCGCAGACCTGAGGCAGGATCTCTGGTAGATAAAAGTAACTCGTAAAACAAACTTGGATGAAGACTTTGTAACAAGGAGGGAGCTAGAATTAGCACCGGGATACAAAATAATGTCTAGACTTCAGCACTCAGAAACATTGTTACTAGAACCTCAAAATTCCAGTAATGATTGGCATCTTAGAACAGTCAAGCACATGATGTTGCCTCTTTTTTTTAAATACAAACTCCCAGCTCATACTTAATGCAACCGCAACCTCAAAAATGAACCTGTCTTTCAATAGAAAACATTGTATTTATTTGAACACTTAATTGTTTATTGTATAATAACTGTTTGCTGGAATGTAGATTCTTATCTCAAAAAGCCTTGCAAAAATGCCTTCAGTTTACATAAATTTATCCTAAACAAGCACGGCAATCTGAGAGATTACTGCCTTAAGGTTTCTTTTTATAAAATTTAACTTTTAAACAGATGAACTTGCACAGCATGTAATTAGCATATCAAAAATACATCCAGCATGGCAAATACACTTATGGCTACCAAGCTCTGTGTGCTCTCCTTCGGAAGTTTGTTACAATTGTGCGAGTTCCTACTTGTACTGAAATGTCAGATAAGTTACTGAAGAAACATTCACATTACTCAGTACTTTGTTATGCACTACTCCAAAGGCACTTGGCCCTTATCACTGATTTACACAGTGATTTCCCACTTCCACTGTCATAGTAAACTGCACAGTGGGGTGATTGCTGAAATAATATTAATTTGACACACAAATTTGGAAAATAGCTCCCCCTAAAGTATTCTTTATTTGAAAAGATACATTTAATTTTAGAGTAATATTTCAGAGATAGCCTGTAAAGAGTTATCGTTATTTGTCATTGCTGTCAGAATGCAATCAAAAAATGCATACGACAATGGAAGTGAAATGACTCAAGTATTCATCTGATTTTTTCCAGCTACATCCACTAGCCTAATAGAAGATTTTTACTTCTTCAGTAAAATTTCTAGAAGAAGACTGTACAGTCATGCAATTCATTGTTACTAAAATACCTCAACTTTGATTTACAACTCCTTTTTGTTAGTGCAGATTAAGTCTGTCAGGAATCAACCCTTCACACATCTGTCTGCATTGCTATTCTCGCGATCATTTATTTTCAAAGCATTCTTCAATCCAATAGTTTTATACAAATTCAGGTCCCCATCTGCAAAAGGTTATCGAATCCCATTGCACTCACCACCCTCCTCACTTGCCAAGACAATTATCAAGTTTATGCTTCACACAAGTGAGGGATGTATTTTCAACTTCAAACTCAGATGGAAGTATCATTTTTACACAGAAACAAAATTTAGCTGCAATAAATACTTGACATACAAGTAAGTATTTTTATTTCTTTCACTTTCCTCATATAACCTTGCTCTCTGAGGCATCCATACAGAATAAAACACAGAAACTGAAAACAAGCACTTCACATGAATATCTTTGTCCCCTTTCCACGTAATGACACTCCTTTTACTAAGTACATTTTTTCATCTTCCTACTTTATTTTCTAGGTAAATCTTCATTACAGCTTTTTAAGGTTTTTGATTGACTGGTTAATTATTTTGCCTTTGGTGTTTTCTGGGGGTGTTATTTGGGTTATGTTTAGTTCAGTAACAGCAATCATTCAAGCACTAGGGAAACTCACAATGCTTACATGGAAAGCAGACCAGAACTTTTCAGGAGCAAAGGATACTTGTGGGTGCAATTCCTTGTTCTGAGGCACTTGTAACTCTTTGCCTCTCACATAAAGGAAAATTGCTACAGAAAGCCCCACATTAAATCACAGAGCACTTTGCATTCAAATGATGCAGGCTGTCCTCAAAGTGAAACTGGACACTGCAGGACAAGGGGTGCACAGGCACAAACTCCTGGCTCCAGGAGATCCCAGAGGCGCTCCCACCCCCCNCAGCACAGGCTGACAAGTCTGACACCCAAACAACCAAGCCCAAACAACAAAAGCCAGCAACCCAGTGTGCACACAAGGCATCAGATTTGAGGCAGACCAGGAAATTTGATCCCATTTTTGTCTGCCCATTCTGCCTTATTGAAAACGAGCTCCTGTGAGAAGATGACTGCACAGCACCCTTCTAATTATATCACCATAAAGGAGATTAAAAAGAGCAGCGACAGCCTTGTACTAGCAAGAAAATACCTTCAAACTCACAACTTGCATTTTATCTTACCTGAGATATATGTGAAATAGGGGAAATATCACTCAAGTTTCTCTCTCTATCCCAAAGCTCAACATTTGGCAATGGAGTCTCTCTTCACCAGCTACTCAGCTGTGCTATAGCAAATTCCACTTGGAGACAGAAAGCAAAACCATAAAACTCACAAATGCACTTCACAATATTAAAAATGTCATCCCAAATATAAGAGAAACTGACATGCAGCTTACATCTCTTTTTGTGCACTGTATATGATTTTAGACATGTAAAATGCAGTCCCAGGTTGTATTACCTGCTGGCAAGTACATAGCTAGGACTGCTTTAATATTAGATAAAATATTTATTACTTTCCTTAAATACTTGTCTTTGTTATTTTGCCTTTACTCAAACATCTCGTGGAGAAAGAATGGAAGTTTATTACTTGAAAACATTACTTGAATTTAATACAGAGGCAATGGAGGGTAAATGGCCCTTCAGCTGCCTATTTTAACAACAAGAGTTTTCTGTTTGCTACAGTCAAACTAGAATGTAATTCAGCACCTAGGGGTTATCTGCAGCACAGAATAAAATTAAAATTTAAAAGCAATGTTACAGGTAGATTACTTCAATCCAGAAATGGGCTTAACCTTGTATTTTAAAAAAGCCATGACCCTAAGAAGCAAAGGAAGGATTCGTCCAGGAAGAATCTTGCTACTTAAATGAGCTCAATACCATTAGTAACACTTAGTCACTCCCGTCCAACACACTTCTGGAAGTCTGAAAGCACAGAAAGCCTTTAAAGACTACAGAAAACAGAAACAGATAATGTTTCAGAAATTAATTCCAATGGAAAACAAATGCCTTCTCGGCCCAGAAGCTCATTTCAGCGCAAAATATTTTTAAAATGTATACAATATGTGATTTTTCACTTCTGTTTCCCAGCCACAGACATACTGGGGGGAGGGGGAAGACAGTGCAAGCACAAATTTGGGCTGAAGCCTGAAAATGTTGGCAGGTTCAAGAAAAAAAGGAAACCAGCCTACTTCCCGCATCTAATTCACTTGATCCTCTCATTAGATTATACAAGACAAGACAAACCTTAACATTATATTTGTACAAAGAGAAATAATGTTTAACAATCCAGAACAGTTGCAGTGTCCATGTGTCCTGGAGGGACTTTATGATGCTGAATTGTATCCCCATTTGCCTGTTTAGCCCAGAAATAAGTTTTTGCCTTTAAACTTAGATCTGAGAGCCAAGGGGGGGAGAAGGAAAAAGGGTGGAATTTTTTCACAGCTGTATTTAAAAACACAGAGATTGTCTGCACACAGATTTGTTTCTTGTAATGTGGGGCAAACATAAGAAAAAAAAGATGCTACTTGAAAAAAGAAAGTCCACTGCTGAAAAATCAAAAGAAAATAATCTCTAAAACAAATAGCTCAAGCTACATAATGCATTCTTTTAGGAACAGCATACATCTTTAGCATCTGCCTAGCCTGTTCTTTTACTATAGCAAGAAAAAAATAGATGGCAATATTTTTAAGTGTTATTAACATTATTCTTCAAAATAGCTGACTTTTGGAAAGATGAAAAATACAGAATCAGACTCCAACACTGAGGCAAGTCAGTAAACCACAGAGAAGTAGCATTTTACTGATAAGCTCCACTGTTGGTTATGTCACACTCCCCCTTTTAATGCAATTACACATATCCAGTCTAGAATACACCTGTTGGGGGTTAGGTGTCCTCCATCCTTTCCCATCTCTGCCACAGGGTCCCTGATTCTGTTTGTTATTAATGCTATAGTTATTACTGTTCTGTTTACCTCGTTATATATACATCCATATCTTCGCCTGAGAGCCTTTTAATTTAAAAATTATAATAATTTGGAGGGAGGGGTTATCCAAGGGAGGCTCCTGCCCTCCCTAGCAGATACTTGTCTTTTAACCCAAGACAACATCCCATCCTACACACCAAAGGCAATCACCCTGCACTCTTTCATTAAAAGTGAAACTATAATGTTAATTTCCCCCTTCAATTCAAAGGCAGAGCCACCAAGAGCATGCCTGAGACTGCCACAATGTGGGCCAAGGATTGCCTAGAGGTACTTGCAGAGGAAACACTCATTACTTCCTCAATTTCTAGGAGCAGAGATAAGGAGTTTCTAAGAAATAGAATTTGAGGTAGAAAATTACATGCAGGGAGCTGCCTCAATAAGCAAAAGTTCATGCTGTTCCTGAGATTCTTCACCTGAATATACATCACATCTTATGAGAATAAAGAGATTTCATGACACAAAAGGTCCATTTCCCTTTTATTCCCACGTTAATATGTCCAAACTCCTTAGGCCTAAACCTTTAAAAAGTAAAAAACAGGAAAGCCAAAATAGTCTTACTGGGACTTCAACACCCGAGTGCAAGTGCTGGCTTGTCTGATTAAGTAACCTGTGGAGTTCTTAACAACAAAGACAATATAATTCTGCTTTCAAAAAATCAGTTAAACTCCATCTTGAAAATACGTATGTGAAAACTGATGTTCAGATAAAAATGAGCTATTTATAAATTTCAACTTCAGTTACTACTAAGAGACTGGACAAATGTAATTTTTTAATGCATGTAACCTAAATCAGTTTTCTTTATGAGGTTATTTATGGCTGAAATGCAGTACATTTAACATTTTTTTTTTTTAAATCAGAACAGGTAAATTTGGAACTGCTTCTCTTGGCTTTGACAAAAAAACTTCATAACTTAACCAAAACAACTTTCTAACAGGAATTTTGCAGCTTACAAAAAAGAAACTAAAATTAAATTAGTCTAGTACATCAGTCTAGAGCTCCTGATGCTTGTTTTAAGATTTCAAGGTCTGGAAAGGAGCTTTCAGTGCCTTCCTGCTCTGAATATTCAAGACTAACTTTGACGTCCTTATTAACACAGCATCATTTAAACAGACACTGTAACACATTCCTCCCAATTTGCATGATAATGCAGTGTCAGAAATAATTTCAAGACATTTGTTTGCCAAGCAGTGTTTTGGGGATGCATACATCTTCCCTGACGGCTCCTATTCTATCAGTGCCCGCAGAAACAGGAGTACCATTATGGTCTGTCTGTGTAGCTCCCGCCACTGTAAGATCTGCAACCTTATTTTCTTGCCTTTTGATAAAGTGGATTATTTTGTCAATACATTTATTTATCCTCTTATCTTCCCCCTACGAAAGAACTTGTGCTTTAACCAGCATAAAGAAAACAGCTGTGATTTAAAAAAAAATATAAATATTCCTCTCCTAGAGTTTTACTTACAATTTCAGAAGATTTTTCTAACAGACAGTAATGGAAATCTAACACTCTTTCTGATATATGATCCTATTCTGCTGTCAAAAGTGTTCTTGAGGCATATTCAAAACTCTTCTCAAGATCATTCCAGTATTAATGGTTGAACACAGCATAATCCTCCATTATAGCTGAGATACACACAAAAAGATTCCATTACTTTCAATAACAAAATTTTATTTCAAAATATAAAAAAATCAGCAGAGTGTTATCTCAAGATGTGGGTTAGCCACATCAAAGCCTTAATAAAATTACAATTTGTTTTACCTACTGAAATGCTTGTCAACCCTCATCCTCCCAAAGTTATTACAGCATCACATTTTGTGGCAAGCTTGAGTCTTACCTTTAGGGTACTAGAGGAATACTTGACATCCCATTTCTTAATAAGCCCTTTATTTTCCATTTCTAAGGAAAGGATGATGCTGAAATTGAGATTTTCATCACAGAAAAAGGTAAGAAGTACAAATATGTGTGCTGTACACTGACAGAGCCATCTCTCAGCAGGCTCCTTTCATGAACAAATCTCGAAGCACCTTCCAGTTCCATAACCCATTAAATACCTTGTGCTTCAGTTTAGGGAAACACAAGCACAAATAACAACCCACTCTGATTTACAGCCCTCACCACGGAGTCTCCAACACTCAGTGCTGCAATAAGGCAGTTTCTTAAGGTTTTGGGAAGTTAATGTGCACCCCTCTGAAGAGAAGTGGCCTCATGGACCACAGAACAGGGGCATCTTCTCAGTGACCACTTCTGAGATCACACATCCTGCCACTCTACAGCCTAAAATTCAGAGTCATTAAATGGGCTCTAAGCCTCCCAGCATGTCCACGTGTCCCACACGGTGTTTTCCACATCCCACAACACACTACAAGGGCTAGGCAGCTCATCTGAGCTCCTTTAGATTCAAACCAAGAGGCATCCCTATGACTAACACCCCTTGCATCCCAGTTTAGGAGGTGTGCCCAGGAAAGATCTCACATATTAACAACACAGGTCATCATAAAACACAGCAGTAAAGAGTCCTTTACACTAAAGGAGGCATCACAGGGTGTTATTAACCAAGTTTATATGGAAAATTAACACAGCTCTTGAATTTAGCTCTTACACCTCTTCACACCCTAAAACCGGTTTAAATGTACATTTTAAAGGGGACCCTGGCTAACATTTCATTTGTCACAAGTCACTATTTAGCTGAAAATGCCAGATGAACCCAGTTCCTTGTGAATGCTTCAGCCAGAAAATGTGCATTGTTCAAAACTGTAGAAATACAGTTACAGCTACATGGCATTTACTTTGAGATAAGAAAAATTACACTATAATAAAAAAAATTCCTTGAATATGCCTCAGATATTGATTTGAGCTTTCATGATGATCGTGCAAATGTCTCAACAAAACCAAGTATTAACCAAGATCAAAAAAGCATACACACACGTACTAAAAAAATACCCTTTAATTGGTGAAAAAAACCCCCGTATTCTCTTAAAAACAACAACAGAGAGTTGTTTTGAAGGGGAAAAGAGGAAAATCTCATCTCTCCTGTGGTGCTGACTACCACCAAAGTCCAGCTCACCAGTGCCAGCAGCTGCAGGCAGTTAACACATGGCTGTGTTCAGAGCACGGAGGAGTTGGCTTTTTACAACCACTCTTTGCACAGCAAATGAACGAATGCTCAGATTCAAGAAAAACTTATTAGAAATCCTGTTCTTGGCAGACCCGGCAGAACATAATGAAATGAGACAAACATCAGGATTGAAGGATTATTCACTGTCTAGCACTGGAATTTTTGACACGAAGACGAGAGAAAGTAAACAGGATGTGGTGTGAAACACCAAGCTGCCATATTTCTGAGAGGGATTTCCCGGTCAGGAAAAAGGGCAGCACAGTGGAAGGTGCAGCACAGGCTGGTACACTCAGCATGGCTGCACGCCACGTGGGCGTGTGAGTCTTCATCTGGCACATTCTGGATGACCAAAAGCTCTCAGAAGAACTTGCCAGACATCTGGAAACACTAGACAAAGGGCAGGAGCTCTCCAATTCTTCTCACACAACACTGCCAGCTGAAAAAGGAGGGATGTCTCCAAAGAAACCTAAATGTATGACTGCCCCAAGTATACCTCCTACAGGATTATTAAGTAATAAATGTGCCTTAGTATCCTGCTGTGTAAACACTATTACTCTAAGATAAGGATGCCTAAGGGTGCCTTCTTCCTGCTGAGAATAATTGGTTGCACTTCTCCAAGTCCTAAGCAAGCAACACAGGTAGGCACGTAGAAGGAAGATGAAAAACAAGAAAAGCAATATAGGAAAGTAAAAGCTTGTCTAAACATATGTAGATTCTTGCTGAATTGTTTTGGAATAAGAAACTTTCAAGCACGAAGAAATCCAGGAATAAGTACTCTTTGCCCCTTTTTATAGCCCATCATCTGAGACATTCTGAGGAGGCTCTAATGAATATAAGTGTCCACTTAGCTCCAAGTCTGTCCAGGGCAATGAAACCAAAGAAGCCATGTAACAATGACATGAATAGCAAGCAGAAGTAAACCCAAAACCTATGAAATCTGCCCAGTGAGACAAGTAAACCAAGTACTCAATAACTACACACTCTGTCCTCTCTGAAAGCATTTATCTTTGTTTAAAAATTCAATTTTTTTTTTTTCTCTGCCACTTGCACGGTTCAGCAAGAAATGCTGTTCTGGAAAGGCTGAACTCTGCATGCAGCTCAAAGTTATTTTTGTCACAGTTAAGGCTGCTAAGGAAAGTCTGAAGTGAGACAATTACCGTACTGCCTCTTAACTATTTTTTGTTTTGGTTTGTCCTTTCTTTGTTTGTTTAATGTATGGAATAGGCACTCACCTTGCAAAGTAACTACTTGACATGCAAATTTGTGAAAGCTTTGACAAAATACAACAAAGATATCCATGCAAAATATATCCATTCTATAATAGCCCTAACATTGTTTAGAATTACTATAATTCAGGCATAGGTGCTTTTTTCTTGACAGGAACAAAGATTTTTCTATAAACAGCCTCCTTCCTATGACACCATTATGCAAGGATCAGCGGCAACTCCAAGAAAAAAATTAAAGGTGGGCAGAAGTACAGAAGAAACAAGGTGAAAAGGTTGCTCTCTACTGGTATAAGGTAAACACAGCTATGATTAAAGTTAACAGGATGAAAGGCAAAATACACACATGGGACTGAAACACTTTTTGCATAGGTGGTGGAATAGAACCCCCCTTTCTTGCAGAACAACGTACTCTGCAACCTGAGTTGAAGACATTGGCTGCATGGGAAAGGGCTCACATCTGAAGTATCTTTGTAGGGGATCTCAGGAGAGATCTGGCACCCAGCTAAGACAGACACCAAGTGCTCCTGGCAGGGAAATAGGCAGCACCATTTGTGCGTTCATTGAAGACAGTGACATGGCAAGACTGAGCCCATCTAAACCCTGTACAGAACCACTGAGAAGAATCCCTGCCAAGGCCACAAAGCTCACTCCTCACAGCTCTGCTCCCTGCTCGTCTCCAGGTGCCACCTCTGGCTTCACCACCAGCACAGGTACACCAGCACTGCTATCCAGCTCAAGCTATTCACTGCTTCAGCCAGGAGAGTTTTCTCATGGATTAACAGATGAGACCAGCTCCCTGAGCAGTTGCACAAACACCAGAGCCAAGGCAAGGGAAGAGGAAGGGAGCCCCTTTCAGCAGCAGTGAGCCTGAGCAGCCAGTTCAGCCTTCTCAGGTAACTGCATCCCCAGACTAAGTTTCAGCTCATTCCTTCAGCACATAGTTCTTTATCATCATTTCTCACTGCAGCAGAATGACACACACTGCTTGAAATTTTTCATGTAGAGCTGGCATTAAATCTTACACAGGTAAGCAGCATTAAAAATCCAAGCAAGCCTGGCTGGCTCATTTTGAAATTTTAGCAAAGATTTTGCAAGATGACCACACATCTCCACCAAGGAAAATCTAAGGGACACAGTGCAAGAATGCATTCAGCCTCTCTTCAGTCAATCTTTGACCTTCCCACAGCTGTGATTTCAGTGTGTGCTGAATGCGGGTGGAAAAAAAAAAAAAAAGAGAAAAAGACAGGAAGACAAACAAAAGCCAGCAAGTCCCTGTAAGGTATCTGTGCTATACCATGGACTACCTGTGTTTATTTTGCTTGTAGAAATGTTTCAGATATAAACTATGATAAAAAATTTTGTAAGATTTTAAAAGTGACCTATCTTTCTATATGTTTGTAAAATTTATTTAATCTTTCTGTGCCTTTTAATACAAAAATTCTAAGTGTATTCCCAGATTATGAGCTTTCCTTTCAACACTTGAAATACTACGCCATAGGGAACCTTTTGTAGAATGTGTTTAACAACAAACATTGGTTTCACCTCTCAGAGCAACTCCATTTGATGAAAGAAAATGTTCTCTGCTTTTCTAAAACACTCCACACTTACAAGTTCCTGTAGCTATGCAAAAGTCCATTAGAATTTAAAATTGAGCCTTAACTAAAACACGATTATCATACAGCTGTTACAATAAGCATTAGTTTGATAGCTATGCAAAAATGACTCAAAACACCCATCATAACCATTTATCATAAAGGTGTAAGTCCCCAATTTATGTAATTCTGCAAAAGGACTATCACAGTAACTAACTCTATATATTAGCTGTTATAGGCCACACTAACATAGTATCAGTGCCATCTGTTGTGAAGAATCATATTGAATTAAATTCTATAAAACTCCATATGCTTGGGTAAGGCAGAGATGGATACAGACTACCAGGCATAAAGGAACATCAGAGACCATGGCAATCATCGTAAAACTTAAATCCACAAAACAAAATAATTGTGACTGACTTTTAATCACATGTAGCAGATCTGCGTATTAGAGCCGTAGTAAAAACACAAGAACAAGTGAGATCTTTCCACTAGCAAAAATCCTTCTCTAAATGAAACTCTGGGAGTACCCCCAAGTCGGAGAAACTCAACCAGAAACCTCATCCATTATCACCTGTCCCCATGTTTCTTTCCAAGCAATTACAATAGTCTCTCACACTGTTACAGGTCACCTGTTTTCTGAATACTCTGTAATTCCTCAGCAAGTAGCAAGTAAGCATGACATATCTGCTATTCAACAGCTTTTGACAAAAAGAGGGTTGAAGCACAGAGGCAGGGTTTTATGACAGCTACAGTAAAAGGCCAAAAGCGGCAATGCACTCCTAAAACCACCAGAAATTCTTTCAAGATGCTGACAGGCTGTGTAAGGGGTGTCTTGGTTTGAAAGACAGGTGTCTGCTAGGGAAGGCAGAAACCTCCCTTGGAATGAAGAATGTAAACCCTCTCCCTCCAAATTATTATAATTTTGAAATTAAGAGGCTCTCAGGCAAAGATGTGGGAATAGGAATAACAGTTCTTTAGTAGTATGTATAACAAAGCAAACAAACAACAATAACTATGGCATCAATAACAAAACAGGATCAGGGACTCCATGACAGGGGTCTGGAGCTCAGGGATGTGGAGGACAGGAGCACCCCCTCAGCCCTGCAGAGTTGCTGCACTGTCCCATTGTGCTCCTCAGCAGCAGTGCTCCCTGCTTAGTTAACGCAGTGATCCCAGTGGTTTCCATCAGCTTCCACCCCCAATTCACCATCTTTCCCTATTCCATGGGAACAGTTATGTCACAGCAGGCCTAGTAGCAATGCCCTTGTAACACTTCACCACACATTTCCTTTTAGTTGATAAGAATAGTGCCATTGCACAGACAAAACAGTGCCTGCAAGAAATAAGGAGCAGGATAAAAACCAGATGGCTGAAGTGAAGCACAGGAAGACAGGAGCAATGCTTGCAGGGAGGAGAAATCATTTTGATGAGCTTAGACTATGAGCATGGCTCTCCACACAAAGGGAACGTAGCCTGCCACGACACAGCCTGCATAACTATGAAATTTGAATGAAAAATTGTTATCTATATCACCTAAAGGCTGAATTCTTTTCAAGCAAGTACCAGATGAACATGACACACATTTTTTAATTTAACATCAGGCTAATGCAGCTTCAGCTGTTAAGAGGACTACCTGTCAACCACAATCAAAAACACCATTTTGAAAAATGTGGTGTGATCTGTAACAAATTGAGGGCATGGACGGCATACTCCTTTACAGTATATCAATACCTTCACAATTTCCTTCCAGACTGGTGCAAGCCTTGGCAGTGACAGGAATGACTCTTCCATCCCAATTCTTCAGCAACTCCATCCATACATAGACAAATGCTATCAGCAATAGAGGAAACCACAAGCACCTAAAGCCCAGACTATACTTATCACTGTGTCCAACGTGGTTCATGGTTCAAATCTTTAAATCCAGCAAATGACAGGGTATATTAATTCTCATTAAAATGACAAACCCAAAGAAGCCAGTTCAGGAGAATTTCAAGCACAAAATATGATGCATAGTATTTTCCCTATTCTTGGTACAGTCAAAAAAAAAAAAAAGTTTAAATGTTTCAGCCAACACATTATAAATGCATCATTTGTCACCACATATAGAATCTGGAGATGAAACTTCCAAGAACTAAAACAACGTCTTCTTCACATTGTTTCCTGGAGCATAGCATAAACATTGTGATATACACAGATATAGTAGTACTAATTTGATTGGTATAGGCAATGGGCATTGATCTAATGAGCTTCCTCATGGTACCTGTCTTGGGACTTTTCTCCATGCCACTTTTTCTAAAGAATTCCCAAAATGTACATGTAAGACTGCATTAATATAGCAGCTATTAAAAAAAAAAAAAAAGTGTTGTAAACCCAGGGTATTCTTTTAAATAATAATAAAAAAAATCATCAAGAAATCGTGTTTCTTGTAAAATCCAAGAGAGATCTGCTTCTGCACTACCTATTCTTAAATGACCTGGGAAATCAAAATCTTCCTTATGGAATAGCTAGCAAGACCCTCAAGAGACGATGAGAACTGGCAAAAGCAATATAGAACAGACAGGTCACTGACTTCCACTGAAATCAACATAGCAATATAACCAAAAGCAGTTCAATGATTAGGAAGAAAAATTGGGAAGAATGATATAAAGACCTTACTTTGCCATGCAGGCAACTCCTCAGAGAAATAGGCTGAAGAGCTTCATTGGGCAAGAGTCTGGCCAAAAAGCTACCTGTTCTCTCAATTCTCTGTGAAACACGGAATAGACAACCCCACATCTCAGGGAGGTCCTGTGAGCTTCTCACTCAACACTGGCTTAATTGCGTGTTAAATGCAATGTACAATTCAGGAAAGGTGACAATAACTTGGAGGGAATCTAAAAGAAATCTAGGAGAATAACTGAAATAGAAAAAAAAATCAAATCTCCATTTATAAACTTCAAAAGATAATGTCCTTTTTATTAAGAAAAATAGGTAAAGCAATAAATTAATTAAAATTAATAAGAATTCATACTCAGCATATAATGGGATTTTCATTGTTGATGAGGCTGTAAAAAAAGACTAAGTGGCCAGAAGCCAAAGGTAGCCCTCTTCATAACAGAAATAAAATATAAATCAGTCACTTACACACTTCACTAAAGATTGTGCTCAATTTTGCCTCATTAGAAATTTTTAACTACATCTTCCAAAATGTAAGCTCTATTTTCAAACACAGTTTGGAAAAAAAAAATTGAATGGCTTGCATTATGAAGAGGTCAGACTAGATGATTGCAACAGTCCTGACCTGATAATCTATTAATCTTATCAGACATGTCTGACCACTTTCAGAACCAAGTGCAAAGTCATCTATTAGCGCACCTATTTTGACGGGATATTTTTAGCCCGAGACTCACTTTTACCATTAAACGTCGTCAAGATGGGAACTGCAGATAAATCAAGCTAGAGACATAAAAGGCAGGCGATAACGAACGTTTCATCGCCCAGAGAATACTCGTTTTAGTTGGCTGAGTTACACAATCAAAAAGCAACCCGAAGCCAATAAGACATCCTGTATATTCCCCGCACTTCCCGGAACTTTGCAGAACTCTCCGCGGGACTGAATCGCACCAGACAAGTTTTGGCTGAGAGGAGGCTCCGCACGCCCCGGAGCACCGCTTTAGAGGAAAGAGGTTCGCAAAGCTCAGCGGAGCGCACAACAGCGGGGAAATGGAAGGGCGCGGGGGATGCTGGCGCGGCCGCTCCGCCGGCCCGGTGCCCCGGCGGGCAGCATTGTTCAGGCGGGCAGCGCCGGTGTCCGCGGCCCCGCTTCCCTCCGGGAGCCGGGCAGGGACGCGTGAACTCTTGAACCCGCGCCGCAGCCCGACGCGAGCCTCCGGGGCGGGGAGACC
>VXBU01003637.1:273707-284156 GCA_013400315.1 Bombycilla garrulus
AAGTAAAGCGCTGGCGCTTTGTTGGAGGAACCGGGGCGGGGCCATGTTGTTCCCGCGGAGGGGAAGCGCCGCCAGCTGCGGGCTCCAGGGCGGCCGTCGCCGCCGCCAAGATGGAGCCCGAAAGCCGCCCCATTGTAGAGGGCTATGCAGGGTGGCCTTCCCGCCCGGCCCCTGTCACCGTCACCCATACCGAGCGGTGACGCTGCTCCCCGCGCCCGGCCGCCTCCCCCTGCGGCGGGGCTCGCCACCTGCCACCTCCTCTTTTATGTGTCTGTGTGTCAGAGCTTTCCAAAAGACTCTGGCATTCCCCATCAGTAAGTCAGTGGAGGCCTGGGGCCCGAATGGAATCGTATAATGGGATCACGGAATGCTTTGGACTGGGAGGGACCTTAAAGATCATACGGTTCGATCCCCCTTGCAATGGGCAGGGACAGCTTCCACTAGATCACCCTGCTTAAGGCCCCGTCTGACCTTGCCTTGAACACTTCCAGGGATGGAGCAGCCATGATTTCTCTGGGTAGTGTGTTCCAGTGTCTCACCCTCCTCACACTAAGTAATCTCATTTTAATATCTAATCTAAAACTGCTTCAGTGTAAAGCCATTACCCCTTGTCCTATCACATGCCCTTGTAAAAACTCTCTTCCCAGCTTTCTTGTATGCGCCAAAAGTCAGCTAGCAAGAGAACAGAGAGAATATCTATTTATTCTTTCTTTATTTTTATTTAGCTTAAATTTAAGTGGCAAAACTTCAGGAAGGTTCCAGAGGCCTACTTTAGCGAGGACTAGCTAAAGCAGTTTATTTAGAGCCCTCTAAGCCACCTGGTTTGTAGACAGTAAATTCCCGTGTCTTTTGCTGAATGCTTGTTAAAATAAAGAATAAGGGAAACGGGCACCATCTGCACAGAACAGGGTAGGAGCGAAGGAGACATCAGCATCGTGCAGGGGGATGATGAGTGAACTGTGGTGTCTTGCTTTCCCTGCAGATTGAAGATAAGCAGCCCGAGATGAGCAGGAGGAATGTGCCTCAGAGCTAAAGATGAGGAATATGCTCTTGAAAAGAGGGTGACTGCACCTGAAGGCATTGCTCAGAAGAGGAAGGTGTATGCTAATGGGCGAGTAAGTCTTTTGAAGATTCAGTTTGTAGCACTCCAGGCAATACTGAACCACAGAGTGAAATGAATTCTGTGGTGAAATGCATTTAGAAACTTGGCTACAGCCAATCAGATTAGATGTTAAAAAAAAAAAGTTACAAAAACCCTCAACATTGGAATGAAGAAATGGAGGGACCAGAATTAAATGAGAAAGCAGAAAGGTGTGAGACTTCAGGAGGAAAAGCTGAAGTTTTGCATTTCTCGTGCCTAATTTCAAGAAGCTGCAGGAAGAAATGCAGCCGTGAATGGGGAGGGAAAGAAAGGTAAGTGTGAAAGTCATCAGCACTGAGGAGAGGAGCGAAGTCACCCAGAGGCCAGGACAGAGGGTGGAGGGAGAAACAGCAGCTCACCAAAGCCAGAAACCAGCAGAGTGAGTTTTCCTTCTGTTTGCATAAGTTAGCACCTGTATTGCTTGCAGCTGGAGGAGCGCATGTGGGGGGTGGGAGACCTTCTTTCCCTGGGAAACGGGAGGGTTGCTGTTTTACATATGAACGAGGCCTGATGACAGAAAATTACTCCAGTTGTATGCTAATAGTGAAGCATTTGCGCTGCTGATACTGTTGAAAGTGCCATTTCCAGTGGGGAAGGACCCACAGATTTTTATTTCCCGGCAGGTACTCCACTAATCTCCATTATATTATTACACTTAGAGCACACTGTTTCCCTCAAGTGGGCCTGAGAAGAGGATGATACACATAACTGATATGAAATGCCTTTTCCATCTAGTTGCAATGTTTGGTTTTCCACAGCGAATGTGTTGCTGTGGAGCTTCTTGTCCAGAATTTGAAACAATATATTAATAAATTGTAAAACTGCTGGTGTCTTGTTTGGTTTTTTTTCTCAAGTAATGACAACGTGAACAGTAGGGAGTACCATTATGTGGTTTATTTCCTTTACAGAAGTGCTCTAAAGAGAATGTGCAGGTGGGTACATGGCTGTAAAATCATGTTACATGAGAAATAGCAAACAAGCACCCATCCAGATTTACAGGCAGAGAAACACAGACAATGCATTTATACCACTAAATGAACCACAGGCATAGTGTTTCCCTGAACATTGCTGGAGTAGATTCTTTTTTCTGGCAATCAAACAGTGAAGTTGAGTGAAACAGAAATTGTGAGCTATGGTTAAGTTTAATTGCTTTTATGTGGTTTTAATAGAGGTGGAGTAGACTGAAAGCTTAATCACTATTGTCCATAACCACCAGATAAAGTCAGTTTATCAAGTGATTTGCTTTTCCTGTGTATGAGATAAATCTTGTCCTGAGATCAGCTAGTGAGACTACCACAGTTTTCTCATTAAACTGACCTCTGCTGCTCATTGCTGTCCTCTGTGTAGGAAATCTTCCTTGAAGTTTGTGCATTTTATCTTTTTGTTACCAAATGGTATTTTGTAACTTTTCTCTAAGACAACAAAAGAGTATGTTGAGAGTAGGTGCTTTAACAGTATCCTGGTATCCAGGATACTTATAAGCAGCTTTTCTGAAAGATCTGTTCAGGGATAGAAAAATTCCGTTGATAGATTATGTTAATTAGATTTTTTAAAATGTTTATATTAAAGTGTATGTATTAAAATTTATATTTAGAAGTCATGTTAGGTGTGTTAATGATTCTGAAACTTGGATTCTTGTCTTAATAAGGAATGGTTTTGTTTCAAATGCAGCTGTTACTTGCTGTTAAGGAACTGCGCTTTGTTTGGTGGGCTAAAATGCCTTCTGAACTGTAGTTCATAACTTGGTCCCTGTCACCAGTAGTGATATTGTATGGGCTTCTCTCTGAAGTCAAGAATTTAATATAATAAAAATATCTTGCAGAAACATAAGCTAATACAATTTTTCTCTCTATTTAAGACCAAAATTTTAAATTGGAGCACTGTAACAGAATGTGTGCAGCATACCAGCCTGGAGCAGTACTGATTTCTTTTGTTTCTCGTTTCTGTACCTAAATGAGAGTCTCCACTTGGAGAAAATAAATCCTTTATAGAGTCAAAAATGTCATTTGATAGCTAGGAGGCAGATATAAGTACTTAAGGTAACACTTTAATGGGAATCATCTGCTTAAGGTCTGAGGAATGATCTCCAGTGCTGCAGCATGTGCTGCTGCCTCCAGATGTGGCATGGCAGCAGGGCTGGGCTGCCTCAGCTGCTTGCTGACACCCAAAGGGGAAGAAGGCCTGATGGTCCCTCCTTCCCTGCTTCACACTCTCACTTCTAGTGGTGAGCTCTGGCCACAGGGTGAGTAATGAATTCACTCCACTGGCTTATGTTTTTCACGTCTACCTTTTTCTGCCAGAGGACATTTTTCCGTAATTTTGCTGAGCTGCATCAGCTTGCCTTTACATGAAATGAGAGTTGGCTCAGGGGGAGCAGCAGTAGTGTTCAGCCGGGAGGAGATGACAGGGAAATTTTACTTCTGATGATGAGATGTTGTCTTGGCTCATGGTATATTCCATATGGAAAGCTCTAGAGTCCAGGAATGCACTCTGCAGACAGTGATGGGCTCCTCTGCCTGTGTGACACTTCAGCCAGAATCAAGCCAGCTCTGTTGCAGAACTGTGTTAGTTAATATACACTGCCCCTTAGGGAAACTTTCCTGCTTCCTCTTTCTCTTTAAATCATTCGCTGTTACACAATGCTGAATGACAGTATTGCTTTTTGAGGTCTAGTTACATGTTTAGAGTGAACATATGCCAAATGAAATGCAAGATCAAGCTAATGAGTCGTTGGCACTTTTCTGTGATTTTATCATAATTAAAACAATATATCAATCACAGATCCAGGGCCAAAATCATGCTCCAGTTCATGATTGGTATCGATGTATTTATTTGTAACTATACATTTATTTATTAGCTTCCTTGTTGGATAGTATGCTAGAGTTATCACATATATTACCAGAGAAATGTCATCCAGTGTTTGTGTGATTGTTTTTTATATTGAACATCATAGAATCATAGGATGGCCTGGGTTGGAAGGCACCTTGAAGATCATCCAGTTCCAGCTCCCTTGCCATGGGCAGGGACTCCTTCCACTATCCCAGATTGCTCAGAGCCTCATCCAACCTGGCTTTAAACACTTCCTGGGATGGGGCAGCCACAGCTTCTCTGGGCAACCTGTGCCAGGGCCTCACACAGCAAAGTATTTCCCCCTAGATCTAGCTACTCGTTTTCATTGTACAGACTTCCCCCTGTTCTGTCACTGTACCCCCTTGTAAAAGTCCCTCTCCACCGCTCTTGCAGACTTCCTTCAGATACTGGAAGGCCACAATTAGGTGACCTCAAAGCCTTCTCCTTTCCAGGCTGAACAGTCCCAATTCTCTCAGCCTGTCCTTGAATGAGAAGAGCTCCATCCCTCTAATCTTGGAGGTTCTCCTCTGGACTCACTGCAACAGGTCCCTGTCCTGCTGGGAGCCCAGAGCTGGATGCAGAGCTCCAGGTGGGGTCTTAGCAGAGCAGAGGGTCAGGATCCCCTCCCCACCTGTTCTCATGCTGCCTCTCACCCACCAGCATCCCAAGTCCTTCTCCCCAGGGCTGCTGTGGATCTGCTCATCCCCAGCCTGGATTGACACCAGGGGCTGCCCTGACCCAGGTGCAGCATTAGCACTTGGTCTTGTTAAACCACAGGAGATCTCCATGGGCCCACTTCCTGAGCTTGTCCAGGTCCTTCTGGATGGCATCCTGTGCTTCAGGAGTGTCAGCTGCATCACTGAAGGATGGGATATACAAGACTGGCCATGCAGAAGGCTACATGGTATGTTAGAGCTTTAATGGTGTCATGGGTGTCAAAATACCCAGACAGCACAACTGGGGTGCATGGAGCAACAGGTGGTGATTCTTCCTTCACAGGGCCAGCAGTGCTTTTGGCATCCTTTTTACTCCGGGTACAACAAACCTGGCTCTATGCTGTTTTTCTAATGTCTCTCTATCCCCAATACTCTCTTCTTTCACAGAAAGCATTGCTCCTGTACTTTGCTTTCCCATAACAGATGATGCCTGGTTTTGGTCTTGTTCTGGCTCTTCCTTTGCATTTAGGTGCCAAAATATTTTTTCTTCCTTCTAGAGGCTTTCAGGTAAACTTGCAAACTGGGCTTTATAGCAAAATTCTTAGTATGATTTAGGGCAATTTTTGATGGCCTGAAAAGAATCATGGAAGAATGCATGGTGCATCTGCTGGATCAGCTGTTTGTTGATGGAAGAAAGTAGTTAAGGGCAGAACATGCAGTTAAACGGTGCAAGTCTGAGATTACACCTTGGTTGTTGCAAGTGGACAAAAAGAATTGTATTTCAGCACATAACAGTACTTTATTTTAGAACTATCGGAGTATCATAAATAGTTTGCTAACATACACAAACATCGTAGTGGTTAGCTTTCAGAGGCTAACCATTTGTCAACAAAAGCTCTAGAAATAAGTTTAACAAATAGCTTCGTGCTGAGAGAATGAATCTTCACAATTGTTTGGAAACAGCGCTTTGGAGACTTGAGGACATTCTTTTTCAATAACTAATGTTTCAAAGATAAAACAATCAAATAACTTAAATGTATCTAATCGGATGAAGTTTGAAGATGTTCAGGCCAGAGCTGAATTGGGTCTGATGTATCAACACGTTGTGAAAAGTGCACAAAATAAGATTTCTGCAGCACGTTTCTGTTGAGCACTGCTGGACAGCTACATGTCCTGGATGCAGCACCTTTGTGCAGGCTGTGGCTGCTGCCAGCCTGTGGTATCCTGCATGAGCAGGAATGAGTGAGTAGATCAGATAGGCAGTAATAACATGAGTGTTGGTTAGGCTTGTTATTAATCACTGACTGCATTGTTTGTTGTTGTAATTGTGATTCTGACCACAGCAGAAAATTGCAGTTGCTTTAACAGATTAGATTTTGCATTTAATTTGGCATGTAAACATAAAGCTCTTTAAACATAAAGCTACACATAAAGATATGTGTGAATAGGGAAGACAGTGCTGCCTTTCAAATAGCACACTCTGTCTTGGAACCTCACAGCAAATACTCTGAATTTCTTCACTTACATTGCTCCATACATTTATTTGAAAACTTAGTATATGTACAAATAAATGAAGCAAAATCTTCAGAATTAATTTTATTGAGCTGAAGTTGATGTATGAAAGCTTGACTTCCAACACGACAGAAGATGATGGAGCTGGTGGAAGGCTCACTGCAGCAATGAGGTGAAAGGTCTTGTTTCCTTCGTGTTCTCAATCCTCCTTTTGGTCATGTGGTTCCACTCCTTCCAAGATGCCACCACTGGCACTCATGTTGCCTCAACTCATCCACTCTTGAGAAAGCTGTCTGTGTTTTCACTGGATGATTTATGAAAAGATCTAGTAAGGACCAGGACTGATATAAGGTAAGTGGGAAAAATGTGCAATGACATGTAGGAAAAAACCCCAACTTAGATAATACCTTTGATCTTGAACAAACTCATATTTTTTAGTAGTGAGTATTTTATTTTAACTCTTACTAGAAGATATTTTCCTTTGTATGATATCAATGCTGGGTGTTTAACGTGAAATATTGGATGTTTATGTATTCAGTACTTGCTGATCTTTAGAAAAATTAAACTGAAGCTTGAGCTACTGAGCAATCAGAGTTGTTTATTGTTTCTTAAATGAAGTAGGCACTGCTTCAGAAATTAAAATGAGGCCATTTCAAAACTTATGTTTAACTGCACCAGTTTCTAGACTGAAATATTCTTCCAGATGCTTTGAAGTCTGCCTGCTCCCTTGAAAGTGTGAGCTCCTGGAGGCTCCCAGAATGTAGGCAGCAAGACGCCTGCATCTGATGGCCCCTACCGCTTCAGTGTTTCAGTAGGTAGTCTAGTGCTATGGAAAAGAACAGGAGTGAAAGAAGGAATTGTTATCCCAAGACACTTAATAAGAATGAAGCATCTGTCCCATCAGCTAAATTTCAAATATCAGTTCAGTTGACTGGTTAAAAAGCTTCATTGGATGCTCAAATATAGGAGGGGATTTGGGTAGTCTGTGGGGAGCTCAGCTCCTCTTGTATGGTTGGAAGAAAAAGCACAGCTGTGACTGGTTTTTTCCAGAGGGTAAATCAAGAGTGGCTTAATTTAGTAAAATTCACTGTGCTCCATATTTGCTCTGTCTAGCTGCCCTCCTACCTCTCTGTGGAAGTTCATTTACATGTATCATTTGTTCCTCCACTTCAGATTCAAATCAGCATTACCAAATGAGGAACTCCTGCTTCCTGCCTTGCTTTTGCATGCCTGTTCTGGTCCTCACTGGAGGAATCTTACTTATTTCACCAGCCCTAGGAAAGTGGTATTTTTTTGTGTGTTAAATCTTCTCACCAAAGGCCTGACAAAAGTCAAGGAAGGGTTAACACCTGATTAAGGTGGCTTTTGTCTTGAAGAGTTCATCTTCATGACTATAGTTCATGAACCTCAGATGCTCAGCTAAACTGGAGCAGTAAGATTTTGTCCAGAGTAGAAATGGCCCATGTTAAAGAAAACAAACCATGGCCCTTTTTCTCTACCAGTAAGTGCTATATGGCATGAGGAATCATAAAACAGTAGAGCAATTTGAGTTGGAAGGGAACTTTAAAGGCCATCTAATTCCAACTCCCTGCCATGGGCAGGAACACCTTCATGGATGGAGCCCCATCCAACATAGCCTTGAATGTTTCCAGGGATGGATCCTAAATTTCTCTGGGCAACCTGAACCTGTGTCAGTGTTTCACCCCTCTCATGGTAAAAAAACAAAAAAACAAAAACAAAACCAAAAANAAAATTAAACCCAAAACAAACAAAAAAAAAAACCCCAAAACAAACAAACAAAAAACCAAAACCCACACCAAACAAACAAAAAACCCCCAAACCAACAAACAAATAAAAACACAAAACCTCAAAAAAAAAAGCTTCTTTATATCTAGTCTAAGTCTGTCCTCTTTTATTTTAAAACCATTACCTGTTACAACAGGCCCTGCTAATAAGTTTGTCTCTCTTTCTCTTGTAAACCCCCTTTAAGTGCTTTCAGAGAAGGGCATGTTGTTATCACCTCCATTTAAAAGAAATCAAAAGAGTTGTCAGAGGTTTTTTTTTCATTTTTTAATCATAGGCTAAATTAGCATTTTTCTTTTGCAGTGATTAATTTATATAAATTTTTATTTGGAAAATTGTCTTACAAAATAATATAGTGTCTAGCAGAGCTTAAAATATTGTTAACCATCACCCAAAAAATGACAGCACTTGAAATCAAAGTTAGAATTAATTATAGCCAGTGACAAGTGCATTCAAAATGTTCTGACAGATGAGTAGAAGGAAATACGTTCATAAGATTAAGTAACTGTTTATACAGTTCAGAAATTATTTGAAATAGTAAAAAATTAGCTAAAGAAAGAGCAGGTTATTTGAGAAGCTCTGCTTAAGATTTTTGGGAGGAAAATACATGCAAGTTCTTGATTCTGGAAATGATAGGGGTAAATTTATAGTGACAGGAATTAATGGAAAGATGTTTACAGTATAGAAAGACCATGTTTGAAGTGTCTGAAAATGCCTTTTAAGCCTGAAATTTCCTTCCTGTTCTCAGAGGATAGCAATAGTAAAACTTTTGTTGGCAGGAGAGACTGTGGATAGAAAAGATTGGTTTGTTGCTGGTTTGGGGGTTTTTTATTACTTTGATGGTTTATTTAAAGCTATAAATAGTGTTGCTAGTAAGCTCCAGGTAATAAATTCATCTTATTCACAGCTGGTAACCTCAGGAATGATAAGGAATTTTGCTATCTTTTTCAAATTTCAAATATAACTTATAAGGGCAGATCAGACTCAAACATTCTAGTTAATATAAATGCGCATAATTATAACAATAGAATACTCTAAACTGGGTTTGGCAACAGGATTGTGGTAAATAATTTGGCAGAGCATTATACTTTTTATTACCTGAAGTGATCAGTTATCTTATTTTTTTGCTCCAATCCCACTTCAGCTGAAGCCAATAAAAACCTTGCCATAGACTTTGACAGGACCAGAATCAAATGCTTCTTGCATTCAAAAGTCACATTTTCATGAGCTATAAGAGGAAGTGCACTACCATGTGGTACATTAGTTTTGCTGTTCTAATGAATTCTAATTTTTGTTCTAATGAACTGTCCTAGGTTACAATGTAAAAATATTCCAGAAGGTCTGTATACTATCTCCATTTTCATGAACTGTTGAAACCAGGAGGAGCAGTGTTTTCCTTGCCTCCTCCCCCGGACTATCTCCTTTTAATGGGCCGTCAATGCCTTGCCCCATGGGTCACAGATAACTCTCTCTGGGAGCCATTTCCTGTTTAATGGGCAATTAAGGACCCACCCCATGACTCATAGAATGACATCAGCCCATTGTGAGATGCTCCGCCTGGGGGAGGAGCCAAGCATTCCCACCGGGATATAATCTGGGAGTTTGGACAGAACAGGCATCTGCCTTCTACTGGATTCCCAGAGGAGCAGCCTTCTCTCCCACTGGATTCCCAGAGGAAGGACCAGACCCTTCAACATCACCACGGGACCATTGGAGGAAAACTCTGCCCTTCTACAGGATCTCCGCTTCAGCAGAACCATCTGTCACCCCAGGAGGACTACTGGAGCCACCATTCAAACTGGACTGCTACCAACACCCTGGCTGACAGGGTGTCAGGTTGTATTCTAACTGTCAGGTTTTGTTTTTGTAAATACTGCATCTTGGTCTAATTTTCCTATTAAGTTGTAGTTTGTTGGTTTTTGTTTTACTTTATTTTGTTTATACATATTAAAGAACTGTTATTCCTATCCTCATATCTTTGCCTGTGAGCCCCTTTAATTTTTAGATATTATAGTAATTTGGAGGGGGTGGGTTTACATTTTCTATTCCAAGAGAAGCTCCTGCCTTCCTTGGCAGGCACCTGTCTTTTAAAACCAAGATATGAACAAAAACCCCAACAACCCCCCAGCCTATAAATGCGTAATTGATAGATCACATAGCAGGCTTTCTTATTGCAGCAGTAAGCAGGTTCAGTGATTTATTTTTCAACTGGCACAGCCAGAGATCACTTTCCTGACCATTATTATTTGCCCTAATTAATAAACTGTCCTGTTTTATAAAAGGTTGCATGCTGTAATCTTCTGTGATGCTGAAAAGGATGTGCTGGAAAATTGTTCAAGGCAATGGCTAACAAGTTTAAAACAGAATATGTGTGTTTACCAGTTTGGTTTAGACATTTCTGTTTTCAACTGTCATAGTAGATCTCTGTTAACATCACTTAAAATCCACTGCATTTCCTTAAGGTCCTGTGTCTTAGGTTACAATGTA
>VXBU01003642.1:0-59709 GCA_013400315.1 Bombycilla garrulus
TCACCCTGAGGGACTGGTAAATATAAGTTTTTTGTGTTAGCCTTCTGCTTACAGCAAAATTGCTTAAATTCTGTCCACAACTATTTTGCTGGGGAAACAGCAATGTCATGGAGGGTACATTGTCAGCGAGACCTTACTCTCCTGAAGATAATCTGAAGATAATTCCCAGCCTGGATTCTCTCTGTCAGAGGGTGAATGGTTACAGGAAATGCCAGGATGATCCAGAACTGATGTAATGAGTTTGATTATTGGGAAACTCTAATCAATTTAGTTTACTGATCCCCAGCAGAAATAAGAAGAGATCATGGCTTCCAGGTTAAAGACCTTTGCTCAACTTTCTGCTTCCCCGAGTTAATCTTTCTCTACCCAGCCATCAGAGTGACCAGCACAGATAATCTTTAACCAGTGGCCATTGACTGACAAGGATCACAGCATTTGTCCTTTGTGATCTGAGATGTCCCAGCACTCGTAGCCCTTACCTCTGTCCATAAGATTGTGGTAAATGTGTCCTTGAATGCTGCAGTACTCTGGGATAAGCTGATAACCACCACCTTTTTCTACTCTGAGCCCAAAAATTCCTGTAGCAATGTCCTCTCAAAAATTATACGCCGTATCCAAAAGTGATGTGAGTCAGCACAGTCACTGCCATTAAAAAAGCAAAAGGATAGATTCAGTTCCACTGCTGGGTATTTTTCTCCATAAAGGATTCTGGCCTAAATCTTTGACCCAGATTTGTCTGGAAATTCAAGCCAAGGGAGCCATGCCCACCGCTGGTGGGACTGTGACAGGATTTTTCCATGGATGAAATAGCCAGCCCCAAATCACTTGAAGAGAACTGATTATGTGCTGGAGTCAAGACACAAAGATACAGCTTAGGTTTTTGCCCCTATGGTTATTCCTTCAGTTTTGAAGCTCCTCTTCCACTGTTCCCGCACAAAAAAGACACCATCCCTGTGATTTCCATTTCCCTCAACATATCCACCACATTGTATACAAGAAAAATGAGAGGAAAGAACTTTTGTAGTGATCAAATAATGTCCTTCGTCTTGTGACACCTTATTCACCAGGAGCTCTGCACATAAAATGGAAGCACTGAATAATTTAGTTTTTTGGAGATCACAGGGCTCAGTCCTCTGCTCCAAGTAGAGCCAGCCTCACAGTTCTTTGCTCTTCCAAGTTAGATGATTTTGCTTGGGGTCATAGCTACATATTTCCAAGGGAAAAATCTGGCCCTCAGGTGTATGTGCAACGTATGTTGCATTATCTGTCCCTGTGTCACCTTTAGTAACATTTAAACAAACTGGTTCCTTTTCTTTTTCCAGGAATTTCCCAATACTTTGGTATTTCATTTCAGAGAACTGGACTCCAACCAGTCTGCAGCAGTACTGGATGTTGCAATGCAGTTCCAGACTTTCCCCAGACTCCCTATGGAGTGACCAGTGCTTTACCTACAGTTGCAGAGCCCCAGTTTGAAGGAAACTGCCTTTTTTTTTTTTCCAGAAACACAACCCACAAATACCAAGTAAGTAGTGTTTCTGATGTGATTAAAAGTAGCACATTTTAGTTTTTCTCTGCTAGTTTTGGACATTTGGCATTTTGGTTTTGGGTTGGTTATTTTCTTTTTAATGAGGTCTTTTGTCCTCTTTTTCTGATTAAGCATATTGTCAGATACCTTCTGTAGACTTCAGATGCCCATCCACACTTTCAGAGTAGCATAAGGAGTTTGCATACAGGATGCTGATATAATTGTACAGCTCATTTTCAGACACCTACTTTCCCCAAAACTTGCTCTACTTCTAGGGCAGATTAGTAGTAGTAGTAGTATTTTTGTCATCTTTACACTGCACCAGTCCCAAACAAGGAATGACTATTTACATAACAGAATTGGGATTAGAAATCAGCTTTTTAGGAAAGAGTAGATTATTCTTACCATTACAGATTTGCAATCCAAGACAGCATTAAGCAAAAAAGATGTGTCATCAACTGGTAACAAAGAGCGTAAGGAGGAGAGGGCAAGACATAGAATGTTTTCCAGATTTGATTTCAAGGTGGATGCTGGATGCACACATCCAGCCAAAATCAGTAAAGTGACCTGGTTCCTAACTCTGGTGAAGTATTTATATTGAAAACTTTGTTTCCTAAACTCCCAAACTATTACTTCAGACTGTTCCAAAATGTTCTAATGGAACAGAAATATGGTAATGGAGGTAAGTGGTGAAACACCTGCTAGTTAACTAGCAAATGTTCTCATACCCAAAATGTGACTTTAATTTATGTTCAGAGAAAATCTCAGGTTCAAATCCAATTTTAGCTTTCACAAAAAAAAAAAAAGTTAAATTCATCAGGCCCTAAATGTGGAGGTTTATGCAATGGTCTTGTTGGATGAGGTCCTGGGAGGTGCGTACCATTCCTGGGTTTGCCAGTGATGTTCAGACAGGCCCAACCGAAGCCAGGCTTTTCCCCCTGCCTCCCAGGTGTGCTGGAAAGTAAAACCTGAAAATTCCCAAGCAAAGCAGAGAGTACATCACAATTTAAGAAAGAAAAAAAGATTGGCAAGCCCCAGCAGTGAACATGAGGTGAGTACTGTGACCTGAGGAACTGATGAAATCCGTCTCATGGCAGAAGTAAGCAATTAATATGAAGCCAGAGTAAACACTCTTCATCTCAGGGTTCAGCAAAACAAAGAGCTGAAACCCCCTTATCTTTTGCATTTTTCCCTCCCCAAATGTACCCTCTGAAGGAACAGAGAAAATTAAGGTCTCAGAGCTTTTTTTCCATTCCTTAGTCTGACTAAAGGTGACTCCAGCTCAGTGCAGCGAGGATTATCTCCCTCCCCCAGATCAATATTTTAATATGACTTATCAGAACAAGAATGAATTGTTTACTTTAAAACCTCAGGATCCCATAAAGGGAGAGGGAAAGGTGTCCACTGGAAGCAGAGGCTTGCTGCAGCTGCCCACTGCTGGGAACTCAAAAAGAAACCAGGACTCCAAAGGCTCGAGTACGGAGAGTCAGCAAAATGTCCCGCGAGAGAATCCCGGTTCTGCCAAACCCTCACACCGCAGCAGAGGATCCTTTGGCTGCTGTTTCCGATGGTAAGTGCCTTCCTGTGCAAAATTCATGTGAGGAAAAGGAAATGCTAAAAGATATTAACAAAAATAAAATAGTGCAGGTGGATTTCCAACACTAAGCACTTCAGCATACCAGAATATCCACACGTGCCCAGGGCTCAGCTGTGTAATTTAACAGGATTTATTGTCTTGGACCTAGGGATCTCTACCTGCACTTGGAAAGAGATTAGGTTTTTGTTAGGGCAGTCAAACCACCCTGAATATTTATTGTTTTTAAAAAATGGGGTGGTGGGGAAGGTGACGGACTTCCCAGGGGACCAGGAATGCTTGCCACCAGGTCTGGCTATATGGGAAGGACAGATTCTGTGACCCACCTCAAAAAACCCTCCCTCTTGTTCTTCACTATGCTCCACTGCATTGAAACACCACTATAATGTTCTTCACACAGATGTCCAGCAGAAGAGAAGCAAAAAAAAAAGGGGATTTTTCTCTGATGATTATGCTTTGTTTTCTCCCTGTAACTTTCCCATTATTTTGTTTGGGTTTTTTTTTGTCCCCTTACAGTACTAAAAACTAGCGGTTATTTCACTTTCTTTCATTATATTTTGTCTTGGAAATATTCCTGTTGATTTTCTGGAAGCTTCCACCTAGCTGAGGGACTATAAATTGCCTGTTTGCAGTGGCATCCACTGCTTTGCTTTGTCCTTACATGTTCTGCAGTGACGTCGAGTCCTTCTGTCAGGATTTCTGGGCTTTCCTGCTCTGCACAGGATTGCCAGGCTTTTCCCCTGGGAGCTTTATTAGTAGGATCTTGCCTGATCATTCCTCTCTACTGCAGAAAGAAAGCTGAGTAAAATGTGTATGAGGAAAGGTAAGGGAAGACATCAACACTGAGGCGAATTAGAAAGCCAGGTACAGCACCTCTGACCCTTTGGCATTCATTTCTCACCCTCACCAGCTGCAGCAAAGGCACACTTACCAAAACCAGTCCCGTGGACCTCAGGGCTACAGCTTCATCCTTACTGACAGAATGTTCTGGCATGACTGGGTCTTTGCCATCATTAATTCCAAAGTGCCATGTCATATTCGGGCTGTGCTGTAGCTCCTTTCCATCTTTCAGAGATATCTCCTTCATAGCTGCCACTGCATAGGAGCTGACCTGTGGATCTGCCTTTGTGTGTGTGTGTGTTCAAATGCTCAGCTCTGTCCCACTGCAGCACTACAGACTCAAAACACAGGCAAAACCAGTGGGACATGAAAATCCCTTAGATGTCAGCCATGTCCAAACATTTCTAGGCTTGCTTTTGTGGCAGGAATAGGAATGCCAAATTATTACTGCTGTAATAATCACACTGGAGAAATGAAACAGCCTGATCTGGTAACCAGACACTGAAGGTCCATTTCTCTGCTGTTCTGTCCACCAGCAAAGGACACTCAGAACCCAGCTTCTACCGTCAGCCTGTGGCACTGAGTTATTACAAAGCCTCCCCTGAGGTTTGATTAGATGTAAATCAAGAATTAAACTGATCCAGAGCCCTACTAAGTCTGCCCTGATCTATCAACACTGGCTGAACTCTATTACAATTGGGAAGAAGATCCAGATAAGATATAAAGTTAGATCACAGGGTGAGGAGACCCCGGTTACACTGAAGAGCAGGCTTGTGGCTCAGGTGTGTCAAAAAAGGTGGGCAGCAACTCACAGGGGTGCCTTGGTATCAACTCTGTGCGGGCACTTCGACCTTTGATGCTGTAGAATTGAGTGGGCTGATTTGTGAGCACTGTGCTCTCTACACAAAAAGGGATTGATGAGAAGTCTAAACCCAGGGAGGAGTTCTCCAAGGATGAACTTTTTGAGGGCTTTAACTTCCCTAACACTTGTTGCTAGAGCAGAACCAGATCCAGAAGACTATTGGAGAGTCTTGGTTTACTACACGTGGGGAGCAAATTCACCCCAGTATGTAAAATGGGAATGCATTTCTGAGCTTAAAAATAAATGAAAGGAGCAAGACATCCCATTCTTACCTCTTGGCACAAAAAGACAACTGCATCCTCTCCCAAGGAGCTTCTAACCAGTCCACAGAGGATTCTCTTTTGAGCCAGAAAGTTCAATTTTCAGTACTTACCAAAAAAAAAAAGGCTACTGCTGTTCCCTCCAGTCCTGGTTTCTAACCTCCTCCCTTCCATGTGCTCCTTTCTCTGTTTTCTCTGCCTCTCTGCAGCATTCAGATGTGATGATGGCATATAACTGAATTTCCACAGGTTACAAATCCCTGTGCAGCATGTCTATGTGCTCTTAATCCAGTGCTTAGTCCACATAATATTTTATGGGATGTTTTCTACTCACTGAGAAAGTGCAGAAATATTATTTGGCTAGCAGGCTAAACAGACAGAGAAACACTCTGAAACACCCAGCCTATGCAGAGATGAGCACCACAGCCATGGATCCTAGAGAGTAATTCCCTGATGCACAGGGGTCGATGTGTCCCAGAAGAACAAGCATGGAGTACTACAAGGGGCAGCGGGACCAGGAGTACAGACCAACTTGGCTGTCTTGTATGTGGGCTGCTCAAAAATGCTGCTCAAAACAAGTGTATGAAAACCAAATATAATCCCCAGCATCGTGATTCCTCATGTCTGACATAGCTATAAAAGTCTGGTGCTGATTCCGGGCTGTCTCCACTAATTAGAGGAAGACAGGCCCTTGCAGAAATTACTCATCCCTCTCCTCAGGAATTTGTCTCTAGAACAGTATAGATTCCTTTCTCAGGTGCTGTCCATCTCCCTTGTCTGTAAGGGCACTCAAGGCCACTTAGCTTTTACATTCCCACAGCTACCTGAGACACAATATTCACCTCAACGCAATTCAGGATCCTGTGTCCCTCATTGGGAGAACCCCGATGTGCCACATAGAAATATGCACCAACCTGGTTTGTGTCTGTTTGCAGGTCTTTGAAACCCCCTCTGCTGAAGTCTGCAGCGTGCCTCCATCACTCCTTCCATGGGCTAAGGACCTGCTCCCAGAGCTGTGGAGTGTGACAATGGTGTTTGTGTCCAGTCTATCAAACGCCATTATCACACTAAATAGTTCCTGGCAGACAAGGCATCAGGTCAGGAAGGTTTGGGACCTCTGGCAGTACATCTTCCCGCTGTGCTGAGGAATAAACAACCGTGGTACGTGCACAGCAGGATCACTCTGCTCCTACTTTTAGAGGCAAAAGCAACAGGATATGTGAGAAGTCCATACTCTGACACATGCACTTCCAGATGCACATTGTAAAGCACACAGACATCTTAAGGAATCATCGCTATACTGTCATCATTAGGAATGTATATTTCCTTGGTATTAATAGGGTGGTGCTTACCTCTGAGAGGTCAGCTTGTGATTTTCACTGAACTGACCAGAACAATAAAACTGAAGAAAATCAGCCAATAGAGTGAAACTCCATCTCTGACTTTGGGACCAAATCACAACATACATTTGGAATATTAATTGGCTGAGATGCTCATGACATTTCTCAAACAGAACACTTCCCAAAATTCTAATAAAAATCTATTGCCTCTAACTTGAAACACCATTTATCCAATGCTTTTAGCTTTGCTCCCATCCTAGCATGCTCAAGCCCCTTCCCTTATGTTCTAAGCCTCCTGTTCTGGGAACAGTCACAATGTCCTCACAGAAATTCTTCTGAACACTATTGTAAAGAATAGGCATCATCTGTAGGAACTTCCAAAGACCTAACGAAAGCCAGGTACCAGCAGTGCACTGAGGAGCCTAAATCCCACTGAACAGTCTGAGATTTAGGCTCAAAGGATGTTATGCTCTGACTTGCAATGGAAGTGGTAACTTTAATATTCATCAGTGTGTTCCAAACTTCACCTTTCCTGACTTCTAGTTCCAAGTAACCCAGCATGCATATGCATTTGCAATACTGTACAAAATACTTGGCATCTTAAATGTATTGATGTTTCCATAGCAGCTGAACCACAGGGCCCCGGATAGAGACACAGAGAAGATGTTCTTCTCCAATACTAGTCCACAGAAGCCTGTAAGAAAATCCAGGAGATGGCTTAGTTTGTTTTCAAAACCTTGCCCCAGTGTTAAATCTCAGGCACCAAGAGCACAGGATCAGCTCCTTCCTTTGATGCTGGCATCAGCATCAGGATGATTCCAAAGCAATGTCAAAAGGCAAAAGACTATAAAGTTATCCCCTCAGGTCACTGGTGCACGGCACTGCTCCATGTCCTCAAGAGTAGTTTCACAAGGTGGGATAGTGATACTCAGTGCTCTGAAGAAATGAAGTCTCGAGGTTCTCTTGCCTTCTTGGGCATCATTTTCTTTACCACTGAGGAGTTTGGCAGATTTTTGCTTTTAGTGGATGTTGCTTTCCTCTGTTTTTGATGAGTGGTTCGGAGAGATTTCAGCCCCATCATCTCACAGTACCCATTGCACTGGTGGAGGGCTCTGAACTGCTCAATGAAGGAAAAGGAGCAGTTGCCTTTAAACCCCTTGTATCTGTAGTAACAAAGGAAAAAAAAAACCCAAATGGGAATTCAAGATTCATTTTCAGCACAGGGAGGCAGAGTATGACTGGTGACTCATGACCAGCTTGAAAACATTAAGCAAGTCTCTTCTACCCATGCGGGCTTGAGAAGCATTGACTGCCACAGAAACTCAGACTGGGTCATTGCGAGGTGAGGGGAACCAGGTAACAAGTGGTGACAGAAGAGGGAAAAGCATTAGAGGCAAAGCTCTGTGGGCTGGATCCTGGCACTGTCTTTCATGGCATAAAGTTGGGAATAAAACTGTTAGCTAGCTGCCTTTCTCAGTAATACAAAAATGAAACCCATGCTACGTCATTCTCTATGAACAGTTCTGTTGTCTACCATGAAGAGACAAGGCTGTTGCACAAGGTGTTTCAGAACTAGAAGCTGTTTCCTTCTAAACATGTACATCATTTCCATGCTACGCCGCTCCCCTCCCCTGGCTGCCTACAGGATCTCAAGGAGCCAAGTCCCTCAGGGAAGGATGGAAGGAATGTTCCTGAGGAAGACAATCTAATGCAGCCTCCACAGTTCCTAAGCCGCCACAGTTCCTAAGTGTCCCAGCATGGGAGGTACAGGGCACGGGTATCCCTCTCCTTTTTTAACCTTAAACCTGTTCTACCCTGTTTTCTTGTTTGCTGGACATCCAGTGTCCTCAAAGGTGGACTGTGAGTTGTGAGTACATAAAACCAACCAAACAAGATTTGGTACCAAAATGAACAGAGGATGCTCATTCCCAGCATCCAGAGAACTCCCTTCCTCAGGCAGACTGCAGAGTGCTAAAGAGAATACTGCTGCTCTGAGAAGATCAGGCTCCTGCTAAAAGACAGGCCCTGCTCTGGAGACCCCACTCAGCTGGCTCTGAACAGCAAGTGAACCTCAAAGAGATTTTCCTCTCCAAGTAAGCTGTATGTTCGTTTAACTAAAGCAGGTTGAAGTCACTGTTACCCCAAAACTATAACCTGGAGTCCCATCAACAGTTCTCTTGCTCCCTTGGAGAAATCAGAGACTTCAGACTTAGTACTGAGTTGCTCTCAAGAGCTCACAGGTATGTGTTTGTTGGTGGATGCACCAGACACAGACACAGAACAGGAGTTCCACAGGCAAACACACCTGCCCTCAGCAAGGGAATCTCTCCTATCCAGCACCAAACCAAACCAAATATTTAAATCTGAAGGGGAAATGGTGGATTTGCTTAAACTCCCCAATGCCTCTTGTTACCATGTGGAGTAAAGCTAAACTTGTCAGTGCCCTGAAACCATGCAGAATTTCAGAACCAGACTTGGTAACCAGCACTCCTGTTAATGGCCATAACCATGGCTTACAGTGCTCCTGATTCCCTCCTTTGTGTGCACCATTCCTGGATAAATCCCTGGGCCCTCACACACAGTTCTACTCTGCCCACCACGTGCACAGAGCCACGCACTGTGCTGTGGTATTTTTGTTTCCATTCACCAGAGAAGCTACAGAGTCACTGATTTTAAGGCTCAAGTGTGGCACTGTGGCCACATCAAAAATGATTCCCAGGCGTTCCTGTTCCTAGGTCCACTTCGCCCTCTCCTGACAGAACTGTGCTGCAGCTCCTGCAGCACACTGACCACACCACTGCTTTGGGCTCCTCTGCTTTCCAGTTCCCTGGCAAAACACATAGAGCAAGGATAAAAGATCAAAATTCCTCCCTCCACACATTGCAGACTCTGTTTTGGAATACCAAAGAGATATGTTCTGTGTGCTCTCTGCCAGCACAGTTCAAGCCACACCAGTCCCACTCTGCATTTCTGGCTCAGTGGGACCACGAGTTCTCCCTTCAAGGGACAAGGCCAGCTCTCAGCAGCTCAGCTGAACACAGCCCAAAGCAGCAAGACCCAGCAACACACAGGAGCTCTGGACACTAAGTTGATTTTCCCCATGTTCATAGAATTAAAAATCCAACTGCAGACATTAATACAGAGATCTTTCCAGGAAAGGAGCATGAAAACAAAATACAGGACCAGGAAAAATCTGTCATCTTGCGGGAACACCATTAGCTAAATAACAAACAAAATGATGCTCAACATTTTCAGGAGGTTATGCATGGAGAGAAATTATTTTCCTTTTTTATATGCCTGAGGTGATCCTTACTACAGCTTGCATTGTGTGCTCACTTCCTCCTCCCCAGTACGTGTTTTACAGGAATCATTTCCCACAGTGAGCTGGACAGCATTTTTATAAATCTTCTGGTTCCTGAGAACAGTGTTGCCTAAATAAAATATTTATTAATTTTTTTTGTTTTTAACAGGATGATGTACATTCATTTCAATCACTTTTACTTTGGATCCACAGCTGCAATCAGTCTAACTCAATGGATGCCAGCCTGCAATTGTTCAGTATTCTCCCAGAATCTAGAGCCATATTTTAAATAATTTAATGATATTGTAAGGTTTCTTCTTATATCCCAGGTATGCAGACAAGGTCCAATTTAGAATAAAGGCTGAACACATGATCAGATCTTCTTTCTCCTGCCAGATTCTCAAAGGAGAATATGAAGTTAAAGCAATTACCCCCACCCCCTTTCCCTGTCCAGCAGTCACTGCCTACTCCTATCCACAGCTCTGCTGGTATAACTAGAAGCCTTAATTAACTTAAGAGAAGTAGACTAAAGTTAGAATATTACAGGCCTACATCTTTACAAGTATGCTTAAGTCTCCCCAAAAGAGCTGAAGCCTTTGCAACACCATTACAAGACAGGCTCTAGAAATGCCCTGAATAATCTTTTGTTAAGGCTCAGAATTGCTGGTTTTGAGAGAGAAAGGGGAGAAATACCATCAAATCCCTTCACAACTGTCCTTGTTTATCAGGGAAGTGGCTAATACACAGTGTTCCACTGAGAAGAGTCTTTATAAAAGCTTGTTTGACAAGTATATATCCCAAAGTTCTAGCACTTTTGCTGGCTGCAGGAGGGATTCCAGCTTGCCTTCTAACCTGGGCTGCAGCCAGTGCTGGCCCCATGTGTTCAGCCCTACCTTCCTCCACCTGATGGACCACCAGGAGCCTTACCTGCGGTCACCAGAACCCTTCATGTCACTTTGTGAAATGCCCCTTGGACAAGCCCATTTCAGGGGAAGCATGCAGGAAAAAACAAAGCTCAATCTACAGGGTAGCCCCATTCTTTCAGAACAAAATAAATGTGTTACCTTTACACAGGCAGGTTTCCATAAAGATGAACATGAAGAAGTTAAAAGACTTAGGTAAGGACTGCTTTCTTCTAAAGTTAAAGCAAGAATGAATTTCAGTGCACCCTCCCCATCCACATTTAACTGTGAAGAGACAGATGAGTAAAGCACAACCATGCTGCTGAGAAATCACGTTCACTCACCCTTTGGCCAGGGTTGCTATGCCAACATCTGTTAACTTCATCCCTACACCTGCAAGGCAGCAAGGAAACACAGAGCTTAGCTTACACTGATTTCTAGGACAGTCTTCACATACGGAGGCATTACATGTTATTTATTGAGTCTCCTTTTTAATTTTAATTATCTGTCACTTTTTTTTTTCAAAGCATTTTAAGGCATTCCAGTTAAGAAGAGGATGTTCACTGTGTCACCAGCAGTTTCTAGAAGTCAGGTTCATGCCACTATTTTACAGCTGTCAGGGTGAGCAACAGCACAGCTTGTTTGTTTTGCTAGGATTTTGTTATTTCTCCTCCCTTTAAATTACTTCAGGGATCTTGTTTAGATGCCTTGTTGCTATTTTTCCTGCCTTCACTTGTAAAATAGTATAGGATGTTTCCTAAGATTCCAGCTTTTTCTGTTTTTCTTCAAGAAAGGTCTGTCTTCCCATGTCCCAGATACATTGCAGGAGTGAAGAGGAGTCACACCCATGGGAGCTGATCAACACTTAGCAAACATGAGGGTATTTCTTCACTATTCCTCTTTTTGAAGGAATATATTTATTCAAAACTAGCCAGGACCCAAATGTGGAGCATTCCACTGCTGAGTTATTGTTGGTGAGTATTTAAATACAAGAAAAAGGGGAAGACTAGGGTGTCATTAACATCTGAAGTCTTTCACTCAGCAGCCATTTCATTAACCTCTGGGTGGTGAGACAAAAAGCCAGATTTGCTCGTACTCAGTGTCCTGATTCACTAAAGTATATGTGAAAGAACAACTCTTCCATTAAGAGTGTAAGATTTGGTTTTCTTTTCCAAACTGTCCTCTTATAAGACCATAAGATAGATAAAAATTTCCTTTACTCAGACAACTCACCTTGCAGGTCAGTGACAAGCAAGTTCCCATTAGTCTTTTCATACACCCAGTGCTGAAACGTGCAACACTTCTGGCCAGCCTCTGAGTCTCTTCTCAGGAAATTCACTTCCTTGCCATCCTTGACAGAGTATTTCACAAACTCACCAACCAGCTCCTCCTCCACTGTGGCATAGGGGATGTTATTAGCAGGGCGATGAATAAGAAAAATCGGAATGATTCTGAAATCAAGGGATAGAAACTAATAACATCCTGAGAGTTCTTTCAGTAAGGGGGTAAGAAACAGACAAAAGTGGCCAGTGATCTTGGAGAGTGAATGAACAGCTACCAGCTCTAAACAAAGTTGGAAGAGCTGTAACAGTGTTCCCAGGCTTCCTCTTTCCTCTTTAGTCCTAGCAATCAGTGGGCTGCCATGGCACAGGACAGTATATATAAGCATATATGTATATAAAATATATATATATACTCACTCTGGTACTTCTCCAAAGCCTTCCAAGGGTTCAGCTTCAGCTGCATATAACTTTGCATACTCTCTTGCAGTATTTTGGACATAGCATTCCTGTATTACAACAGATATGCCTATGGGAATATTGCTCCAAACTTTCACCAGATCATCTGTTTGAATATGAGGACAGCTGTCGCCCACAACTCTGGCTTACAGAGGCCAGGGGCAGCTCACCTGCAGTGCCAGGCTGTAGTTCTTCTGCAGCAGCTCGTCCCTGCTCTTGGTGCCATAGGTGAGGGCGTTGTGCACCTTCAGCACACAGGGGTGGCCGGGGGCAAAGGCGGGCGCCAGGCCCTGCAGCACGCGGCTGCGGAAGGCTCTGCGGTGCATGCCCTCGCCAAAGTGCAGCCCCTCTGTCATTATTGCACCATGCAGAGTCCCACCAAAGTAGCTGGAGCTGAGAGGATCTTCTCTGAACATCAGCTGCATGAATTCGATTTCTTCCGCACCTAAAACATAACAGGAATCTCTGCAGGCACAGGGAGGTGTGGGCATGGGAGAGCAGATGCATCTCTCAAGAGAAGAGGATAAAATGCTCAGGGGAAGCACAGCTTGTATTACTGAAGGCTGGGACCCCAAGCAGCTCCTGAGAGGCAGCTGCTTGCCTGTACAATCTAAAGCCAGCATGGGGAAAGGTGGCAGGTCAGAATCATATGGAGAGAAGACAGAGCGTAGCAAACAAGTCTGTTACACATGGAATCAGGGAAGATTTTGTATTTCACCCCTTTAAATGATCATTGGAATCCAAATGCAAAAAAAATCCAAAAGGGAAAATAAATTAAGGACTGAGAGAAACTAAAGAATTCTAACTGCACTTCAAGTGTCTCTAATCACAACATTTCAAGGACCATGAGTAAAGAAGACAAATAGGAGAACAGAACTACACAACAAGGAAGTCCTGCCAGTTATATCTGGTTTTGCCTCTGTATACTATTGCCTCTCTTCAAAGCACAGAGGAAACATTGTACAGATAAGGCCAGAATTAGAATGCTCCTTAATTCCACCAAAAATCCTCTGATTAGAAGTTATTACAGTGCTGATAAATGAAAAGTCCTGTCTTTATTTGCACAAGGAAGTAAATGTTTAATTCTTCAAGGAAAAGAAAGAAAAGTCACTGAAGGCCTGGATCTCTGCAGGCTGTTCAGGAATGACAACCCGACTGGCAAGGCACTATCTTTAGCTGCAGCACAGGACACATGCTGGGTGTCACTGAACACCAGTTAACACACAGGGAAAGCATTCCAAAGCTTCATGCTTGCCTTTCTCCTGGAGTACAGTTACACAGCAGGTGACCTGCAAGAACCATGTGTTTGTGCCAAAGAGCTGCCAGTGCAATGTGTGTGTCTGTCTCTGTATGATGCCATGCATTGCTACTTCACTTTATATTTACCTTCATAACTCTGGAAACTTGAGAGACGTTCCAATACTAGGAGGAAACAAATAAATTAATTTTGTAGTAAAAAACTCTGAATGGAAACTGTCATTGTCATTATTATTAATCCAGCCTGTAACCTGAGGCTTACCTGCAGCAGTCAGATGAAACTCAGCAGTCACCTTTCCATACATGTTATTCAAGCAGCAATAATACATTCCCTGGTCTTGGTAACTGGCTTCAGCTATTGCAAGGGAGACGGGAGAGTCATCCTGGGCACTGGAACAGAGCATTTTGTACTATCATATATTTTGCTTGTTATCACTGGAAAAACTGATAAATTTGATCTCTCTGCACTATTTATTTGCTAAAACACAGCACAGTTATTTAGCAGGTAACAATGTGTATTAATACTACAATGGATATTGCAATACACCAATCAAAATCAGAAGTTTTAAAACAAGAAGAATCAGAATGGAAGGTTTAACCAATTTGCGCAACTTTTTCCTCTACACTTGAAAGAACATCCAAGAAGAATCCTCCCTAAAAAAATTTTCATCTTCTCAGAAGTGTGTGTTCTGATGGAATTATCTTCTATTTTTTTCTTGCTTTTTTCCTTTGGGTAATGTTAACTTCATATTTTTGAAACGTTCTAAACAGTTTTTAGATCCGAATGTCATTACTGCCACAAGGAAAATAACTCATTTCATTACAGTGGAAAAGCTAGATCCTGTTAATGGCCTTAAGAAGCTTCTATTTCCACTCTTCTCTAGGTAAAATGAGGTTCAAACATCTTTTGATGTGTTTTTGAAATCTGGATGACACTGGCTGTGAACAGGCTGAGAGGTGATGGAACACAAACTATGACCAATACCAATGCATTGTGAGAAGATCTGCCTACTATGAATAGCAAAGTTACCCAAAACTCCCAGACCTTCAGAAACACTCCCTCACCTTCTCTGCAGCCGAGCCAGTTCCTTGGAATCTTTTGTCCATGTAATGGTGGAGTCACCATGAATGTCACCAAACTGACAGCACAGCTTAATACTTCCAGAACAGTCAGGGAATAACTCTGCTTGGATCTTCTTCAGCAGCCTGGGAGCTTGAAACAGAAGGACCACAGTTTAGTATTTGAAGACAATTTTAGTGTTTTGGCATTTTAACATTTCATGTTAAGAACATGAACGCTGAAATCTCTGGTAATTATGACTTCTCGTGTCTCAATAATAGTAACTAGCAGAATTTTTTAGCTGATCATAGCCTGGGAGAAAGTCCCAGAAGGTCCTGCCAGCCTGGATCTCTGCTAGGACTTTTCACTGCCTCACAGAAGGCTCCAGTGCCTTTGTATAGGAGCATGGTGTGAGCAGGGGGCTGGAGGGGACTTGGAAAGGAAGGAAACCGACATATACTTAGAGAAAGATTTTGGGATGACGACACAGCCCCACCTCAAGTAACACGTCCCAGCTCAATGTAAGAGATGTAAAATGCAAGATGTTTTGTTTCCTAATTCTAGTAATTCTGAGTTGTTGCACTCAGAGGCATGGCATGGCACATGTCCCTCGGGGATCCCATTCCTACAGAAATACTCCAGTAACACCCACCTCAACGGGTCAGGCACACTGCTATGGTTTTCCCCATTCCCAGTTCCAGGCCCATCCAGTCCACGTCTCCCCACTGGACTGGTAATTCTTGAGTCCTGGACCATTCTTGAGCCTTGGTGTATCAGGGCTAAAGTGACAGGACAGGACATGACAGCTCTAGAAATAGAACTAATGGCTCCAGGTTCCTGCCCCGGACACAGTCTTCCCTCCTGCAGCTGAAATAATGCAAAAGAGCACTGAGTCTATTCCACAGCAACCAAACCAGCCTTCCCATATTGCCTGGGAAAGGGCCACAACAATGCTGTAGAGCACAGACGTACTTCAGACGAGACTGAGGCAGAGCAGAAAGAGGTGAAGAAAATTCAGGGTCATCTGATGCAGCCTGAATGTTTAAAACATTTTTCAAGCACAGCCTCAAGTAATGGAAACAGGTCAGGCATTGCACAGTCACTGCAGTTTGTTTGCTCTGCTTTGAAGAAATGTGTCTCTCCTCCCACACATTTGGTTCTCTGGCAAAGGACACAACTTTGAACAGAGAAAAGTCTGGGTTTGTTTTTTTTTTTAAAATGTGATTAGAAAAGTAGAAGTCTCACGAGACTGCACAGTCATTAGAGTGTGTGAAAAGCTACACAAATGTATAGCTTACCTTTAGTCACTGTTCAGTCTTGCTCTGACCTATTAAAACATTTTATGATGTGAACATGAAATGTCACGTAAAAAAGTAAAAATAAGACCTTGTCCTTGCAAACTACCCATAGAAACAACGAATCCCTCATCTGCCCAGCTGTCACAATCCTGCTACAGTGTTAGCAGCCTTCTAGAGACTCTGACAGCAAGTTGGATCCCCTTTCAATTACAGGTTTCCCATATCAATTTAATATTGCTCATTTCATCCGTGTCATTTTTGCAGCAGGGTAAAGCAATGCAGAACTAGTCAGAAGTCAGCACATAGGACCTCAAAACATTGTTTATCAATGGTACCCTACTGCTAACAATAATATTCTGCCAGTAATAAATCCTTTGGTAACCAAGAGGGGACAATTGCATTTGGGAGCTGCGATACAGGAGCATAACTGGGAACACAGCCCTGAGGGAACAGAACAAGTACTGGGCTTGCAGCTGCTGCGTGGTGTGTAATTATGCGGGGCCATCATGCTGCTCATCCGTGAAAAGTTACTCCAAGAGGCCAATGAGGCAGTGACTATTTCAAAGAGGTTACAAAGTTCATGAATTGAATACACTTGCCAGCTGGGAAAAGGGTTCATCTCCGCAGCATGGGCACAGCACTCATTACTAAGCACACAAATCTGGAAATAAAGCTCCATGAGGGCAGGACACCTTTAGCTGACTGAGTCAGTCTGAAAGAGGCTTGCAGATAATCTGAATTTTATACTGTAGCCAGAATGATGGGAAAGTACAGAAAAGAAAATCCATTTTCTCTTACCTTTGCTATCCTTTTTCAAAATGAATTTCCTTTGCTCTTTTCTATCCTCTTTATGAATCGCACCTCCCTCACTCTTCCCAGACTTTTTAACGCAGCTGGGATCCTTGCTGACACTTCCCCTCACCTCCAGCCTGGGTTTTTTGGACAGAGTTGCTGGTGGTAATTCCTTCTTAGCTCCAGCAGCTACTTGCTCACTCTTTGTTGTGTCCTCTTTACATTTGATGGGCTCAGGCTCTGCAGTAGCCAGTGGTGTCTGGCAGGATTTTGACCCTTGTTGATTTCTTTGACTTTCTGTGTTGACTGGGAATGGATCAAGTGTGGTCCATGCCAAAGACAATGAGGGAATTCTTCTGTTGGGTGGTTGCTCTTGAAAACACTGGTTGTTCCCTGAATCAACCTGTGGCAAATTAACTGAGCCACTTACTACGCTCTCTGCTGTCCTGACTTCCTCCTTTTTATCATACTCATTGTACTTAATTGAATTCTCAGCCTCAGTTATCTTGCTGGAGGGGATCAAGTCAGGACAAGACTGCTCTGTGCTAATATTCATGATCTGTTTCAGAGCCTGGGAGCCAGTCAAAGTGTGCAAAGGAGCCTTTGTTTCAGCTTCATATGGGTCATATTCAATAGCTCTTGGAATTTCATGTTCATTTTCACACAAGGCTGCTTCCCCTTTGGTTTCTCCAGGGACCCTCTGGAACAGACCCTTCCATGACTCGTAGGAATTTCCCAATGTAGTTAAATTTTTGTTTACTTTGACTCCAGTTTCTATGGATCTAGTTTTTCCCTCACATCTTGTGCCAGGACACGCCACTGCAAATTCACTGGGAAGGCCCTCTGAGTGGCTCACAGGGGTGAGGAAGGGCAGGGTTTTGTTTCCAAGCAGTTGTTGCGAATGTAGCTGATCCCCAGAACCTTTATCCTCCCCACCTGCTGTGGCGTGGTGCTCACTTTGAGCCTCTCTGGGCAGTGGGGCACCGGCTGATGTTACACTTCCAGCTGCATAGGAGAGATTTTTTGAAGAACCTATTTTTAACTTTTCATTAGACTTGAAGGTGCTGTCAACAAAAAATGAACGTTGTTCTGCTATATTACAAGGGGAAGCTGCAGTCTGACTCTCTGAAACCTGACTAATTCCTGAGTCATAGGAAGTTTCAGCCCAGTGTTCCTCAGGTATGCAAATCTCTCTCTGTTCTCCCGGTTTACATGGTTCACAGCTGGGCACTTTTAGATAAAAATCTCTTAAAAATGGCTCCCCAGTAGGGGGAGAGACTGCCCCTTCTTGTTTTGCTATTTCTGTCAGTTGGTCTGTATTTTGGGGTAGATTCTTATGTGTTATGGTTTTGTGAATCTGAATTAAAGCAGGCGATTGCACTACAGAACTGTATTTCTGTGCATTAGAAACAATTTGAAAATCTTGACAGCCATTAGTTTTTGAAAGATGGTAGCTGTCAGAATTAGTGTCATTTGGTGCATTCAAGCCTGGGTAATTTTCTTTTTCTTGTAAATTCACTTCATAACTTTTATGTATGGTGTTGACAGAAGAGTGTTCTGCATGTGTAAACTGACTGGTATTTTCACTGGGGAAAATGTCTTCCTCTTCAGGGAAATAAGCCAGTTCTCCTCTCATTGGATAACAGTCCTTAAAATGACAGTCTTCTCCAGGTACAGACTCATTTATGATGGCTATGTCATACTCAGCATGAAGTAACCGTCCAACTGTTCCCTGTGACATATAAGATATGTCAGCTGGGTTTGCTTTGGGACATGCTAAATTACCACTCTGAGCATTCTGTAACCTTTGAGGAGAATCTGCTTCACATGTTTGGGCAGCATTATTAACACCAAGCTTCCCTTCCCAAGCCACAGCGGATCCATTCCTGTCTGTGGCTATTGGTTTTGGCCCCAAGCACTCCTGGGTACTTAAGAGGACACTGTTTGCTGAAACACAAATGGATGGCGTTTCCCTCTCATTCTCAGTGCCAGAATCTAGATAGACACCATCTGTTCCTACCACTGGTGCAAGGCAAATGTTTCCTATGGATGCATTCTCACATGCTGTAGCTCTCTGCAGGAGGATATCAGAAACGCTGCAGTCAGCCCTCTCAGGTCTGGGGTTATGAGCTGCTTCTCTGATGGGCTCCTGCTCTTCTATCAAATCCATTGGCAAAGGATGATCGGAACAGGTCTCCCGCACAAAGTTCAGTTCTGTGACTTGGATATCTGTCAGCCTCGTACCTAAACTTGGGATGCCTGTGTTTTCAAATGGGATTCCATAGCCTGAGTCATCTTCATGAAGAAGTTTCCACAGCTTGTCATGCACTGCAGATATACCAGTATCTCCTTGGCACTCAGGCTCTCCAGATTCCAGGACTGATTTCGGATTAGCTGCAGACACAGCCTCATAGACCGACTGGCTGCAGAGAATATCTGGGTTGCTCCTATCATCTATGGCAAGCCCAGACCTTTGCTCTCCCTCCGCTGGCTCATCACACAGCTTTGCAGAAGACAGAACAGCACACAAGCATTCCTGTTTATCAGGAATGGAGTCCATACCCCATAGAGGAGAAGGGGAAATGTCATTCTTTGACTCTTTGCCATTACTAATAATTTCTTGTCCAGAGAAGACCTCTTGGTGACAATCTTCTCTCTTCCCACAAAGAGCACAGTGAAGAGAAGAGGTCTGTAAATCTGCATTCTTCACTTGCAGCGTGTTTTCAGCAGAGAGCTGGCTGGTTCCTGCACTCTCACAAGCCCTGAAGAGGCCTTCCTTTTCTGTTCTGGGCTCCATACAGAGGTTCTCATAATTCTGGGTAATGCTTTTAAGATTAGCACCTTGATTCTTCAAAAAAGGAAAAATAGAGCAATGTAAATAAAAGTTAGAACTACAGGCTTGAAGGCTTGCAGGTTTTTTTTAACTTTTTTTTTTTTTTAATTTTTATTTTTGTCAAAAGCCAGGTTTCTGACTTGTAACTACCAATATAATGGATTGAAATCAACCTCCTGGATCTGAGTCTGAAAGTGTTTCTCCTTAGAGAAGGATTTGTAATGAAGCTGATCAATTTCACCTCACAATTTCTCACTGTTTTCTAAGCAGAAATAGTTTTGCAAGACAAATCTCCTCTGCAAGTAAAGTCCCCATGTTACATTTATATCCCTCTGTTTGCACAAATGGAGTGTAACAAACCATCCCTAGAATACAGACAAAAATACAGACAAAAAATCACTGCCTCCGGGTCTCAGCTCCCTCAAGTCCACTACCTTTGGGACTGCTTTTACTTTACATTGTTCTCCAGCAATCCACCTTAGTGGATCTTTCCACTTCCCTGTTTCATGCAATGCCACTCAAATTCCCCTTTCCAAAAATGACACTCTGCTTTAAATGGCACACCTGCCTTGGAGTAGCTGAAATACCTCAATATCTGTAGTTATTTCAACTGCTTCAGACAGGTGAAACAAAAGACCTGAGCTGTGCTTTGTCCTGCAGACTGACAGGCACATCTTGCTACTCCTGCTCAAAAGGCAGTAAAAAAGGAAGGACTATAATATTTTAAAGGCGAGAAAGTAAGTTCTCTGCCAACAACATAGAGCAACAGGCTGACCGTGCACAGCTGTCAGGAGTCCATGCTCCAAGGTGGTACAGATTTTCTAGGGGATTGTTTCTTGGTGTCTCTCCCAGGAAAGACTGCAGCCAACTTAAGACATGGGCAACAAAACGGGATGCTATCTGTCATTCCTAGGGCAGATCCTACTGAATGTGCAGGGCTGGCATCATGAGCTGTAGTTATTCCAACCAGGACTCCCCTGCTTGCTCTGACACAGAGCTAGAGCCCCCCCTGGCATAGCTCAGGCCTGGGCCATTCCCTGAACCCCATGCTCTCATCTCAGCCAGATGCCCAATTACCTGGAACTTCTGTGTCAGTTCTGCTTCTCTCCTTTTTGGATAACAAAATTTAAAATTATCTAAAGAGACATAAATTTGTCTTGGGAAGGTCAAACCAAGGATCTCTCAGATTTTATGTGAACAGGCTGTTCTGACATGAACAAAACCACAATAATGGCTCTGTAACCCAGGAGTGACAGCAGCACCTGGTGCCAAGAGTGCTGAACATTGACCACTGACAGTGACCCAAGGGAGCTGACCACTGACCACTGACAGGGACAGGGGGCTGAACACTGAACACTGACAGGGACAGGGGGCTGAACACTGAACTCTGACAGGAACAGGATGCTGAACACTGAACACTGACAGCAACAGGATGCTGGCTGACTGCTAACAAAGACCAGCTCCCCAGTGACACTGAACAAAGCCTCCTGGCTCTCTGTACACTATGTAACATCACACAGCTGGCACCACTGCTGTCTTGGACCTATTATTAATGAAGCTGCTTTGAAGTACCAGGTAAATAAAGAATTTCACTGGGGCTAGGCCGTGAGGTCATGAAAGGAGTAAGGAGTCTCCCACCTTAACTATCTAATGTAAGGAGAAGTCACCCAGCACAGCAGGTGCTGCACAAGACACATTGCAAAGGTTGCTCCAGTTGGAACACTTGGCGCTAAAGGGAAGTGTAAATCCTTGGGTCATTAGTGCTGTGATCCCGTGGCTGCTCTGTGCCCCTCAGCAGACCTGATTCCCACATGGACCAGGAAAATACAGCACCCTTCCAAAGCAGTCAGCTGTGAGGTTTGCTGCAAGCCCCTCCCCTTGCTCCCGCAGAGCAGTCTCATACTGGGCTCCAGCAGACACCCCAGGGCACTTTTACAGAAACCAGCAATAGATTATTTCTTGCCTCTCTTAGATTACACAGGCAGAATTCTGAGGCGTTTCTGGCCTACTCTACGGGTGTTATGAGAAGCTGTCCACATTTTTCTAGAGCTCCAAAGAAAAGGAGCAGTATTCAGGTGGAATGCTTTTGTTTGGTTCATTTTCAAGACCACATAATTTTGAAACTACACCTGAATTTCACGTGTCATACACACATGTTTAAAAACAGGGGTTTGGTCTGTGCCCAGCTCTCGCACTTTTGTGTACACCAATACTCATTTTTTTATCCAATGTAAAGTTTTGGCCATGGAAATGCAGACATACTGACTACACACAACAAAAAATTGGCCACTCTGAAATTTATGCCAGGCAGCTGACAGCTGCTCTTAGCTAAGAGGCTTCTGGGATTTAAATTATTGCACTGCACTTGGGGAAAAAAAAAAGTGAACAAGGCCTCTGGCAAACCATGGCCTGTATGGGTATATCCCTGTCAGGAAGGTCTGAGGAGGTTAATTCCAGTGAGGGGTATTCTCCATCATAAGGACAACATGTAATCCTCACATGTCATCGGCATTTTATGTACCATAGAACCAGAGAAACCTATGAGCATTTTTTGGGAAGAAGAATTCAGCGATTTTTGACTGCTAAAGACACCCCAGTGCTGGGATTAAAGTCAGTTCATGGTGACACTACATCCAGAACTGGGAGATGTTTTTGCCAAAATAATCAGATGAAGGAAAGCATGTGCAACTGGAAAAAACTTTTGCTGTGACAAATGGGTTTTTTTCTGTGCAATTAGCTACAAACATTCAAATTAGAAAAAATTGGTGACATAAGATTATTCATGATTTAATAGTATTTGTATATCTTGAGTCTTTACTATGTGAAATACAAATGATGATTTGATTTTCCCACTTAGGAAAACTGGTAGAGCATCATACCAGTCTCTACATCTGTAGTGATTTCTCCAGCTGATTTTCTACCAACAGCATAAAATATGCAAGTACACTGAGAGTACCATGGGGGGTTGATCTTTTAATTGGTTTGTACATTTCAACTGGAATATCCAACACTTTAATTAGTTGTTTTTTTTTTTAATCACAGAGTTCCATTCACCTCTATAACATGAACTCTCTGCATTGAATTCCCTTCATTGCTATAAAACCAGAGGAATCCCCTGTTGATTTGGTTTAGGTTTCTGGCATCCTAAGTGGAGGACAATTTTGTTTGTTGAATATAGATTGAAAAGAAAGTAAATCAAAGCATTTTTCTGCTCACAACAGGTATTTGAGAAACTTTTGGGATTGAAAGAAGTATTACTTTGCTAAGACCTGTGCAACAGCCTCCATATCAGGTTTCCCTATCCAGCTGTCCAGAGGCCCATTAGTGCCTCTCACCATTATCAGGCTCACTCTATAATTAGAACAGCTTAGGCTTTACTTGGGCCTTTTCTAAACCCAGATTTCCCTCCCAGCCGTAGCTGTCATTCAGAAGTACATGAATAGTATCTTTCAAAGTAATTTTGATTTTACATTATTTTGTGACAAGAAGGAATAAATTGCATTGAGATCAACAGAGCAGCTCTTTGTGTAAAATGATAAACATGTTACTTACCCCAAACGAGGTGTTCTCATCTGGCATCTGGTATTGCTCAGACAGGCCCCGAGTCCTTTTCCTTTCCCAGTGACTGTCTTTATCTGCCTCTTGTGCTGGACACAGACCAGTCTGCATTTGCAGGCTTTCTGTCTCCTCGGGAATCTCTGTTGAACAGACACTTTCCTGACTGGGAGACAGAGCTCTGGATTCCCCACCCTCTGCTGCAGCCTGGAAAGACTGTCCTATAGTACTCACATATCTGCAAAGTTCTATAGGGTTTAACAGCTTGAAAAGGTTTCTCCTCAGACTTTCTGTTAAGGTACAGACAGCGTGGCGTGCATTTCCCTCTGGCACATTCCTTCTCCCCTCCTCCAGCAGCAGTGAGCTTTCCCCCAGCACGTCCCCGTCGGGGCTGGTTTCTGTCATTGTCTCCGAAGCCTGATCTGTGCAAGCAGCACCTATGCCATTGGCAGAGGAGTCTACCTGGGCAGGGACAGTGTCCGTGGGCTTTGGTTCGTCCCTTGAGGAACCTGCAGCCAGATGGCCACTTCCATTAGTGTCTTCTTCACTTCTGGGATGTTCATTTCCAGTGGCAGCAGAAGCAACAGGCACTTGATTCTTCTCTTTGTCTTTCAAAATGGTACTTTTATCTCGGTGGTGTCCAACTGTGAGAGTCATCTCCGTCTGCAGAGCTGACTGGCTGTACATAGAGGGGTCTCTCCTTACGTTTACTCCTTTGATTTTTGACTGATGCTCACAGAAGCCAATGGGGGTATCCAGAGGCGTAGTGTTATCTGACACTTGAAACACACAAGGCATTTCACTGAGGAAGTAAGCACACCCATCACAATCTTTGCTCAGTTTTAGATCATCTTCATCATCACTTTCCAATAAAAATTGCAATTTCTTTTTCCAGATTTCATCCTCATGCACTGTAAGCACATCTGAACATTCAAAGTACTCCAGATCATCATCAGAAAAGTCATCACTTACACTTGTTACTTTTTCTGCATAAATCTCTGGAACAGCGGCAGAATTTTCAGAGTCATCTTTTCCAAAATCCAGGTGATTACCCACGGAAGTGTCTGCCTCCTCACTGGGCAGGGAATTCGTGGTTAGAGATCTGCGCAGTCTAGTCATTTCATGTGCCTGGACATCTGCCAGAGACTGAAGAGATCCAGAGCCTTGTGTGTTAAGGCAACAGTTGCCAGTGAGACAAGTGGTTACATCTGTGGGGTGGGAAGGCACCTGTGCACTGCAGTATTCCCCTGCTCTTCCAGCAATGACATCAACCACACCATTAAAATGAAGCAGGTCATCACCATTCTCTGACAAATCCCTTAGGCAAGAAAAAGTTGCCTGGGATTTAACTACATTTTTAACATCCATGTTTTCTTCTGTGTTAGGCAACCGTCTGAGGGATTTCTCAAGTGGAGACAAAACTCCTAATTAATTTGCTGAGCTTCTCAAGCAGTAAATGAACGATTTTTGAGGAGTCAGAACCTGATGAAATCAACACAGGCCCACCCTCATAGGGGGAACTCTTGCACTGTGCAAAACATTTCCCATTTTGCTCATTCTACCTTGTAGTCTTCCACAAGCTCATTTAGGGCAACAACAAGTTCTGGGCAAGTTTGGTTCTTTGTATCTGGTTCTGGGCCAAGAAAAGTCATTCTAGCTGTCAATGAAGGGTAGATCTTGTTCTGTGCACCTGCAAGTAAAAGAAACACAAAGTTTAAAATTACTTCTGAAATGGCTACAGGTGTTTTCTAAAAGGTGGTCAGTTGACACCTACTTGCAAGCACTTTCAAAACAAGAAATTATGATTTAAAACCCAAGACATTAAGGCAGTAACACTAACCCGGCTGTCTATGCATTGGCACTTACTGGCAGCACATTGCTACTGTCTGGAGTGATCTGTGCAAGGAGAACAAATCCTTGAGCACACCCACACATCCATGTGGCACTAGGGGCTCTAGAACAACGCCTTTCAAGTTTTGTAAATGCAAACAGGAACCTGCAGACAACGTACATTTCCACATGTACACCACTGCTACAGCTACCTGCTGTTTTCGTAGTCACATTGGCACAAGAGCAGGCTATTCCCCGAATTGGCATCATAGGGACATAAATCCCAAACACTGTTTGTAGAAATACCTGGAACAACCAGCCTGCTTAGACTTTATAGGGCAGTTTCTGTTTAAAGCAATTCTCTTGTGCTCTGGCTTGATATTTGTTATTCCTGTGCTGAAAGAAAAATTAAATAAGGCAGGTTGGCTTCAATTTCCTCCTCATATCGAGTTTTACCCTCAAGCAGGTGCGCAGTAGCACGGTGGTGTGGCAATGCTGAATTCACATAACATCCAAGTGAAATACACCAAAAGGCTTCCACTAGCTGAATCCAAAAAAATGTGGAATCATCTCTCTCTCCTTTAACAAAGCCCTTGTTTCCTTAGCATTCCCAAATCTCAGGATTTTAGATACTTGAGATGCTTGAGATACTTGAGACTGCTAGGCGCACTCCGGTTCATTGGCCGCCTTGGAAAAGGCGTGACATTGATCACACTGAAAAAGTACTGTAGCAGTTTCAATTAAATTTGACCTCCTGGAGGATACCACACTAACAGCTCTGAAAAAAAAAGTGACTACATTTATTCCAGAATTGGTGAAGAGCAGCAGGAAAAGCTTTCTTGCCACGTAATCTGATGAGGGCGTTTAAAGACACCTCTGTTCATTCTCATTTCCCTTCTCTGTGCTTCTGCTGCAGTGATGTTTGCAGCTCATGTCCCTGCCCTGGTGCGGGTCCCACAGCCCGCGGCCCCCAGCCCCAGGGCCTCCAGGGCCACAGGCAGGGCCCCGCCGGTGCCCAGCTCCGCGTCACCGCCACTGCAGGCTGACCGAAGGAGAGAGCTGGAGTGGGGCTGGAGCCCGGTGAGGAAACAGCAGCGGCTGCGTGGCCGGCTGCAGTCTGCCTCTCCTTAAAGAGCACTGAGCAACCAGAGATATCTTTGCTCCCTTCGGGCAAACCTGCCACCAACAACTTTTCCACAGTTACCTGGGTGGTAAAAAGTAAGGAACAAAGCTGGTTAACAGGAAGGACACAACATTAGATGTGTGACAAACAGTTTGAGTCCATGTACACCAAAGAGCACAGACAAACAGCAAATGGGGCAACCAGACCAGCCTTTCTGATCACACTCTGCTTTCCTTTTCGACTCTAATGTATCTATATAAATAATATATTTATATATTTATATTTAACAGAATGAAAATGGAGTAGTAGGGATTAATCTTTTCCTCATCCATTTTATTACAGCACCATTGAATTACTCTCCGGTGTTCAGCCTCTCCTCTTAAATATGCATTTGCCTAATGTTTCCTGTTGCATTCTTTCAACACTTTTTTTCATCTTTGCTTTTCAGAAGACCAGATATCTCTCTCCTCTTTTTGGGGGGTTGTAAGTTATTTTAAAAGCATGGTAATTTCCCCAGCTGAAAAGAGCATTGGCAACATGTTTTTTAATGCAGACTGACTAATGAAGAGCCTTTACTAAAGCCATTATATTAGACAGTTATCATTGTCTCAGTTTGGCTGCACTCTTGACACTGAATGGAAAAGAGCTGTCAGATTTCTCCATATGAAATTTACATTGGATTTCCATTCACTGTGAGATGCAACCACAGAAATGAAAGCAAAATAACCTTTCAGGAGGAAAACTGCAATAAAATGATGGGTTTCCACCCAAGACAACAATATACTGTGTTTTTTTTAATCTAGAAAGAAAATAGAAGGTATGAAGATTTTTTTAAAAATTCAATTACTGAAATTCAATAGAAACTGGAAAGAGAACTTTTACCATGATACCCTCTCAGCTTGTCAGGAAAATGTGTGATAGAAGATGCACAATGAAATTCACAGAGGGAAGAGGAATAGGAGAGACCATGACAATTTACCATCAGCTATTGACTAGTAACCTGAAAATTAACTCACTTCCTGATAAAGTGGGAGTTGAACACTTGCTGGCAGAAGACACGAGAACATTTAAACATGCCAGGGTGTTGTGGCTGCTTGTCCCAACGCTCACTCTGAAAACCAGTGATGTTACTTGCTGAATCAGGTCCTGGCTCAAAACAGGAGGCACTGAAGCACAGCCACACAGGAGGAATTCACACACCAAGTTTGAGCAGGTCATGATAGGAAATACGCCTGGTTTGGCTCTCTAATCTTCTGTAAACAGATTTTCCATTTCATACTGATCAGAACCATGGGGAACTTTTATGATTGCCCTTGAGGCAAATGAAACACACGTTTATGCTCAGCAGGGTCTGCTGCTGCCTGAGATCAGGGCCTGGGAACTGAGATTAAGGGAAAACAAAGCTGGGAGCAGTGTGAGAACAGCAACCTGACAAATGTGCTTGCGTATGATTGAGGAGAAATATTGAACTGATGCAAACCTGCAATAGTCAGATTAACAAGGAAGCAAGAGGCAGATGGAGCTGCTTCACCCAAACCCCACGATGGCAGGAAATTATCAGCGTTTGTGAAAAACAATCATTTTCAAATATTATTTAACAAAAGAATGGCAGGGAAAAGCATCAAAATGGCTAAACCAATCATCTAACATTTCTGTAAGACAAATACATATTAAAACAAATTCAAGTCAATTTACAGAAGAGATTTTTCATTTAAAAATCTCGTTTCATTTGTCATAATTCCACACTAGTTGTGAAAAGCCTATTCACTATTCAAGTGAAAATATTGCCTGAAATTCCAGTTCTAAATATAAAATTTGACTGTTCAAAATAATTTTCCTTGAAAGGACATGTTTCCCAATTTGAACCTTATTTTTATGTGTTATGAAATATGTTCAATATTTGGTCATTTCTTTCAATTGAGACCAAAACAGTCTTGAATTACACTTTAACATGGAAGGAAAAAAATTAAATTATTTTAAATTTTGTAGGAAGTTTTGGTGACAAAGCCACTTCTAGTGATTTCAGAATGACCTGTGGGATTATTCCTAATGTCAGAAAAAAAATTAACTGACGAAAATATATAAACTTGACTAAACTTTAAAATTGGTCATTAAATTTCCTCTCTTGCACCACAGTTTTTTTTCTTATTTTATTAAATTATAACCAAAACAAAAACCTTCCTTTGTAAGCAATTTTATATTCACAAAAATTATTTATACAGGCAGCTTATGCATTTTAGCAATCCAGAAGTGAATCTGTGCCTCTCTGTGAGGTTCATGTCCTCTAGAGGCAGTGGAAAAAATCCCTTTATGACCTCTCTGAAGCATTTTTCTCTTCCTTATGATCTATTCACGGAGTAATCTCTGTTTTGTGTGCAGGCCCTCCTCAGCCCACATCCTTTTCAGTAGGACTCCTTCCTATCTTTCAGCAGCACACACTCGTCCCTGACCTTCCTGGAGCCGTCCGCCCACCCGGGAATCGCCTCCCATTATTTGTGCGGCCCCCGCCCTGTGGCTCAGGGCCCGTCCCATGCATTCCCACGGCACAATGAGCACCCGATCAATGCCCACCCCTCGGTGGAGCCGGGCTGTGACCCCCCAAAGCTCCCTGCCGAGGACCCGCCTCACGCCCACCCAGCCCAAAGGAGTGGGAAGGGAGAGGCTGAGTGAGCCCACACGGGGGATATCTCGGCAGAACACCCGGGCAGTGACACTGATAACGCCACAGTGGTTCACGCTGGGAAACAGCCTTTCATCAACCAACACTTCGGGCTCTTTATACTGAGCTCGCAGCACTTCTGGGATGCCTGAAATATGAGAGCTCCAGAAGCACTGTGTGCCTCCGAGCACATGGACCATGGCTGCAGGAACTGAACTGCTGCTGGCCACACTAATTCTGTCAGAACCCTTTGCCTTACATGATCGAGGATTAACTTTCACCAGAGTCGTACACACAAAAAGGCCAGCCTTTCTCCTCTGTACATAGGTGCACCTGAGGAGGAGCGGATGTGAGCAACAGGCAGTCTGCTCACCTGTCCTTCGAACAATTCTCCAGCAGACAGATCCTTTTTGACAACTCCCCAACTGCCAGCTGAGCTGCCTACTATGGCCTCCATTCCCTAGTTTGAACTTTGGGATCTGGAATTATTCTTTTGCAACATTCTCCTCCCCTCTCCCTCTCCCTCTCCCTGTTCTTAGATGTAGCAAAAGCTCCTTCTCACCCTGCCTGAGCATATTATATACATTCCCGTACATCCCTTTAAGAGTTGTTTTACTGGCAGGTAGCTTAACCACAAAGAAAGCTAGTCAATACAATTAGACTTCATTTAGGATGAACATGAAATATCTCCAAACCAAACCATCAATAACCACAGAACTTGTCTTGATGATGAACAGCAATGGACATATATTACATAGATCCAACCGGAAAGCTTGCTGGTATGAACAGCAAGATGTAAGAAATACTGATAAAAGGAACAGAAAGCAGCAAAAGCACCACAGAAACAATAATAAAAATAATAAAAAAAAATAAAAACCAAAAACAGCAGAAAGAAATCTCTACTAACCACAGGATCACAAGATTGACCAACTACAGCACCATATGCATAACACAAAACCTGTCACCAGTGAAATCTGAGTGTCCTGCTTAAATACTGCTATGCTCCAAAGTTAATGCTAATTCCCTTGCCATTCTCTCTGTAATATTTCTCAAATATATCTTAGCTTTCCTACAGGGCTTTGCATATGTTTTGTTTAGCTCCTCTAAAAATTCAACCAATCCAATAATTGCATCCAATCCACATTCCCACCCTGCCGACTGGTTTGTATCTGGGAATATACACATTTTTTTACTCCTCATGCAGGGCACCTCTCAACAGAGATCTTTTGAAGTTTAACATTTTCTTCTTCCAAAGTAAAACAAAACATAAAACTTAAGACTTTTCAGTTATACAATTAACACAGACATTACACACCGATTTGCATTTCTTAAATGAGGTATTATATGCCCTGTGTGGAAATACATACAATATATTTATGAATTGAAACATGTAACTTTATCTTTCCAAAAATGTTGCCATGAATGTTCTGCAATTTTTAAATGCTTTTCCTGATGTTCTCTGTTTAAAGTTTTCCTTTAACAGAAATTAAAGATTTCAAAAGTTTTTTGGTTAAAAGTTTCATCAGCACTGACACTGTGAATCTCTTAAGCTCAGTGCACCTGTAAGTACTGATGGAATCAAATTCCATGTGAAATTTCTGATCCACCATTTCTGGTCTATGCAAGCTTTCCAAATTGTAACACCATAAAAATATTTTCCAAATGCGTTGTGACCACAGTTACACTCTTAAAGTGTTACCTTGTAGAAGTTACAACCTCCAAGAGAACAGAAACCAGAACTCCAGAATTCACTGTAACTTTGTGAGCTCTACTCGCCCCAGGGCTATAGCAAGCAGTGAGACTACTACAGAGTGAAACATTTAATGGGGCAGTAATGAAACCCACATGTGCACAGATTCACAGTGATGCGTTTTCTATTTTTTCTTCATCCCACGGGGGTTTGGCCTGGTTCAGTTCTGCCTCGAATACAAACAATAACTATAACATTATTCTTCTCCAAGTCCTTCTAGATACCACAACCAAATGGAACACCTTGAGCAGCATGCTTGTGAAAGAGTACACAGTGTCAGAAACCAAACTACAGAAATACTGTAATATCTAAACCAGTTATCACACTGCCTATTGGATGAACAAAGGCCAGGTAAGAAAAACATCAGTGAAGTTGTGGCTATTCAAAAAGCAGATGTCTGGAAAATATGCCCTTGCCAAAAATTGTGTGATATATTGTGGTTCTTCAACTGCCAATACCCAAGGCTTTTTGACAACATTTTGATTAGTACAATACTGACTCTAAACAGCACCACAGTATAAAAACACCCCAGCCATAACTCATCAGCTAAATGGAATAATAAATGGCTCTGCACACATCAAACAAACACCTTAATATAGAGTAATTAAAATAAGCAATCACAGCACAACTCTTAACACTGATCTGTCTTAATCTATTTTTAACATCTGTCAAGCATCTGACCCTGTCAGACTGAGCAATTCATGAAGCCTGGGAATAATCTATTGCTACCAAATGATCAGATCTTCTTCTCAAGAATGCAGGAACTTTTTACCTAATGAGTATTAGGCTGTGCAATAGATATTTAAAATTAATAAATGTGTTTTCCAGGATACCTGGTATCACCTACACACTCTTTAGAGAAAGAAGCTTGCTTTCATACAATTTTTGCAATTTTGTCTTACTGAGACTCGGTGGAAATATTACCAGAGTGCAGTTTCAGAAACAGTGCAGAATTCTAAATGCAACATGTTTAGAAAAACCCAGATCTATCAGGATAAACAAAAATGGCTCTTCTTTAGCAGAGGGAAATAACAAATCCCATTTCCTGGTCAATAGCCGTATAGATCACTATATCCACGTAGTGCATTGATAATAAAGAAACTTGCTCTTCTTCCTTTTTCTTTCATGATGTCTTTTATGTCCTATTTGCCCACAGAAGAAAAAAGCAGACAAGTAGTTTTCAAACACCCCGACGCGTCACTTACCCTCTAGCTTCTTGAGGACGTTCTGGGACGGGCTGGTCCTGGGCTGGGCCTCCCTGCTGGAAACAAAGGAGGCTGAATTTTGCGTGTTGTCGGGAGCTGCAAGCCAGCCGACGGCTTCGGTGGTGTTTTGGAGTGTGACCTCGGGATAGGGAGTCTGATCACTGAACAGTTTGACTTTTAAGAGAGACGATTTCATTACACACAGCAGATGTCCCTTCCTGGGAAAACCTCTGCCAGACAGGGAGTTGGCAGTGAGGAGAGGGCACATCCTACTTCCATAGAAGTCCATAGGAATTTCCTAATGGCCTTGAGATATAGGAAGTGTTGGCCTTAGCTTTTCATAACAAAGCACTGGGTTGTTTTCTGAAGCACGTGCTAACTGCTCTCCTAGGCACGTTGGGAATTTTTTACTTGCTGGAAGTTCAGCACACAAAGGTTATGCTGAGCCTGGGAAAATCCACAGTGCCTAAAAAGCAGGCTGATGAAATCAAAGGCGGACAGTGGACTTTTCATAATTGACCTCATGATTCTCGTCCCTCAAAGGTGTGAGAAATAAAGCTCACTCTTTAAAATTTTAAAATATTACTAACGGATAAAACGGACAAAATCCAGCACTGGCGACTGACCAAAACCACACTTTGCTTAAAACGATGTTCTCCACATAATGTTACATTACAGGAGGTACATGCCTATTTATAAGAGTTTATACATATTCAAACATTCTTGTGAGTTTAGCTGTTTCATTAATTTTTTGCTTGGTTTTAACTTTTGACTTGTCTGGTATGCCATCTTTCAGATTAAACCAATATATTTTATGTATTCTCACGGTATCATCCTGTTGCTTTTACATTCCCTGATAACGAGGAGTCAGTAAATTGGGTTCTGGTTTTTGTCACTGTTATCTTATCTTTCAGATGAGATAGTCTACAAAATTTGAGCAACTACCTAATTATCTTACACTATTCTCTGAGTTAGTTACATGAATAAAAGCATTTTAACATCAGATAATATCTATTTTAATATTATGCTACGGCTTAAGATATATTTATCACACTATTATTTATATAAACTAAGTGGTGCATATATAAAATGACAGATTATACTATACCAAAAAGCAGTTAAAAGGAATTCAAAATTTTACTACAGCAGAATCTCTGTGGTCAATAATAACTTGCAAAAGCTAATACACAAATGTGAAAGCAAATAACTGTATTTGCCATTGATAACAAATAAGTTAATCCTTATTCAAAATAAGTGGAAAATAAGTGAATCCTGGAGTAAGAAAGTTTTTCCACTACTGGTACCCAGGAGACAAATCTCACACAAGACAAACTGGAATGAATTGCACAAACTGCCCTGAGCTAAAGGGATCTGAAAAGGGCTGAAAAGCAACTTTTATGCCAAGTTTTTTCCCAAGCATTTTGCAGGACATGCAGCTGAAACTGGTTACAAGATACTACTACTCTAAATACTTCTTCTCCCAGTGTTATCTAGACAGATAGAAAACTGGAGTGTTCAGCTATAAATATAGCACCTCTACCACCCTCATTCAGAAATAGTAATAAGGATATCTATGTTTTATATAAGAGCCTAACAGTCAAAATAACCCGCAAAGAAATGAGAGGCAGCCACATTCAAATCGGAACAGTTTGAATTGGAAGGGACCTTTAAGGATCGTGTAGTCCAACACCAACATGGGCAGGGATACCTTCCACCAGACCAAGGTGCTCCAAGCCCCGTCCAACCTGATCTCGAACACTTCTAGGGATGGGACACCCTACCACGCCTCTGAGCAACTTGAAAATGTTAGTAAAATTACTTTCTTAGGCACTTCAGTCCACTTTGAGCAAGGCGCAATACCAGAAAGGTGAGAATTGGTCTCAGATCACCTGTCTGTTTGCAGTGATGACGATCACTCTCGGGAACAACTCCCTGAGAGGCTCTTCCTGAGCAGCCCCTCCTGTCCCTCGCTTAGGGACGCAAGGTGCCTTAGCGAATGGCCGCAGGCTGAGGAAAAGCTGTGTTAAGGAGGAGTGTCCATGGTCGTGCTGGTTGCAGTTGGATAAAGTCAAATAAAGTTTCTCCTCAAAGCGAGACCCCTGCCCTCAGTGTCCTGTGGGCGTTTGTCTGGTTAAAGCCCCCCTTTCCTGGTTAGACCTTCTCAACGCCAGCTGGGGACGCTGCAGGAGGTCTCGCCCCCGCAGTGGGATACACAACACTCCCATTTTTAAAAGGGTTGCAACCACACCTCGTCTGTTTCCTCGCGGTATCCGCAGGGCCGGCAAGAGGACAACATGGCGCGCTCCCCTGAGGGCCCCTCGCGCTCCCCTGAGGGCCCCGCGCGCTCCCCTGAGGGCCCCGCGCGCTCCCCTGAGTCGGACCCCGCCCGGCCGCCCCGTCCCGCGCTCTCCTCGCCGCGTTTCCTTCCGGGCGGTAGCACCGCCCCGGCGGGCAGCGATGGAGCGCGGCGCGGCGGGGCCGCTGCCCCTCAGCCGCCTGGCCGGGCCGNCGGGCCAGCGGTGGGTGTTTATCTGTCCAGTAAAACACTGAAAGTCCGCTTGATAATTGAGGGCATCAACACATACTGAAGGTATCTCACCCCCAGGTTTGCGTGGCACTGTGATTAAATCAAAGAAACGTTGATGAATCTTTTTAGTGGGAATACGTAACCTTGTATTCCCTTTAGGTAGCTATCATTATTTCCTTATTTGTGTTGATTGAATCTGCTGCGATTTAAAGTGCGTGATGACAACACCAAAGTTAAAACTGTAGAGTTCACACGTAGTTAACTACGCTGCACACTCGGTGTGTTAGGCTGGGCTCCAGCAGTCACTTGTTTCCTACAACTTTAAAATCAATCTTCCTGTACTTTGAAGAGTCTGACTCACTCTCTACGGCTTCTGAATTAGGCTCATGGAAAATTACTTTTTCTGCTGAGACTTTAAAGGTGAGAAATAGAAGGTGTCTTACTACATTTGTTGAGAATTTCGAGGTATGTGCATCTCTTGTACCATCCAGTTCATTAATACCAGTTTCTGCCTGTGGAGGTATCACTGAATAACCTCTAAATTCCTGAAACTTGAAGGAAATGCTGCAGATATGTCCAAATCAGCTAGGAATTCCCATCTCTATTCTTAAAAACCTTTTTATTTATCTACAATTTAATCTCTTTATTTATTGCAAGTGATTGTTAACCCAGGTCCTTTCTGGGAAAAAAGTGTTAAGAAGGTCTATGCCATGTCTTTCTCACATTATTCCATAGCCCTCTGGATCTGGAGCAGTGTTCCCTCCAGGTGCTGGAGCCAGAAGGCAGTCCCAGCTGGAGTCTCCTGAAGCTGCTGGGGGATCGAGGCTGCACTGTGGGGGAGCTGGCAGAGTCCTTGCAGGCCCTGGAACACACAGAGGCTCTCCAGTGTCTCAGCCATTCAGGTCAGTGCTGGACTGTGCTTTCACTGCAACCCTGGATTTTAGACTGGAAACATTCAAGGTTACACTCTACAGTAATAAAAATATCTTTAGTGCTTAAATTCTAGTAGTTGGTATTCAGATGATTACCAAGGTTATTGGCTCTTCTGATTCTGAGGTTAAAAGTAAGCCAAGCCTTCATGCAGTGTTGTTGCTGACTTGGATTGGCTGCATGGATGTGGTGGTTGTTGTCATTCTGTCTGCTGACTGGGGTTTGGTGTCAGCCTGTGCCTCCGGACTGGAGATGGACAGACAGGTAGTGCTGCCAGCACTTGGGTCTGGAGGTGTCAGTAACTTATCCCAGGTGAAATTTAAAATCAGGAAAAATTTAAAATAAAAAAAAAGTGGAGGTTTTGTAAAGAGCAAGTCTTCTTAATTTTCCTGTCCTTTAAATTTAAATAGTATAATGGCTTTTTGTATTGGTTAATGTTAGAGGATACAACTTAACTAAACTACTTAACACAGTTGAACTGCTGAAAGCAGCAAAGGAAGTGTTAAATGAGGAACTGAGGTAGTGCTAGGTGTAGAAGGAGGTGATTTTGGAGTAAAGAAGGCAGGGAATTTCAAAGTGCTACAGCTTTTTTGGAATAGCTGCTGGTGTGTTGCACTCTTTCAGGGTCATCCTGCATGGGGAGGCAGCTGATAGAACCCACTGCCCTGCCAGGCAAGGTTACGTGATTTCCAAATGCCATGTGCTGTCTGTTTCATGCTGTTGTCTGTGTGGATTCTGGTCTAGTTGTACCATCCAGAGCAAAGAATGCTTTGAATAATGATTTTTAAGCTTCCTGTTCTGCAGCTGACTTCCCCTCCTTCTTCTGATGACTTTGGCTATACCAGTGGATCTGGTTTTGGGACCATCCTGTAACAAGATCTGGAATGGTTTAGGTTAAGAAAATAACTGCATCATATCAGAGTGGCGTTAGAGTTGCTTTCCTGGTAGTTAAGATTTGATGTGGAAAATTTTACCTTGCAGAAACCCCTAGCCCTGTGGTCTGCAGGAGTCAGAGGCATAAAGCTGAAACTAAGGATTCAGCTCATAAGAGTGCATAAGGAATAGCAGGAAAACACACTCTGTTGGACTTTAACTGCTTTGACTCCCTCAGGCTGGGCCTTAATCTGAACAGCTCAAAGGAATTGTTGGGAATGAGCAAACACTTGAAACTGGGAATATCTTTCCAAAAAGGGATCGGTGATACCATGAGATATATTATTTCCTTTAAAATTAAAATATATGAATGATCTACTTTAAATCTTTTATGAGCTCTATCGACTACTGATTGATTTGAGCATGTGTAGTGGATTTTGTGTAGTGGAAGACAATTTTAAATGTCTTAAAGGAATATAAGTAATTAGTATACTGTGTGTATACACAGTACAAACAAATTATTTTCAAGTATATTTAATGACAGCAATGTTCTTTGCTCCAAGGGCAATTTAAATGCAAATATAAATTATGGACTTGTATTTCATTACTTTCCTATGTGTAAATTCTGTCTTAAAGGTATAAGGATCGTTGTACAGCCAGACTCTCAAGCAGTGCTCTCTGGTCAGGTCGTCAAGTTGTGCTGCTGGGCAACAGGATACCCATTTGTGCACTACCAGTGGTTCAAGCAGGAAGAAGAGGTAAGAGTTCATAGAGAATGCAAGGTTTTTAAATATTGTCATTTAACACATAGTGGTTTTGGATTGTCCTTTTTTAAGACTCTTATTCACAATGAGAGAAGATTGTGTGTTAACTTATAAAACCAAAAGTTTAAGAAATGCTGGATAATGATCCTACAAACGTATTAAAACAAATGGTGATTCCTTATATTCACACTACTACATTCCTGGGGGCTGGGAATGGGGCAGAAAGGAAGCTGTAAGTTGTTATCTCAGCCTACCAGTAAGTTTTGAGTAAGTGAAGGATTTGAGGGTGGTGTTATGGACTTGGAAATTAATATTATAATGCTTGATCCTGGTTTAGATTAAATCAATCAAAATTGAAGTATTTTTGGTTTTCCTGTGATGCAGGTTCCCCATGGTAATTCTCCAGAACTGGTTTTGAGTCCAGTGAGTGTAAAGGATTCTGGCTTTTACATCTGCCGAGTGAACAGTGAATCTTCTTTCGTGTTCAGCCGGTGGGCATGCCTTGAAGTTTGTGAGCTTCGGGATATGCCTCATGGTGAGTGGCAAAAATGCCTTCTGAAAGTGCCTTCCTGCTTCCTCAAGGCGCCTGGGTCCCTATTGCTGTGCTTACATTGTCTCACACTTCCTTTTCTTGTTACTTCTTTTTCATTTTTTAAGGGCGCTTAATGGGTTTGCCTGAAAACAAGTTGTGCATTTGTAATCAGCCTCAGCCACAAAACCTGACAGTGGGGGACGCTTTGGTACTGGAATGTGGAGCTGTTGGAAACCCAATTCCTCATTACCAGTGGTTCAGAAATGGATTTCCTTTGGCAAATGGGAGCAAAAATGTCTACACAGTAAGTTACTGCAATGGGCCACACTTGGGAGCTCATTGAGCACTTGAGCTTACCACAGAAAGTTCCCTTAAAGAAAATTATTTCTCCAGAACCTTGATAATTTCTGATGAAGTGCTCACTTGAAGTGCTGCTTTTAGTTTTTTTACTCTTTCTTGCCTGTGGGGCTTAGATGCAAGCCTTAAACACCTGATGCAGGTGTTTTCTGGAGGTCTGTTGGGATGATTATAATGATGCTTGCATAGGTAACTTACGTGGATGTGGGACATCAAGGAACATACTGGTGTCATGTATTCAATGACCGGGAGGACGAAGACAGTAAGAAAGTGGAAGTCATTATAGGTAAGGAGTTCTATTTCATACAGGTCAGCTCCTTTGTCCATTTCTTCCACATCACTAAAATTTATTTTTGAAGCTTTCAGTATTAACCCAAGCACATGCATTCTATATTTTCAATTTATCCATTTGTTAAAACACCTGTGCTTGCGTTCAGCAAATGCGATTTTAGAGCTTTGGGTTTTTATGGTAACCAGCACAGAAGTGCTATCCCTTTTTGGTACTGCCAGCATATGTGTGGCTTGTTAGCAGATTGCAAGCTGATTTATGCTTTTTGACAACCAAAACCCACTTTAACCCTTGCTGGGGGCATGAACTCTGTTACATCGAGTCCTTCAGCAATCAGGGAGATGAGATTGTTCATTTCAAGTGGAATGAATGAACACATTCAGTGCATGTGTATTTGCAGTCAACTGAAGCGGAGCAGATCTGTTTGTACAGCTTCCAGATCTGTCTGGCAATACTATTGTGTAATTTTCTAACCTAAGAAACACCCTAGTTTAGTACTCCTGAGTTTCAGGAATTATTACTGTACAGTGTTATGGCCAATGCAGATTTTACACTGCTGTAAAGTGAGCCAGATTGGAGAGCAGCTCGACAGTCCCCTTTGTCTTCCACCTTGTGTGTTAACTCATAACTGAGTGCTCATCTTCCAATTTTTTCCCTCCTTAAAACACAAGGAAGGAAAGCTATGGCAGTGGAGTGCACAGAAGGTAATGTAAACCTCTAGTTGTGAATCAATTTTAAAAATCAGTGATGGGGATGACAGGTTGTTGAGTGTGTTGCTGAGAGGTGTGTGTGCGCATTACGAGCTTGGGTTTAAAACACTGATGCATGATGCAACAGTCCTTCTGCATGTCCTCTCTTCTTTGCCTTGACACCATGATCTAGATCACACTGGAGAAAAAGCAGTCTACTTTCTTCTTTTGTGGTATTCAAATGAATATAAAGATCTGGAGATTTCTTTAGTGGGGCTCAGGAGCAAGAAAATCTGGAGATGTTCAGGAACCTGGGTGATCTTAGAGAGCTGGCTGAGCTAGTTCCAGTGTCAGCATCATGTCTGCAGAAGCGCTTCTAGCAACTTCCTTAGGATGGTTTCTGTTCTCCTTTGTGCTGTTGCAACAGGGAGGAAGAAGTGTATTGTGACCTTTAATGCTGGTACTCTCCCTCGACTACTGAGCATCTCAGAGTCTGCAATATTCACAGCACAGGGGATTATGTACAATGGTGCGAGGCTGCTCTGAGAGAACACTGGTGTTTCAGAGATGTTAGATTTCTTTTCCCTGCTTTCCAGTGCTCTCAGAATAGAGGTGGAACCCCTGGTAGCTTAGAATGTTTGAAAATTGTGTCTGAAGTCTTTGTGAATACACATGGCTTCCCAAAATCAGATTTTTTTTCTCAGAATGTTGCTTTTTCAGTGGCCCTTCAAACATCTATTCAGCAGTGGGATGATTCTGATACCTTGTTCCTTTTTCCTTCAGCCTACTTGCATGCCTGTGGGATTGAGATGTTGTAACTGTCCCCTCTGTTTTGACATCTACTGTACTGCAATGCTGTGTCTAGTACAGCTTCATGTATTGCTATAGGATTTTCTCTTCTCTGTGTGGAATAAACACTGAAAATTTGATTTGTAGAAATGCAAAGCCAAAAGTATTTTAGAAAAGTAGTTTGTTTTCTGTGTTCAGCCTTGTTTAATAATGGCATGGCACTTATATTTTTACTAATAAAATGGGCTTTATGCTTCTTGTTTAAACTATTATTTTCTTGGTATTTTCCTTCACAGAAGATTTAAGTGATCTTCAGCAATCAGGTTAGTGATAAGTTTTGAAAAACTTTTATTTTGCATCTTCATGTTATGTTACAAGTCACCGAAAGCTCGCTGGGTTTCAATATAAACTTTACAGTATTTGGATATATCTGTAACTGCAAATTGAATAGGAGCTGGTATCACGATAAGAGCAGTACAGCTTTCTAGTTCCAAGACATTTAACTTGGAGCATATAGAGAACCATAGGGGTGCTGTGTGTAAAATCACCCAAGGCTGTACATGTACTTACACAGATACAAAGGGAATTATCTTTCTTTTCTGTGGTTTCTTGGGACTCTCAGTTTGAGCACATTGCTGCTTTCTCAGATAATTAAGATGAAAAAGATGTAGGTGTCTGGCTATCACTCATGATACCTTAAATGGCATATTTCTTACAGTCATGTTGGAGTCAGCCAATGTGATTTGAATCCTATTAGGTGTTTATTATAGAAGTGTAGATCCATAGTGTTGTTTCAGGGGGGATTATCCCTGATACAGTTTTCCCAAAACCTCAACTCCCAAAGATAGTTTCCTGGGTTGGATATCAAATACGTTTATATTTGCCCAGCCTCAGTTTCAGTCACTGAAGGGCTTCTCATTTTGTACTGCGTCACGTTATCCAGGTGTACCACTTTGGCACACTGCTTGCAGTTTCTCTTGGCACACCATTGGCTCTGCCACCCCTCTGTGAAGTACAAATTAAAAGAATTTTCACATCCAGATGGGAGTCCCTGCTAAGCTCCCCCTTGCATGTCTGCATTTTGTTTGAAGAGGATGAACTGTTCAGATGTCACTGAAGATGCCAATGTGCAGTTTGTGAGATTCAGCATCTATTCTTTCTTAATCTATAGAACTAGCTATTCACATCCTTGTTTGCTGGAAGAGGATGAAGGAAATCAGCTAAACTAAAACAATATCAACAAAACTCCCCAAAACCCCACCAAAAAAAGAAGGCTTTCTCTTGCATTAAACTAGCAAAGTGTTAGACCAAGCAGTGCCAGTAGACTGTGGCTGTGGGGAAGATGCAGTTCATTTTCTATAGTCATTGACGCTTCTCTTCTGTTTCAAGCAGACCCACAAGAAGAATCAAGTCATAGACCTGTGGGTAAGTAGTTTTGTACTGAATTGACTACATGTATTTTACACCTAGGAAGCAGATTTTGCTGCTTATGAGTATTGCTGCTACTGATGCTGCCAGTGCAAGACCTGTGGGGCAAATAGAGAGCTCCAGGGAGGGAGATCTGTGGGTATTTGTGTAGTCCTTTTAGAATGCTTGCTTGCCCTTTCAGGAGTAAACTGTGCTGGGGGCACCAGTATTTTTAGTGACCCTGTGAAGCGTCTGCAGCTTCTCATCTGTTTCAGTTTACTGCTTCAGATTCCCGGGCCAGGCCTCAGCCAGTGTGTTACTCCATTCCTTTGAATGCTTGGAGGCAGTGGTATGGGGATGATGTGATAGAAAGGATTGCTATCCTGTCTGCTGAGGAAGTGCTGTCTTTGCAAGCTCAGTCTCCCTGTTCCGTCACGTGGATGCTTTGATGCTGAGATGAAGCTCATAAAGAGATGGATAGCACATGGGATATGAAGAATAGTTGCTAGGTTTTTTAATCACATTCTTAAATTTGCACTGTAGACTTGAGTGGTCAGGCATGTTGTCCTGTTGATACTAAACCAGGTGGAAAGGCTGCTGGCCTTGGTCAGAATTTTATGGTTCTTTGAGGTTCATCAGTGTGAGGAGGAGTACAAGTGCACCCCTCTCATGTGAGTTGAGCTGTGTTGTTGATGTGGGAGGACTTGGAAAATCACATATGATATTGTGCCTGAAGTGAGATTACTCTTTTCACTTTGGACAACCTTAAATTTAAAGGTGTTGAATCCATGGAATATTTAAATATGACATGTTTTTTTTTATTGCATGTCTTGACAGCCACTGACAAGGTGGCTCTGTTAATAGGAAACATGAGCTACTGGAATCATCCCCAACTCAAGGCTCCAATGGTAGATGTCTACGAATTGACCAGTATGCTAAGGCAGCTGGATTTCAAAGTTGTTTCTTTGCTGGATCTTACTGAGTCTGAGATGCGAAATGCAGTGGATGAGTTTTTACTTCTCCTGGACAAAGGAGTTTATGGTAAGGACACGTAAAATCCCTTCTGAAGTAGGTCAGTTCTGTATGTATTAAGTAGCAAACATCTGCTATCTGCCTCTGCTAAATAAACTTCAAGGTAAATAAGATGTATGTAGAACAGGAAGAATAAGTTAAAGGCACCCACCAGCATATCCTCTGACTTTGGTTAAAATGTTGTTCCTTTACTTTTAGAACAGATCAAATGTTTTAACGTTATTCTTTAATCACACCTAAAACTGCAGTGCAGGCTTTTATTTTGTTTGATAGTAATGATAGTACTTTGCTTGCCTAGATTTGATTTTGGGGGATAAAGCACAAGACAGAAGTGGGGGAGAGTACAATAGAATTGATCCATGGAGCAAAACCCTAGCATGGAAAAGGCCAGGAGTGACCTGGTTTGGAGTGTAAGAAAAGTTCTTGCATTTTCTGCCGACTGCCATTATTTTGTAATTTTTGTGAGATTGTATTTGCTAAGATTGTATAAAAAACTCCAGAAATTATTTAGGACAGAGAGCAAAAAGTTTTCCCAGGTCCCTATATAATAGATTGCAGAATTCCTGTAAAAGTCCATTTGAGAAAACATTATTTGATCCCTTTTTTGGAACACAAGGTCAGCTTATTTCTTAGCATGACTTTTTTTAATGGGTGTGTTACCTGATGCTCTATCTGTGCAGAACTGCCTGCTCTGACATTTGGGCGTTTATAGCTGAGCCAAAACCTGCTTGACACGAAGCCTTGGTCTGGCAGGAACATGGGGCTTTTGAGAGCAATTTGCTTTTATTATTCCCTGGGAAATAGATGGGCTTATCTATTTGGGTGAGCTTTGAGATTTTTGCACCTTCTCAAGTTTTCTCAATAATTGTGGACGTGAATGTAGCAAATCAAGTACTGAAGGGCTTTAATGAATTTCTCAGTAGCACATATGAAAGCTCTTACCTGGCATATTTTTGCAGTTGCACTTTTCCAGGCAATTGATATAAAAGGTAATCAGAGCAGTTTTTCAGTGGTGTTTGGCAATAACTACTTCAGTTTAAATGATCAGTTTGTTCTTTCTGCATAGTGGCTATTAATGGCTTAAAGCCTATAAAAGATGCTGTCAGTGAACAAATAGGTAATGATTTATTGCCTTTTCTAGTGGGCATAGCTTCAAATAGAAGAGGCATAATGACTACTGCTCTTTAGTCCCTGCTACATATAAACCTGATGCCTGCTAGGTTGTGTAATTCTGGCTTATTGCCAGGAAAGTGGCATTTCAGATGCTGGTCCTTAAGGGCAGGAGTAGTAAACAAAGTGATGATGATTGTCTCCTCTGCTGTCTTAGTCTGTGCTGTTCTAAATGTAGGTTGCAATTAACATTGTATTCCACACAGGGTAAAAGCACAGACCCATGTGTTTGAAAGGCTAAAAATATTTAGGCTGCCTTCTTTTTAAATGAGAGGGACTGAGAGAGAGAGGCAGATAGCACTTAAATGCTGACGTCTCTGAGGAACTTGAGCCTACTTAAAATTGTTGTGTGTGAGTCTCCGTTGAGGCCCTCCAAACATGTTTACTCCACTTACCCCAGGTATGTGCAGATTTATTTCTGATCTTGAGCGCAACATATTAACTGTGTCAGGTACTTGGCACATAGCACAGTCATCTGCCAAGGATAGAAAAGGAATGTAGTCAGTCAGTAAGTCAATTACTTACAGAATATATGCTCAGATACATAGAATCTCAACTATAACCCTGAATTTAGGTCCAGATCCAAACTCTGGAAATCACATTAAGACTTTCCTTTTAACTTAGGGCCTGACACAAGGTCATGCAATTGCACTTCATACCATTTTTTAGCTCTTTTGAAGCTCGCCAGGCTCAGGTAGCCCTCATGTTTTCATTTCTTCTAGCTGTTTGTAGTGAAAAAGTGAAAACATGTAGCACACCCACCTCCACGAGCTAAATCAGCAGTAGATCATCTTAGAGTGAGGCTTATTTTGGGTTTTCTCTGAATGTGCCTGTGTTGTAGTGACTTAAATTCTTCAGTAAATTTTAGTAAGAACAACAACATAAGAATATTGTATCTCCAGCCAGCATAAATTGTCAGATTTCTGTTGACTTTTATTCAGCTGAGCACTATATTCTCATCACATATCTGACCCACAGACTGCTTTGACTAGATAAATAAAAACTCTTCTCAAAAGATGGAGTTTGCATCATTAAGGAAAACCAGCACTGGGAATAGGCAATAGGAAAAATTCATTTAAATCTTACATGCCTCTGGTATCTGCATTTTATGGCAGTAGAGATTATTGATTCTAAGGTCATCTAATCTTCATGCAAGTTTATATGACTTGAATATAGGACATTTTTATTCATAAAAGGAAAATCTAAGTCCTAGCTTGCAGTTCCCTTTCTCAGAGTTGAGAAAAACTTCCTTGAATTCCTTGATCAGGTCGCTTTTTTCCCACAAAAATATTGCAGATTCTAAATCTTAAAATGTTGTAGATTGTTGTGTAGTGTCAAATGACAGACACAATGGCAGGATAATAATTTCTGGCTAGGTAAGCATACAAAGAGTTTTGTTTCTTTAGTAGAACCAGAAGAGTCATGAGTCTGTAACTAGGAGATACAGCTGCAATCAGCTGAACATGAGCTGTTGGTAGTTTGGTAATGGGGATGTGCTCTGGAGTCCTACCAAACTCTTAAGCGTTTTTTTTTCTGTCTATAAACTGCAGACTTACTGCTGCTCAGAGCTTTGTAACTGCACATGTGGAGAAGATGTTTTACAGGTGGCACATTTCCTTGTTCCTATCTGTGAGTTACACATCACACATAACAGACTGTCTCTGCTAGAGGTCATAGCTACTCAGAGCATTTTAAGAGTATTTAACTTGGTGTGCTTATGCAACTGTCGAACTGATTCTATTGCATGTGTGATTTTTGTGCTTCATTTAATTTATTGTGTTAGTGTCATGTGGAGTCGATGTTAATGTGGCTTGGAGTGGCTTCATTGAACTCCCTTGCCCACAGTCAGCACTGTGCATGACAGCTTTGAGCCACTGAAATGGACAGAAGTCTCTGATGCACTGCTCACTGCCACCCCTGCTTTGAACGCAGGTTTGTTATACTATGCTGGCCACGGCTACGAGAACTATGGGAACAGCTTCATGGTTCCTGTCGATGCCCCGAATCCCTATCGCTCGGCGAACTGCCTGTGCGTGCAGAGCATCCTGCGGCTGATGCAGGAGAAGCAGACGGGACTCAACGTCTTCCTGCTGGATATGTGTCGCAAAAGGTATCTCCTGCATGCCTGGGGGTGAGAGCTGACCTCAGCTCTTTGGGATCTTAACAGAAAGCTGGGCCTCCTGCTGATGAGAAATCTTTGGGCTGAGAATTTACTGTACTGCAAAGTCTGTGGTTCTGAGAATTCACGGCCTGTGCCTGAGTGCTTTTAGCATCAGTAGATTCACCCGCAGACTTCTGCCTGTGGCCATGGATAGAGATGTGAACCTGGTGGTTACACTTTGTCCCCATGGGTACATACCTGCATCCTGATTTCAATGACATTTATTTATTTATTGCTGTTGTTTTTTAAAAGTTATAAACGCACTGATCAGATAAAAGTGGAATTGGGCATCTTAAAGAAGAAACAGGGCCCTTTCCCCTGGGATTATCCATCCATTATAGGGAGGAAGGAGAATCCCTGTGATCAAAGGCATGTTAACTTAGAAGAAGGGCTTAAGTGAAGTGCTTATTTTAAAACTTTTGAGAGCCATGGATTTTGTTTCTATACTGAGGATGTTGTATCTTTATTTAGAGGTTAAAAACCGATTTATGGGATTTTTCTACACAAAGCGCTGTGTTCTTTCCATGCTGAGAAAGGATTATGACCATTTAAACTTGCAGTTGAAATCAGCTCTTCAGTCAGCATTTCTGGCAGTTGGTCTCTGAGGAATGGTTCATTACAGAAAATTGCTGGTGCTTTACTATCTGTGGAGCCTCTAAATTTTTCTGTTAATGAAATGCCCATGACCCAGTTCAGCTTTGCAATCTGCTGTCCAAACAGAAAATCCATTGATGTAAGCCCCATACTAAGAACGTCATGTTTGGTGGGGAAAAAAAAAAAAAGCCATTTTTAACATAACCTAAAATGGGTGGATATCAGAATTGTATTTTGAAGAGATTGCAGCCAAACTCTACTGGTTACTAAAGCATGCCCTTCTCTAGGTAATGCATGGTGCCTCTGTCTTTACACTGCCCTCAGGCAGAGTGTTGATGGTGATGACTTTTGTATTTGGGCAGTCAGGATTCATTACAGACTTGTAGGAGTGAAACAAATTACTGGTTCTGAATTCTGCTCTTTTGTATTTTGAATTTGTTGCCATTATTAGTTCTCAAATTATTATTTTGCTTTCATGTGTTTCTATATATTACAGAAATGAATATGATGACACAATTCTTATCTTGGATGCTCTGAAGGTTACAGCCAACATTGTTTTTGGATATGCAACGTAAGGAAGTTTTTCTTCTTCTGTGCCACAAAAATGACTGAGATTGTATAGCTGATCTCTTTCAGAACTGTGCTGTGGGCCAGTAACCTTGGTCACTTTTCAAGTGCAAAAACTGCTGAACAGAAGTAGTCAGGAGCTTTACTAAAGTCGTCTATAATAAATTTAAGCTCATGTGAGTCGTCTGTTGATGTCATTTGAAGAGAAACTTCATCAGCTGCTTGCAAGGGAACCATAAGAGCAGGATGGCCTTGGACACAACTTGGTTTTCAAATTGTAGGGTTTCTTTCCCCATTCCCAATATAAACTTGTAATCAGGCAGGTTTTTCAGTGTTTTTTCCTTGTCTGATGCTGATGATCTCACAGGTGCCAAGGAGCAGAAGCTTTTGAAATTCAGCAGTTGGGGTTGGCCAATGGAATCTTCATTAAGTTCCTGAAGGACCGTTTGTTAGAAGACAAGAAGGTCACAGTTCTGCTTGATGAGGTTGCAGAAGGTGAACTCCAGCTTACTGCACTAACAGTCTCCTCAGTCTGCATTACTGAAAACAACTTTGCTTCCATGTCCTTCCTTTCATGGTGAATGTGTTACACTAATTAAATCTTTCTTGTTGTGTTTTGTTCAAATAGCAGGTGCTACTGGGCAGCAAATTAACCACATTCCTGATGCTGAGCTTCTTTAATAGTGTTCAATTTTATACTTTCCTCTTCAGTGAACCTTATTTGTTCTGGGTATATTTCTTCATGGAGCTTTGAATTGTCCATCCACAAAACTGTCTGTGGTGCCAGCTGCTTGTGGTAGTCCAGTTGTTTCATGTTCATTTAAACAATTAACATAATCCTACTTGCCTCGGAGTGCTGTAGTGATGATAATGATTTGTTCTCTAAGTGCAGTAAAAAGGGCAGTGCACTGTGTTAATTTGCCTGGTTCACTGATTGTATTTTTGAGTTGATGGGAGAAGCACTAAAGTGAAAAGTGTGGAGGGAAAGCATACTGCTTCCTGCTTCTGTGCAAACACCTGCTCCAAGCACAGAACTGGTGTGTGTAGGTGCATCAGCCCAGTTCTGCCCTGGGTTCAGCAGCCTGGGGCAGCTGCAGAATTCTGCAGAGCTTTGTGTTCTGTTCAAGAGTGCAGGGAAAGATGGGACTTGTCAGGCAGTGTCATAGACACTGCTGTGAGTATTCCCAGGTGTTGGGTGTCAGGGAGTACACAGGTGCTGTGCAGAAAGTGCCAGAGGAATATTCCCGTTGAGTGTTCCATGGAAATAGGCCCCATGGAAAAGGCTACAGCCTGCTGACACCGTGGTTTTTGCTGTGCCTTTGCCACAAGAGTGCAGTGCTGGCTCATGGTCAGCTTGGTGGCCAGCAGATCCCTGAGGTCCTTCCCTGCAGAGCTGCGTCCCAGTGAGTCAGGCCCTTTGTGGACCTGTGCAAGGGATTATTCCTACCTGGCAGCAGAATGTGGTGTTACTGGGCTTCATGACTTCATTATTCCTCTCTGCCCAATTCCACAACCTGTCCAGGACCTTCTAAAGAGCAGTATGGTCTTGTGGGGTATCAGCCAGTCCTCTCAGCTTTAATCATCTGCAAACTTGCCAGGTTTTGTACTTTGTCCTTATACGTGGGTCATTAGTGATGCTGTTAAATAATCAATATTGGGCCCTTGTATCTAAACCTAAAATACTCCCCTTGCCCCTAGTTCTTTAGAATAATCTTCTCCAATGGAATTACACACATTCTTGAAATTAGTCACTCTAATTAGGACCTCACCCAATCAGAGCTGTGGTGCTGCTTGGACTGGCTCTGAGGAACAGGGGATGATGTTGGCCAGGCTGCATGCCTTGGGGCTCTGCAGAACTGCTTTGGCCTTCAGGGAAGGAAGAGCTGAGCAAGGGGTACTTGTGAAACTGTAGCTCCTGATGTATGTTCTGGCTCTGGCATAACCACAGCAACCACACATTGCAGGAGGGTACTTAATTCAGTTGGAATTGCAGCAGCATTGATTTTGAAATAACCTCTCTGCATCTCGTTTTTAGATATGGGCAAGTGTCCCCTTACCAAAGGCAAGCAAGCCCTGGAGATCCGCAGCAGCTTGTCAGAGAGAAGGGCATTAACTGATCCTGTTCAACAAAGCACATCCTCTGCAGAGTCCCTGGCACGGAACCTCCAGTGGGCCAAAGCTCATGGTACAGTACAGTCTGCTTTTAGATGATCCTACTGCCATGAAGGGAGAAGGGAGAGCGTGTACTATTGAATGGAAGTGGAAGAAATTCAAGGTTATAGCTACACTTTCATTACTGTGTTCAGTTGGAAGTTTTTGTGTTGGGGTTTACTTCTACAAGAGATTGTAATGAACAAGGTGACATGTAGATTTCATATATATTCAGTATATTTAAGACAACTCAGAGACTGGAGGGGAGACTTGTGGATTGTCTGCCTTCTGGGACACTCTCCCAGTACTACTGTTTAGCAGTGACATGTGTAAGATGTTACTGCTCTCATTCTAAAGTCATCACCCAAAATAGCCAGGTGCACTTTATGGTAAATGTGCATGATGAAAAGAAGTTTTCGATGCAGACAACTAAGAAAAGACTGAGATGACTTCCAGGATTCCTAGCCTTTTAAGAAAGGCAGTGTGGTTTAAGACCCTTCTACCTTTTTCACCTAAACTTGTTGGAGTACATCTTCAAATTTCTTTGATAGTTGGAGCAGAGGGTCAGGGATAGCATTTCTAAGACCACTCATCATATAGGAAGACTCTTTCAGAGATGCAGATATTTATTTGTGATACCAAGCACTTAATTCTTGTTTGTTAAATGACTGAAAAAGAAAAATGCATATGCTAAGTTTATATTGAAACTATAACAATGTGTTATTTATTGGCAGAGCTTCCAGAAAGTATGTCCATTGAATTCCAGTGTGGTGTTCAGATTCAGTTGGGGTTTGCAGCCGAGTTCTCCAATGTCATGATAATCTATACACGGGTAGTTAAAAAGCCCCCTGAAATCACAGCTTGCAGAGCCCACGTCACAGACTTCCCATTCGTAAGTGCTTTCTGCTGCTGTCTCATAATCTTGCTCCACCAAAGAAAATTTTCTGCTCCACCCATGTCAAGCTGCATCTTGTATAATAAAATGGGTCTAAAGTGCTGCAACTTCTCAGACTGAAAGAAATACTATTTTATGATCTACAAATTCTATATAATCAATTAAGTTCTCTTTTTTTTCTTGCAACAGGACTTGGACGTAGACCCTAAAGAGGCCAATAAAGGAACTCCTGAGGAAACTGGGAGCTATTTAGTATCAAAGGACCTTCCCAAACACTGCCTCTACACCAGGCTGAGTTCACTGCAAAAACTAAGGGTTCGTATATACTATTCATTACAAATTTGCCCAGATAATGGACACTATTTATGTTGCTTTGCCATTGTGTTGAGGCAGCTATGTATTGTTAGTGTAGTAAGTTCTTTGGAGGGAAAGAATGGATAATAAGAATGGATAATAAGACAGTCCAGTGACTTTAATTTCAGCTGAAAAGTAAAAGGCAGGGAATTGATGCATATGCAGTCCTGAAACCGGCATGCAAGGCCCTTTGTATTTTCAAGGCCCATGCTGAACTTGGCCAAGATGGTTATTTTTGTGCAGATCACCTATTGCATGCTCTGAGGATGTTCCTATGCTTTTTAAGAAAAACATGACCTGAAGCAGAGCTCCCTCTTACAAAGTCATTAGTAGGCAATGAAAGGGTTTTGTATCATCAGCCTCTGCTCCTGGGCACATAGTTTTTGAAAGTTCTCACTTCAGCAGACTGGGGCACTGCTAAGTGTCTCTGTATCTTTGTTTCATGAACATCTGTGCCAGACACAGCCTGGCATCTCTTCTTCAGTGCTTTTGGCAGTTGAGGTAACACAAGTGCTTCTGGAAATACAGAATGTTCAGTGAACAAGTAGTGACCAAAAGAAGAACTCAGGAAACAAGGCCTGCCCATTTTGTGTCTCTAGCTCCTAAAAAGGTCACTCTGCTTCTCCAGGAGACCGGAGTCTCTCTAAGGGTTTTGTGTAGTGCTTATTTGGAGAGGAAGTATAACCTTTTCTCTCCCCCTCTTTCTGCTTTTGCAGGAACATTTAATCTTCACTGTTTGCTTGCACTATGAGTATTCAGGAATAGAAGATACAATGGATGAAAGAAAGGAAATTAATGTTGGGAAGCCCCTTATTGCTAAATTAGGCCTTCACCATGACTTCAAAACCAAGAACTGTCCCCAGACCTGTTGCATGCATGGTTATCCTTTTCATAATCCAGTAGAATCGAGTCCAGAGGCAGCTGAATACTACATCCCTAGTCATTGCCAACCCAGTTCCTGTCCAGGTGTTTACCATCCCAACTGTGCTTGCTCAACCAGCATCACAGAACCAGAGGCATGTTCCTGCAATGGAACTTCCAGGATATTGGCTTCAAGACATGAAGTACAGCATCATTCACCCACTGTGGAAAAGAGTAATGTACCAGTAGAGACCACTGATAATACTGTTGAACTGGAATTCTTCCTCTCTAACAGCCTTAGCTTCTCTGAACAGCAATAGGTGGAATGTGTTTGGAATAAACCAGAGTGGCATCTTTGAATAGAGGGGCTTCCATGCTGCCCTCTCCATTTTCTGGAGTTTGGAGACTTCTGGACAAGGCCCTGAAGAGCCTAGAGTAGGTGCTGGGAATGGGATTTTGATTCATGTTTTTCATATCCTAAGAGACAAAACTGGACTAACAGATTTAGGAATGAAAAATGCATGATTATTTGTTTTTTCACCTACTATGTCTTGTTTGACACAGGGAAAAATGTGAGCTGCTCAGAGTTTCCTATTCTGTTCTTTGGCCATCATATGTTAGGATCGGAACATCACTAAGGTTCCAGTGCCTTGGATGTATCCAGAAAGCAGCTCTGACTCTGTTAGTCTGATGTCCAGTATCTGGCAGCATCTAAGATGGATAAGATCTGTGCAAGGAACCCAAAACCTGAAGAGCCAGCAAACTGACATCACTTTTGTTTTTAAGAGAACTACAAATTATCAGAGGGAGCAAAGTCATGGACTCATACTGTGGTGGGTTGTTTTTATTATGATTTTTTTTTTTTTTTTTACATACCACTCTTAAGATTTCTGCTGATCTGATATCTGAAAGAACACTAACTGGAAAGATGAGGGCAAGTGCCTGCTCATAGCAAGCAAGGTATTGTATGGTACCCTTGGACATATTTGTATTTGCATGTATGTACTTCTCTGTGTGAATTGACTGAAATCCCCTATGGGAAGTATAGTATGGATATTGCAGTCTCAGATTTAGAATTAAATTCCTGCTGTGCTTATAGGAACTGAAACATTTCACAAATGTTAAATTAGCCAGCAGTTAGGTGTTGCTAAGTCCTTTAGGCATAAACCCCTGGCCAAGTCTGAACCCTGTGACTCAGCAGCCAGACCTCCCTTAGCCTTTGGCATGCATGGTGCCTGCATAAATCATTCTACATTGATTCTAGACAGATTTTCCTCTGTGTGCATCATCCATGCAGCAGTTACCAGCGTAAGCCCTGCCATTCAACCTCGTCAGCCTTTTGTGCATTTACATTAAACGTGCTTTTGCAAATACCTTTGACAGCGGTTCTCTAAGTGACCTAAACCATTCTGACTTGTCCGAATTGTCTGACAAAAGTTTGCCTGTGGCAGTAGAGTTTGTGGAGGAAAACTTGTATCTGTCTGAGCCCTCTTTAAAAAGAGAATGGTGATGTAAAGGCATCTTCTCGCTGCAGCACTGTCTTTAGGAACTGCTCTAAATGTTTTAATCATTAGTGTTCAGAATGAAATACTCTGGTTCTTCAGCATAAGCTGCAAGCAGAACCCATTTCCTTTGGCCCAGGTCCACGAAAGCACTTTAAAAGTTCAACAAGCATAAATTAACATTTCAATCTCACTGAAATTGGTGGGATTAAAAGACATGCCTAAACCTAGGCAGTTCTAACAGCTCTCTTTGGCTTGTGGTAGTCTTTCTAAATCAAAGCCTCAGGGTTTGTTTTTTTTTTCTTTACAGTGCAATTATTTGGAGATACTTCAGCAAAAAATAATTATCTGGTAGACTGACTTACTTTGCCCTCTGCTTTAGCATTGCTGTTTGGTTTTGTATAACTTAAGTGTTTGTTGCCTGTGTTTGGATGTTGAATAGTTTAGAAGAAAGGTTTAAGGTAATCCAAATAAACTCAGGCTTCTCTGGCAAAAGAAGGGTTCATGTGCTTCAGAAAGGCCAAGACACTTCTTCCATTGTCCCTCACCACACTATGGTAAGGTAGGAGTGCATTTACCTTCTGTACCTCCATGGAGCTCTACAAGCTGACTCCTCTTGCTATCCTGAGGCTCCTGAAACTGCCTCTGGCTCCAGAAGACCATCTGCACCATGGAATTCTTCAGCAGATTTCAGGGCTGGTGTTGCTGATTCTGTAGTTACTGCCTTGGTTCATGCATCAGCTACTTTTCCTCATTCTGTCAGCTAATTAGTAACTTTGGCAGCTCTCACATCCAGTAAACTCTTCGGCTATGTTCACCTTGACATAAATTCCTCACTGCTGTAATGTGGCTATGTTTCGTTATTACTTCCTTGCATAGAATTTTAATTCAGGCACAGTAAGACCTGCTCATTTTTTAGAATGCAGCATTCTGAGCTCCAAGGGTTTTGCTGGGAATTGGAGAGAGGTTTAAACTATCAGGTGGAGGAGGACAGGTTGGGAATTTCAGGGAGTTTGGTTTGCTGGGTTTTTTTAAAAGATTGATCATTTAGTAATTGCAATAGTCTAGGAATGGAGTGGGGACACCTCCATGTTGTGGCAATTAGGCAGTTACTAATTTCTAAGGTAGTGTTGCAGCAATTTTGTCATACCAGGCTTATTTTAAGAGCTAATGAAAAGAAATGCTGTCTCCAATCCTTGCTGTGGGCACGCAGTGAGCAGGAGCCCCGGATCCCTGTGGGGGTGTGTTACCACAGTGACCAGCCTCCACATCTGCGGCGGATGTGGGAGGAAGCTACCAGGCCTTCCCCATCTCTCCTTCAGACAGAATCTGCTGGCACCCTGCTTTCAGCTTTCTAAGTCACTTGCAATTAGGATGAAAAGTCTTCAACCTGTTATGTAAATTGCTTCACTACACAGAAGATGAAGCAGCTCCTAGATGCTTCCTGGGCTCTCACGACTTAATGTGGTGGTTATGATTTCTTTCATCTCTCTAAACATGAGCAAGTTCTTCCCAACATCCTGTAGGAAGAGGGATGTTGACTGTGCGTGGAGGATGACACAAGTCAGACTCGCTGAATACACTGAGTTGGAAGGGACTCACAAGGATCACGGAGTCCAACTCCCTGCCCTACACGAGGCCATCCCCAGGAGTCTCACCTTGTGCCTGAGAGTGTTGTCCAAACACTCCTGGAGCTCTGGCAGCCTTGGGACTGTGACCATTCCCTGGGGAGCTGGTTCACTGTTCTACCACCCTCTGAGGGAAGAACCTTTTTCTAATATCTAGCCTAAACCTCCCCTGCCAGAACTTCAGGCCATTCCCTTGGGTCCTGTCAACGGGGACCACAGAGAAGAGATCAATGAGGCAAGCACCTCTTCTGTGGGTTACCATCAGGCAGCCTGTCAGATTTTTCTCCTCTGAAAGGGCTGTTTACAAGAGCTATAGGTGTTTAAAGCAGTTCCATATCCTGTTTTCTTTGTGCTTACCAGCTCTTTTCTTCTCTTTCCTCCTCTGCTGAATGGCAGTAGCATGCATGAGACCTGCCTTGCCAGGACCAGGACTGGTCCAGAAATTTTTCAGGACTGCATTGATATATTCATAATGTACCAAATCTGGTATTTTTTTGGTCTGTAAGAAGCATAACAGTCTTTTAAGAAGCTACAGAGTTACTATAAAATACTGGTTTGCTGATTCTCAAAGCTTTGTAGGCTTTGTTTCATGCCTGCCTTAGGGATATGCAGAAAACCACTGCAGATTCTGGTTTGGTGTTGCAGCTGCAAGAAAACACAATTTTGAAACACCCAGTGGATTACCAGCTCTTATTTTAGTGGAAAGAATGGGTTCATTTGAATCAGAAAATAGCTGTGCTTCATGACAAGCCATTTACCCATGCTGGTAGGTAGAGAACTACAGCTGTTAGCACATCACTGCATCCCAGCACATAAATCAGAGGTGGGACTCATTACCACTGCAGAGCTTCCCTGCTAGTTCCTCTCTTGCTGTCTGCACTGGCATAATCCAGGTTTTAACATGAGTACAGCATGCTTTCCTGTGGTGGGATACATGGGAGCAAGTCACTTGCCAGCTGGAGTGAGTTTTACTCAGAATGAGGTGCTTTACCCTCCACTCTGGTGTTGCCTTGCCATCAGCATCTTTTTCCCTTTACTGATCTGCTGAGAAGAGCCACATGCCCAGTGGGCTCTTAGTACCCTGCATGTGCTGGGACACCTTTACACCTCCCATCATCTTGTTCTATGGGAGCTCCTCATCTCTGCTGCTGGCAATCCAATAATCCCTTCTTTTCTTTATAAGCTCTGATAAACAAAAAAACTGTTTTTGATGTTGTTTTATGGAGACTTTCTCTCACAGAAAAGCTCTGTCTGATGTCATGCAACAATTCTTAACAGAATATGATAGCAAAGAAGGATTAAAACCAGGTTTGTTACCTAAAGGTTCCCAGGAGAAATAACTGCCCTTTCTCAAGTAATTTTGTTTAGAGTTTTTTTTCCTTTTAGACTAATTAGTACAGTATTTTCTTACTGCTATAGTCTTGATACTAGTCAATACTTACAATACAGTTAATATATAGTTAATAATAGGGCTGTCTTGAGAATGGTATTAATAATGCTTTTCCTTATACAAGTGATCCTGAGTCACTGGTGACAGCAGCTTCTCAAGCTGGCAGATGGTGTCTCTGTAAGAAAACATGTTTTCTTGCCTTGCCCATCAGTTCATTCCCAGACTGAGCAAAGAGAACTCAGTAGTAGCATCTGTTGATGGAATAGTTCCTGTTAAACTCCATCTGCCTGCCAGCTCTAGGATGTTGAAACTGGGATGTATATATAAGGTACAAAAAATATAATTAGAATTCTGATGTATCACAAACTAGAGTGGGTTTAGGGTTAGGGTCTGCCCTAGGGAGGGATCAAAAACCAGAATGTGCCAGCCACCAGCCCCCACTGGGAACACTGTGTGTTCCGAGATTTGTTCAGTAGACTTTTATGGCAGCACACAGGAAAGTTTGCAACATGGGAAGTAGTGTTGTTACACAAACTAAATGGAATTTGTATAATCCTGACTCATTTTTGGTAGGTGGGGATGAATCAGATGTCCTTTATACAGCAGGAGATGCCAAGGACCAGCATGGGAAGTACGAGTGCTTGAAAGACTCCCTGGTCATGCTGGCCACAAACCAGCAAGATGCCTTGATTTCAACTTTGCTTCCATTGTAGGAAGATCATCACAGGCAGCTTGCAATCAGCAGCCACAGTCAGGCTGAGCTGCTGCTGCCACCCTCATCAGTGAGGACAGCATTTCCTGAAGTAAACAGAGGAAAAGTGGCAGAAAAATCACTCTTGGGTTCCTCCTCCTCCTCCTTCCTGTGCTTATTCCATTTTCCAGAGTAGGCTCTGGAAAGGCAGAAGTGCAAGCACAGCTGCTGCTGGTCCTGAGTGCCTGTTCCTGCACAGGGGCAGCACCCCTTGTGTCACACATCGTGCCCAGCGCCCCTCTCCCCAGCTGTCCAGGTGCCAGCTCCAGGGGGCCAGCAGGAACCCTGCCAAGCTGTGTGATTTGGGATGGATTTCTCAAGCTCATTGACTCCTGGAGCTACGCAGGGTTCTCCCACTTCCTAAGGCCCTCCCAAAGCAAGAGTGCACCTGTGCCTGTTGTGTTTGTTCTCACAGACACAGAACTCACTTGGGTTCTGGAATGCAGTGTCTTTTCTCCCTTCCCGGTCTCCTCTTGCAAGAAAGAAGTGCCTGGAGCACACAGATGGTGTCTGCCCCTGCTCACGCCCATAAACATGGCAGCAGTTGTCACACCTGGCAGGACCACGTATGCATAAACTGCTGGCAGTTTCTGTCCTTTACTTCACTGCCTGAAGGGATGTATTGAGTAGTTTGGTGGGATGTATACTCAGCTATACCAAGATTTTCTGAGAAAATTGTATTTGATAGCATCTACCACAAAATGTAAGCTTTGCAGCAACGCTTGCTCTCTTTGTGTGGTTTGCAGGATTGCTGCATGGGTATTACTCATCTCCCACCCCATGTTCAGGTTCAGCGCTCTCCTTTTGCTGGGTAAATGCACGGAACACGCAGCACAGGAGCTGTTGATGGCACCATCTGCAAAAGCCTAATGCCTCATTCATTAAGCACTGGGAACCGGCACCGCCACAGTCTAATCAGATATTGTATGATGAATAATTCAGAAATAATCCTCGTATACTTGAATAAATATCAGGAGGAGGAAGGAAAAAGCCCCATACATATGGCATGTTAAGGGAACAAAACAGGCATTCTTCACTGTGCCAGGCTGCTGAGCTCTGTGGTACTGATGTTAATCAAGCAGGTGGCTAATTCCTGATGAGGAACTGACTGAGGGGTTCTGGCCCAGCACTCGGAAGATGTTCGTAAGTGGAAAAGAGCACAGGGTCACGGAAAACCCAAAAATCCATCAGCCTCACGTTCTCCAATGTGCCTGTGGTTGTGTTCTGTTGTGTAAGCAGCTGGGGGACTGAGTTTGGGAGTCCTGGTCTGAGGCTGTGCTCCTCATGCTGCTGGGGAGATGGCTGTGATCAGGTGTGTGCTGTCCCTCAGCAGCTCCTGCCTGCACAACTTGAGTACTGAAGTACTGGTGTGGTGTGCTCACAGCACTGAGTGAGCAGTGCTCAGGAAGCCTCAGGGTGGTAGATGCTGTATAAATGGAGTATACGGACATAAACTATTAGGGTACATATTAAAAAAAAATCAAATCTAAACTGACTTTTTTATTGTGTCAATCCACCTGAAAAATCCTCTTCGGCCTCAGCACATCTTTAATGTGCAGAAGCTCTGTTTGATGCAGTTAAAATTGATCCCTGTACAGAAGGCACAAAATTAATACACCACTGTTTAGAGCTCTGAATTTCAAGAGCCTTAAAATCCATAGAAGTTAAATAATTAAGAAGTTATTATTGCACTCAAGTTCAGCATTCACTGTAGCATCAAAGCGTTCTGAGTTGGCAGCACTCCTTGCTGACTGCTCAGGAGGAACAGCAGGCCAAACTGGAGGCATTTCTTAAATAAAAGAAAAGGAGGGGCTTGAGATTTACTTGGTTTCCAGAGAAAGAAGTATGAGTTAAGGGACTCTGCAGGTGTCAGCACAGGTCACTGGCAGGTCCCATCTCAGAGCTGGAGGAAGGAGGAAACCACTGGTGGTGGTTTCACTGGCTGGGATGGAGATTGTCCATGCGAGGACAGCAGGACTGAGGATTTTGAACCTGGTTGCTGCAAAGTCAAGGGATAAAACAGGATAACTTAAGCGAGGAGAGTTTCTTCCACCACAAGTTCTAAGGATTATGTGGCACAGTGTCTGGAGGAGTGAACAGGACCTCTGGTCAAAGACTTCAGAGTCAAGACATAAGGTCAGCATGCCAAAAACTCCTCGCGGTGCAGAAGTGACTGCATGGATACTCATGGTGTTGAACCTGTTATTTTGTGTGCTTGAACTAAAAAAACCCTGGACAACTGCTCTCAGCCTGGCATGGTTTGTAAAACATACTTTAAATTATCTTCATTTTATACTTTTAAGCCAAATACTTAGAGTGACAGACTTTTTCTCCCATGGAGGTGACAAGGACACCTGGCCAGAAGGAAAACAAGTAGATTTGTGTGAAAGGCAGCACACGCAAGGACCTTTGTGCCATGTATGAACTGTGAAATCGATTAACATTTCAGATATTAATACCAGAGTAGTAGTAGCAGCTGCCATCTTCTTTATGCTATTATGCAAGCCAACCACAGAAATTGAATGTAAGTAAAGAGGGTGTAGTTTTCCATTCTCAATCAAATCAGTTTACTGCTGAACTGTGGAAGAAACAGGGTGTTGTAATTATCATGGCCTAATTCTACAAGTCACTTGCAGGATGAGCCTAAGGCTTGTGCAAGCTGAAATGCATGGCCCTTCTTTAACATTAAAACTAGAGTACAAATCCATTTTTATATAAATCCTAAAATTGATTTATTATATTCAAATTCTAGAAACTTGTCAGATCCACTGATTGCCCTGCTGACAATCAGTAGACCCCTCAGCAGTGCTCTGCTGCTGTTTTGGTTAATTGGAGTAAGTTAGAATTTTTACCTGGAGGCTGGATTGGAGTAGCCAGGATATGGCCCGATGGGCAATTTCGTGCCCTACCCATACCTGCGGGCACAGCTTCTGGGGCAGCTTCCCAGAAGGAGTTGTGCTTGTGTAGAACGCCTTTGGAACTCTGCTACCTTCCTAACAGGCTCATAAGAGACGTTAATACACCAGCATTATTTCATCTAGAATATTTATTACGCTGTATGCTCATAGCACAAATTTGAGACAGATGTTATGTATTTAAAGCCGTTAGTATGATTCATTAAAGCGATTCGCATGCAAAACTTTACATTCTGAAAATGGTGCCGCACGGTGGTAACAGAGAGAGGGCGGGATCTCGTTCTGCCGTTCCTAGCAATGGCGATGCCGCCAGGATGCTGCGTAGCCAACAAAGGCGGCTGGTCAGAGGCAGCGCACGGGCCACAGGCGCTGTGCAGGCGGGCCCGAGAGTGCCGGGGTAACGGGCGGTGGAAGGAAAAGCGGCATCGCTCCGGGACACGGTTCCCGGCCGCGCCCCGAGACCCGGGGGGTGACCCCGGCCGGGCCGGGCCCAGGCACAGCGGCCGCGGCATCGGCGGAGGGGCTGAACCGCCAGAGCTGGCAGCGTGTGGCTCCTCCCGTCCTTTGTTGGCCTGGAACCGGAGCAGCGGCCGCGGGCTCTCTCCCCGGCTGCCCTTCGAGGCCGGAGTCGCTAGGGCACGGGGAGAGCTCGGCGGGCCCCGGGCAGCGTCTCCCACGGCACCCGGCCGGCGCCGGCTTCGGCGCGGGGAAGATCGGCCCCGGCGGCCGGCGCGGTTCTGCCCGCCGGCACCGCTCAGAAACCCCCCCGACCTGTCCGGGCTGCGGGAGGCCGCGACCCGGCCCCGGCCCCGCGGCGCTCGGCGGCCCCGCAGCCTCCCCGCCCCCGGCACTCTCC
>VXBU01003642.1:60025-111263 GCA_013400315.1 Bombycilla garrulus
GGCCGCCGCAGCCTGTGTTGGGGAAGACGGGCCGAAGCAGCGGAAGAACATGGTGGTTCTCCCCAGAACGGGGTGGGGATGAGGGATGCGAAGAAGGTGTCTCCGCAGGGAGGGGTACAGGGTTGTGCCCGAGACCTCTGTTCAGTTGCAGGTGCAGCCAGGGGCAGAGGGACTTTGCCGGGGTCGCCCACCCGCCCGGAGGGAGCCCTGCAGAGCAGCATCTCCCGCAGCCTCCGAGAGGAGGGGGTTTCAGCGCGTAGGCGGAGGTGGTTACTGGTGTTCCCAGAGCAAGGGTGAGTAGCCAAGAGGAGCGGGGTGGCTGCTATCTCGGTCTGGGTGCCTGTCAGCCATGCAGGAGGAAGGCCCTTGCGTGGCCGAGGTGAAGGGGAGCGGGCAGGAGCAGAGCGGCCACGGGCACAGGTGGGTGCGGACCCCCGGAGCAGCGTGGGCACCGCAGGGGGCCGAGACCCTGGGCAGACATCGCCTGAGAGGCGCAGGGCCGGGCAAGCGGTCGGTCCGCACAATCTCTGCGGGGTGGGAGATGCGCAGAGCCTGACCGGGCCTCTCCAGCCGGCGGGTTCAAGCCGGGGGGGCTGCCCAGACGTGGGGCTGCAGCTCGCTGCTTCTCAAGGCCTGTAGCATAGTCGAATAGCAAAAAAAAAAAAAAAANTAGCAGCCAAGTCGGTGCTGCGAGGAGGGGGCAAAGGAACTATTTTGTAGGCATCTTGCTGCTGCGGAAATGGATTTCTTGAGGGGAGGGAGGCGCGTTTGTGGGTACTCTAGTAATGCTGCTCAGAGCACAGAAAATGCCACTCGGGCAGCCCCAGATGGAACCAGGAGTGGGGAGGGCAGATGGGAGCAGCCCTTGATCGGGCACCCCATGGCCGTGGGCATCAGGGGGCAGATGTGACGTGTGTGAGTAGCCACCCCTCATCTGGGGGAGCAGAGGGGTAGCAGCCCGGGTTAGCAGCCTGTCTCCTAGGGCTGTGGCCGAGCCTGCCTGATGCTGCAAGAGAGATCCTATGAGGATTTTTATTGCGGTCTCTTTGTTAGCTACAGACAGGCACGCACACACAGCTCTCAGCCAGGTTGTGGGAGGTAAGTGGGGGAGGCAAGCAAGGGAGCGTGCGGGGGGCTCTTGGGAGCAGGGGCTGTGTGGACCGGGCAAGAGGGGAGCCGGGGCACAGGGCTGTGCCGGCCCCACGCCACACAAAAACCAGCCCCTGCGATTTTCAGGGTCTTGTTGGCAACTCAGCGAGGGTTGCCATAGCTTTTTATGTAGGGTGACCAGAACCGGCTGGAACTGGTTTGAGGCAGATCAGCTCCTGAACACAATGCAGTCACTGAGCTACTACACTGGGATAGCTTCCTCCCTTCATGGCAGCCAAAAGCAGAGGAGCTTGCAGAAAGATACCATCCCAAAACAGTATGTGAATGCACACTTTAGACACACAGCACTGGTATGTGGCTAATGTAGTCATAAAGGGTTCTGTATGTAAATGTACATATTTGCAGTAACTGAGATTACTTTGGCTGTTCGTGCCTTTTTATGCTTAAGGAATGGGCAAGAGCTGAGATTTATGACCCTTACTGAAATATTTTTGCTTTGCAAGGGTGGGACACTGGTTATGCAGTCTATTTTAAAACTAAACTAAATAAAATGGATTGAATTATTTGTAATTGTAGTTATGCTTGTGACTGAGGATGCTTTGCATGCTGTTTTATTTACAGGGTGCTGTCTTGTGGTTTGCTTCCTTAGGAAACATTAATGGGGGGGAGTTTGCTGTGCCTTTCTCTAAGGCCAGAAGGAAACAATATTGTTGTAGAATTGTGCATAAAAGCATTGAAAAGATGCTGTAAGGCATGCTCGTTTTCCCTTTATTTTTTTTTCCTTGTAGGCCTATTGATTGGGGCTGCCTTTAACCCTTTGGTGTTTGCAGAGGTAATGCAGCTGTGGCAGTAACTGAGCACTGGCTAAAAAAATCTCTCAAAGGTCAAGGTTCACAAGGTGAGACGTGGTGGTTTGGGCTGAATATAACAATAGCATGGAGGTACATCCTGATTGCACACTTGTCACATTAGGAAGGAGACAATTGTTTAAGTGTTACTGAAGAAATGCTATTAAGGTCCTCCAGTTTTAATAGGATTAAAGCTATTATTTGTAAAGACTTATTGATATCCTGGCTAAATACAGTATTTTCATTGAAATATATCCAGATACTTTTTTTTCACAGTGTAGTGATATGAAATAGGCCCCTGAATGACAATCATGAATTGTGGACCAGTTGTGGCAGGGAGCTGTTCTGTGCTGTATTGGAGACTCACACATGCAGAATTTGCTGTCTGATTATTACACGCTATTGTTTGACCACATCTGAGTGACCCAATACTTGGTTTTCAGCTAAGGTCTTTGGTGTTAAACATGTACTTAATATCGCCTACAGAGAAAAAAACCTGTGCAAAAGAAATAGCGTGGATGGCTTTTCTTAAACTGTTCTAACCTAGGGAGGATTTTGCAGCAGCCAAGTGGAAAGATGTATTTTGAGGGGCTGGATGGAGCTCCAGTTCATTATCAGTGGTGTGAATTATAATATTGTGCATAGGAAACTGGATGGGCAGTGCAGCAGCTGCAGAGGGGTGACTGCTTTTAACTCAAAGCAATGGATAACGGATAGAATTTTTAGTTTTTCCTTCTCAACTAGAAAATACAAAATGTGTACTTAGATTCGAGCTGATGTTTTTATCTTGTAGTGAAATCTGAAGGATTCAGAGAGAGAGGGGCAGAGAGAAGGAAGCAGGAATTAATCTAGCAAAGGGAAGAACAAAGGCTGTTAGAGCTTGCACAGTGGATCACTAAACATTTTGCCTGGGGGATTATTTTGCTAGAACTGTTACTTCCTATAACAGGAGATCAGCAACTCTAGAATCCTAACCAGTGTGATTTTTAAAAAATCTTCCCAGTTCTGGCTGTGTTAGCTGGTTTGGTAATCTACAATCACGATAATATGGAGGCAGAACACTGGAAATACTCTGTTGTGGTGTGAAATGAGGGTCCTTTCCTCTGTGCTCAGCAGAATAGACAGTCCTAAAAGTCTTGAGAGGCTGTGGATACTGGCTAAGTTGTGTGCTGGCTGCTAAGGCAGGGTGACAATACAAGGGAACCTTTTTGTTTCTGACTGCAGTAGATTATGTAAGGCACTGAGCTATTAATTGTAGCAAAGTGAAAATAGCATGTTAACATTTAGCCTGAAATTCTGTGTTTGTGGGCTTTACTGCAGCTGTGATGTGTTGTTTTTCAGGTTTGATAGAGCAGTGAATAGCTTGTGATGGAGCACAATGCCTGACAGATCACTCTGCTGATTTCTGCTCCTGTTCTTCAGCATCGGGATGCAGAGGGTCTATATTTGACTATAGACATCTGTAGCAGAAGGATGCTTATAAACAGGAATTCTTGTTGCATGATAGGAATAGGATCTCTTCCTGATGAGAATGCATGCTCTTTTCCAAGTGTCAGCTAAAATTCATATATATTACACAAGAGTATCTTTTGGGATTTTTTTCCTTATGCCAGAATAGTAGGCAGCTTTAAAATTTCAAGCTCTTGGATTGTGACAAAATTCCTTGAATCTGTTCTGTTTGGGTTTTTGAATGCTATCTGTATTATGAATTTTTATTTTTAGCAAAGGAGATTTTGAATTTGCAGGGATTTTTGTTGGCTGTAAGATGAGAAAACTGAATTGATGGAGTCTGCAGTGTTCTTGGTGAGTGTCTTTTTTTAGTCTAGTAATATCTGTAAATGCTCTTCATCAGGAGATTTGGATTGTGCATGCAGGCCAGCTTTCCAGCAGCAAATGCTTATGCTGGAGGGCTGGTCTTCTGTATCAGCACCCAGGATCTCATTTTGCATTGGTCTCAGTTATTTGATCTCCAGAATGAGGGTAAGGATTTATCACATTCCAAGTCCCTTTGGAATGAATTGACTAACTATTGTTTTTCCTAGCCATATGCCTGTGTGTTAAAATACAGATATGCAGCAGAGTACCAGGAATGTATGTTCAGAAAAACCTGAACTTGACCCGAATGTTCTCAGGCCTGCTTGTTGCTCTGATGGGCCCTGCCTGGCTGGGAGAGCTCTCTGGGAGGCTGCAGTGCTCGCGCTGTGCTTGGGCCACAATTGCCATCCACTTCAAAAAAAGTACCTTAAAGGAAAGAAGTGGGAAGCTTGTGCCATTTAGAATGTAATTCGAGTCCACATGAGTTTGGGAATCTCAAAATTCTCCTAATTGTTGTGCATCTGAATTATTCACGCGTTACTGCCCCAGCCCGTTTACATATAGAAGTACAAAATTAAGCCATGATTGTGATTAATTTCTAAGTAGACTGCAGAAAGAGTGGTATATAGATTTCCTTGCTTTTCAGGAATTCATCTCTGTTTTAGGAGGGATTTGGGAAGTGGCTAGACCCAAAGCCTGGCCTGAATGTCTTAATAAATACAGGTGGTTTTCATGTGGCCAGCTGTAGCTGGGGATGTCCTGTTCAGCCTCATGTGTTGAAACGTCCCTATTCTTTTTGCCAGCCAAAGGCTGATTGTCCTGAACTTTGAACCAGCAGCGTGTGATTCTCTTCAAGCTGTGCTAGCAGTGGTTCAGACTCCAGAGGATTCCCTTCCTCTTTCCCTTCTTGTTTTCTCATACCCAAAGAGAACCTGAGATATCCAGTTCAAAAATTGATGTGTTGGACTACTTATGTAGTTTATGGCTCCTTAGGATGAGTCTCTATTTTGGCTGTCAGAATGGTGGATTAAGTCTTTTACTCATAGAGTCTTGAGCATGGAAACAAATTTTGAAGGCAGGTAGATATGGTGTATATTATAGAAAAAGTAGGTTCTTGGGATAAATTTTAACTGTGAAACACCCCATACTTCACAAAGATGTTTACATTAAGACTAGCATGACCTTACTGATGCTGTGGATGCTAAATAAGACCTTTATCCTGAGAAATCTAAGTTCTTAGGGTAAAAATTACTTTGCATATTACGAAAGGAATTTCTGTGATTTGTGGAAGCGGATGTTTGTCTGGGTTTTGCAACAGTAGCAGGTCATGGGCCCTTTGATAGTGAAAAGGAGATTGTATTTTATGTATGTGAGCATGAGAACCATTGCTGACTGTGGTTGAAGTGCCTCTTGCACATCCCACTTGCCTGCTGAGTGTGTCAAACCAGGCAAGGCTGTGATTGGAGATGTGGTTCCCATTTCCTGAAGAAGGTTTTGTGGTTAGATTAGCATATTGCTTTGTCTGTTTACAATGCTTGGCTTTCAGAGCAAATGACTGGAAGTGTAAGTCAGTCATAATTACTATGACAATGTACTGCTCATAATCTGTGTATTAGGAAGAAGTTTGCCTAATATCATAGGATATAAGTAATTCTGACTGAATCCTTTATGTTTTCTCTACCTGATGAAATTTCTTATCACAACAATGCAGAAACCAAAACCCAAAAAAGTATGGTTTTGTGCTGGTTAGTCTGGTATTGCTCTCTGTCTAGGAATTTTCTTCCAGAATGAGCTTGATGTTACTTAGGCATCATTACTCTTGTCTGGAAGTGGAGTAATTATTCCAGATTACTGGAATTTTGCTCTGGAGTAGTGTGTCTGCCTGGGAATCAGTAGAAGTAATGGACTAAGTTCTGTATGTGGCTATACCAGACCCAAGACACTGCCATGTGCCAGACCCTGAAAAGAGGTGTCTCAACGATCTCTCAGTGTTCTCATTTTGCAAAACTGGAAAGAATGCTGGTGCTTTTGGAAGAACATGCAAAATAAAACGTCTCTGTCCTAAAGGGCACATGGTCCACAAGTGTACATAGTACAAACAGCGGTAAAAACAAGAGTTTAGGGCAGGTAAAGGAGTGTAGTCACAAGAACATGAATACCATTGGTAGATGGAGATTAAATTTGGTGGTTTTCCTAATTTTTTTAAAGTAAAAACAAATGGACTTGCTGCTGAGGGAAGCTGAAGTTGATTAATTGTCTGAACAAAAGCAAGGAGTTATATATTTAAGTGGGATTTGAAGGCAAAGGGTAGGAATTCAATAAGGCAGAAAAGATGGTCTGGTCCAGTCAAAGCAATTGTATAAAGTTTTTAGACTTGTGGTTTACTATTTGGGAGATCTGGATGAATAGGAAGGTGGGTGTCAAGGAGGAAAAGCTGGTTGGTTCTTCAAAGATTAGGGATTAAATAAAAGAGTAAAAATTAAGCAAGTAGGACCATGCTTGTGATCCAGAAATGATAGACGCCTTCATGCATAGGGAATATTATTTGGAAAAGTATTAGGAAGGGAGGAGGATTATTTGCCATTTCTGGAAAGCTTGAAGCTGTTCTTGTACCTGATAGACAGAAATTAGGGGTCTGAGCAGTTTGGAGATAGGATCTGGCTGAGAGCTTCCAGGATATTCTATTTCCTTGTCTTTATTAGGCTGTTAACTTCCCCAGAACGATTCTGGTTGGAGTGTGTACAATTGCTTGGCTTTACCCAGAAAAGTACCTTTTAATCTCAGCAATAGCTTTTAGGCAGCTTAGTGTTTCTGTGAAGGATGCTGGGCCTAATCTGCAGGTGTCTTGAAGCCAGAGCTACAGGATAAATCTGACTTTAAAAGTAAGAAAAAATGTGTGTGTTTCTCTGGTGTGTCCCCCGATCTCAACAGAGAACATGAAAGGGAAGGTTTGTTTTTCCTCATATGGCTAGAGTCTTTTCACATGGAGCAGGTACAGATACGGGGGTTGAGGAGGAGTGATAACAATTCCATGCAGTAAAACAAAAAGTCAGTTGTTCAGAAGCAGCTGTTTACTTGTAAGTTCTGCTTGCTTCTTGTACTGTCAGAAGAGAGTTCCCACAGTCTGGTTCTTGTTTTGACATAGTTCCCCAAGTGAGTGCTTCACTGGAATGTGGTATCAGGTGAACTGGAGTAAAAGGGCTGACTGGAAGAAGCAAAGCAATGGAACAGACATGGAATGCCTTGCTTTGGCTAAAATCTGTGCCATGTTCCTCATGCTGTTCACAGGAAACATTCGAGGAGATGTGTTTGCAAAGAAACAACAATGTGGGAAGTCACGCACATGCTTTGGGAAGGCATGAACACAAATAAACCACTGCTCGTTTACCCCCAGAACTTACTGTCAGTAAGATGCTGATGCACAGATACAGGGGTGGGTGTTGTGACTGAAGGGATTCAGGGAAACCATGTAGTAAGGGTATATTAAGAATCTGTTATTCTAAGTTTTTAAGACTCATTATCTTCCTACAAGTTCTCTCAACTACCATCAGAAAAGTAGAAGCATTTCACCTCACTGCTTTGTGGCTCCCTAGCTGTGTAATTCTATTGGCCATATTCAGATTTCTTCCTTGTTACTTCTATCATTTTATCATTGAGTGATAAGCAAGCAAAGTGATGCTTGAATTTTTAAATAAACTAGTTTTCTATATAACTTTTCTCAAGCCTTCTCAGAGCACTTTTCAAAGAAATTCCAGTTCCTGGAAAATCATGATTTCCTAGGGAACCAGGAGCTTGCCTTATTTCTTCTTCTGAAGTATTTACATGCATCATGTTGGCCCAGAGAAGGAATAGACTCACAGCTTGTCTGGCAGCCAAGGTGTCAGTTGATTTTGATCTTGGATAAAAGGTGGAGTTTTATCCTTAAAGGAAAGAGTTACTAAAAGGTTTGTGGAGGAAAAAATAAAAAATAAAAAAAGAAAAATGGAATATGTCTGCAGAGTCCTGTCAGTTGTGGTGGAAACGTAATTTATATACTGAACCTTAAGATGGGTGCCCTAGAATAGTGAGGAAGAGATGAATAAAATGACCAGGGTAGAAGATCTCTTCCTTGTGTATCACAACTGACCATGTTTGTCTCCCTTTTTGTTTAACTTTGCTTGAAAAGTTTAAAGAATCAGAGAGGAGTTCTTGATAAGGGCAGCAGTAGTTCTCAGGAGAGGACAGCTGTGTTTCTTCTGCTGGGCAGTTGTGATCTTAAACATGCTTGGAGGAGTTAAATGTGTAAGCAGGCCTTAATTCAGAATGCAGCTAATTAGTATCCCAGATTATGAGAAACTATGTCAAAGCTTTCTGTTGTTTTAGATGGATTTGATATGCTTAGGTATCTGCAATATTTTCCACTTAGTCTTCATAGAACTTGCTTTGTGATTTTGATACTATGCATGCATCTATTTTTGTATTAAGGACTTTGTAAGTTAAACAAAGGGCCCAAACCCATTAAGTGAACTGTGTAAACAAATTTCCTAACCCTTCTATAGTTACTTGAAGCTGTATCATGAAATGTCTGTGTCTATTCCAGTATCCTTGAAAAATTTTCCTCAGTTGCCAGTGTTGATGAATACCTAAGTCTTACAGGTGTTTATTACTTTATACTTCATTATTTTCAAGAAGACTCCTCAGATTAATCCTGCAATTGTTAAGGAAAGTCAACACTTAAGAGAAATGAAAAGTGTCTCGTGTTATTTGTATCCATGTGCAGGTATTTTGCAGTATAGGTGGGTGAGTATAGGAGGGAGTGTAGGAGAGGGAACAGGAAGAAAGTCACTGCAGTTTGGGCCCAGAATAAAATTGCCATCTGTGGAGTTATGAATTAATGTAGTTCTTGCTGTAATAATTCAAATGTACACTTGGACTGGAACACTGTTCTGTAATGTATAGTCTCTGAAAACATTACTTCAGAAGTGAAATAACACTTCTTTGCATGGCAGATGTGAACAAGCACTTGTTTTGTATAAGACTGTGCTACTAGAGCTTAAAGTGATGACTTTCTGCTTATTTTACAGATTTGCTTACAGTCAAATACATGGCCATGGGGGATATGAAGACCCCAGATTTTGATGACCTTCTTGCAGCCTTTGACATACCAGACATGGTAGATCCCAAAGCAGCTATTGAATCTGGACATGATGACCATGAAAGCCACATAAAACAAAATGCTCATGCAGATGAAGACTCCCATGTCCCATCGTCATCTGATGTTGGAGTGAGCGTCATCGTGAAAAATGTGCGTACTATTGATTCTTCCGAAGGTCTGGATAAGGATGGCCACCATTCCACAGGCAATAGCTTGCATAATGGCTTCCTAACGTCAGCAGCTCTTGAGAGTTACAGTAAAGATGAAGGGAAATCACTTAAAGATGATGGGTCAGCTTCTGAGACTACCCTGAAGGATTCAGCTTTCAACCAGTTCAGCCCAATATCAAGTGCGGAAGAATTTGATGATGATGAGAGAATTGAGGTGGATGACCCCCCAGATAAAGAGGAGATGCGTGCAAATTTCAGAGCAAATGTCTTGGCAGGATCTCTATCTCAGCAGGAATATGACAAACTAAAGGCACTTGGAGGGGAGAACTTAATTAAATCTGGAATCACTGTTTCAAGTAGTACAGATAAAAATAAAACTGCTAAACGAGAGACAGAGACAAACTCCATGAGTTTAGGTGTCTATGAGCCTTTTAAAACTAGAAAAACAGAGGACAAGTTACTAAAAGACAATTCTGAGAAGCTTCTTGAAAACAGGGTACTTGATGGAAAACTGAGTACTGAAAAATGTGACACAAATCTTGCCAGCATTTCCCAGTCCAAAGCAAAGTCATCAGCAAAGCTTTCTTCCTGCATTGCTGCAATCGCGGCACTGAGTGCTAAAAAGGCAGCTACAGACAGCAGTAAAGATTTACAGTCTAATTCAGGAGAGTCTTCTCCATTACCAAAAGACATGAGTGAAAGTCCCCAGGCTATTGAAAAATCTCCTGAGTCTCAGAGTCTCATTGATGGTGCTAAGAAGCCATCTGTCAAACCGCCCGATAGTCCCAGAAGCGTCTCAAGTGAGAACAGTAGCAAAGGGTCTCCGTCTTCTCCCGCAGGCTCAACACCAGCAATTCCTAAGGTTCGCATAAAAACCATCAAGACTTCTTCTGGGGAGATCAAGAGAACTGTTACTAGAGTGTTGCCAGAAGTTGATTTGGACCCTGGTAAAAAGCCAGAGCAGAGTGCTTCCATGGTAACGTCCATGACATCTCTCCTGTCCTCACCAACTTCCGCTGCTGTTCTCTCCTCTCCTCCCAGAGCTCCTCTGCAGTCCTCAGTTGTCACCAATGCAGTTGGATCTGCAGAACTTGCCCCCAAACAGGTCACTATCAAACCTGTGGCTACTGCCTTCCTGCCCGTTTCAGCAGTGAAAACAGCAGGCTCCCAAGTGATCAATCTGAAGCTGGCTAACAACACCACAGTGAAAGCCACTGTCATCTCTGCTGCGTCCGTGCAGAGCGCCAGCAGCGCCATTATCAAAGCTGCCAACGCCATCCAGCAGCAGACAGTCGTGGTGCCGGCATCGAGCCTTGCCAGTGCCAAACTTGTGCCAAAGACAGTCCATCTTGCCAACCTTAACCTTTTGCCTCAGGGTGCTCAAACCACCTCTGAACTGCGCCAAGTGCTAACAAAACCCCAGCAGCAAATCAAGCAGGCAATAATTTCTGCGGCCACCTCCCAGCCTTCGAAAAAGGTGTCTCGAGTGCAGGTGGTGTCGTCTCTGCAGAGCTCTGTAGTGGAAGCATTCAATAAGGTGCTGAGCAGTGTCAATCCCGTACCAGTTTACATCCCAAACCTTAGCCCCCCCGCCAATGCTGGAATCACGCTACCAACACGAGGTTACAAGTGTTTGGAGTGTGGCGACTCGTTTGCTCTTGAGAAGAGCCTGACTCAGCATTACGACAGGAGGAGTGTGCGAATTGAAGTGACTTGTAATCATTGTACAAAGAATTTAGTTTTCTACAATAAATGTAGTCTCCTGTCCCACGCTCGTGGGCACAAGGAGAAAGGTGTCGTGATGCAGTGTTCCCATCTGATCCTAAAACCAGTCCCAGCAGATCAAATGATAGCATCTCCTTCCAGCAATATTGCTGCGGCCGTGCTCCAGAGCCCAGGGGGAGCTGGCGCGCACTCCGTAACAAAGATCCAGACTGGCTTAACTGGGACAGTGATCTCGGCCCCTGCGAGCTCTCCTGTCATCCCAGCTATGCCGCTAGACGAAGATCCATCGAAACTCTGTAGACATAGTCTAAAGTGTTTGGAGTGCAATGAAGTTTTCCAAGATGAGACATCTCTTGCAACTCATTTCCAGCAGGCTGCAGACACAAGTGGACAAGTAGAGTATCCTATGTTTACATTCCAATGTTTCATCTATAAGCCTAGGAGACTTTGGATATGTTTTTACTTTCATTTAGCTGTTAATTATCTGAACTTCTGTGATTAAAATGCTAAGTGAAAACCACAGAAAGTCTTGCAAGCACTTACATAGTGAATGTCAATACTTTTTAAATAAGACCTTTTCTTAGAATCTTTTTAGGTCCTGAAGTCTGAAATTGACGCTGTATATTTTTGCTAAAATTTAGCATTAGCTTTCACAGCTGAACAGTATAATACAGAAAATAATAATGGGTTTTGCTAATAATATGTTAATGCTTCTTTCTGTGCTTTAGAATTTGACTAGCCTGTGGAATCCACTTAATTGGCACCCTCATTAACAGCCTGTCTATTCAACCTGAATGATAGCTTTAAGTGATTAATTCTCAATTGGTCTTCAGGTTTTAGAGTTGTCACCAAGTGCCCTAAGTGAACGAGGCATCCCCCTCACTTGCAGGGAGGGACTCAGGCAATGACAAATGGCACACTGGCTACTGACAGGAATGCCTGCTGTTTGCCTCAGCTCTTCCTCAGAAAGTGCAAAGTGCTGTTCTCACTTGCACATCCTTCCTTTCTGTGTGACCATTGGTTTAGTTGGTTCGGTTTCTTTTCCTCTTACAAATGCTAATGAGTTCAACTTAAAAACCATTTGAAAATTCTTTACTAATGTATGTGGCCTGACCTGAAGGAAATACGTCATTCAATAAAACTTGATATTAATCAGTGTGCGATGTATTTTATAATCCTGGCAGAGTGAAGGTGGTTAATTAAATGATATGGTTGGATCTCTGTTGGGGTGTGCCAATTAAAAGGGATTCTGGTGTGTTCCAAAGCATTCAGGTGAGCTTGGTGCTCCAGCTTCTTGCTGGGGGGGAAGCTGAAAACCTGCAAGCATGCTCAAGACAGGAGTGCCCCAGGATTCTTCCTGGGAATCACAAAACAGTGAACAGGCTAAAGATTTTTAAGTCCTGCAATTAGGAAAAAATGCACTAGTCCTAGGAGCCCAGGCAGATTCTTGTCAGGATCTATTCACTACATGTAGGACCTATTCTGTACCACGAGGCAGCTCCACTGCACCTTCTCCTACAGGTAGTAATCTAAAGAGATTTGCACCTGGAAATAACCTTGATTATGTGGCTTTTCCTTTGCTTCTCCCTTTAACTGGCTAGCAGAGTTAGACTGAAATAGCCTGGATTCCAAATGGAATGCCACGCAAGTGAATTTCTCTTTGTAAGATACTACAGGTGCCTATCTAAGGGAGTTTCCTTCAGCAGAACATGTCCATCTATAGATGTTACTGCAGTTCGGAACAGTATCTAATGGCTGACCATGAGTATGTTCTGCACCAGCTTGAGCTACTTAGCACTTAGGGTTTTTAGCTAACTGATTTGCTGGTGCTTATTGGTTGTGGGTAGATTTTTTTCCCATAATAAGCCCATTAGGTAACATTCCATCTAAGATCTAGTAGTCCTTGCCAAAACCAGTTAGTTTTGGTACTGGATAATCAAGCAAGTAAGAAGGTGCCAAGACAAAGCAGTTAGATGAGAGACAGAGAATAGATCAGGAGGATGAGGCTAAAATAGAATTGGGAAAAAGAAAGAGAAAAAGATAAAGTGATGGTCTCACTTTCAGGTTGTGAGGAATTTTGTCTTTATGGCCAAGTAAACTAAACCTTTTGCCCTTCCCTTTCTCCCTCTGTCTGGTGCTCTTTCCCTGTTGCTGCTGAGTTTGCTCTCCATACATGTCCTTTAGTTACTGTTTATTCTGGTAATTTACTAAAGGAAAGCAATTGTGATGTTTACAGAATGTCAAAATGCAGCTGCAGGGAGGTGGAGAGAGAGGCGTGAGTTCCCAGGTACTTCTGTTCAAGGAGAGAAGCCCCTAGAGCTGCAGGAGCAGCTGGCATTGCCTGCTGCCTGTCAGGGTGTATGTGTCTCCTCATGGAAACTTGCTCTGCTTAAGAGCTGCAGGTTTTAAAAAACCGTGCAAAGCACTGGAGGAAAAGAAGCCATTTTCATGTTCTTCCATTTGAAAAGAACACTTAATAAATGTAGTTTTAAATGTTCTTTGTTGAAATATTCTTTTAAATATAAATTAAACATTTTTTGTAGTCCTTTTCATATGTAAAGCAGCTGCTGTTTTTTACATTGTGGTTGGTTGCATCCTATAAGGGGTAGTGTTTCCTGGAGGAAGACCCTCTATATGCATTTATTACTAAGTATGTTGCTACTTTTTCATTAGATGTTACCTCTTGAGAAGCTTAGATGAGAAATACTCTGACTTGTTTTCCTTCTTAGTGCTTGACACACTGGCTTTTTGCTGTAAAACTGCCATTATTGTGGGGGGAAGAAGAGAGGGAAGTTAGATGAGATTGGTGTTTTTTTCTTTGAACGGAAAGAAGAAAGAATAAAAATAAACACTAGATTTTGCAGGCAAGTATTAGGAAAAAAGGTTATTTGCAGCTTACTGTTCTTTCTAGTGTCCCATCTAATTGCTCCTGAAATTTAAAATGTATAGTTTTGTGTTTCCAGTGAGTAAGTAGCTGCTGTTATACTCCTGCTATGAAGATAGAATGTTTTGTTTAAAATAAGCAGTGGTAGAACAATCTTAGCAATGAAAATACATTCCCTATGAAGTTGTTACCTGTCTGTAAAGTTTTACTGCCATTAATATTCTTGGTAAAGGAATATTAACCTAAAGGAATATTCCTTCTAAAGGAATATTAGCCCTGACTCACTGACAGTTTTCTGGCTGAACGAAACCCTCATCTACTTACTGGGGGAAAAAGGTAGCAAATCTGGGCTAGTGAATGTTAATATTTCTCTTAGTTATAGAAAGGAGTATATCGCTCCCATGGAAACTGCATAGCTCATTTCCCTTCATAACTCAGCGTATGTGTGTATCTTTATTTTCCACCTCCACCATTTTTCCTTCTAACCCTTTTTTTTTTCTGAAACTTTGACTTTAAATGCAGGCAGGTGATGATTTTCACAAACTGTGTTTTATTTTGGTGTGGGTTGGAATGAGAGAACTGGAAGTTAATGCCACCTTAAGCCCAAAATAAAATGGTAAGCAAATGTGCTGGATGTCAGAATTTCACAGTAGATGCTTCTTGTTCTACTGTAATCAGTTACAATTAAACATTTTCTGTACTCATTGAAATAGAGCAGGGGCTTTAACTAAGAGCATTATTGGTATGTTGGGTCAGCAAATGAGCCTGGCAGCTTGCTGCAAAATCAGGAAGATCACGGAGCTGGGGCTGGAATGTTGTGTGGCTCTTCTGTGGCATCACATCCCGGTTTCCTTCAAAAGTCCTGCAAGCCAAAAGCTTTGGAAGGACTGTGAAACCTCCAAATGTTTCTGTTACTGGAATAAGAAGTTTTTGTTTGCTGTTTTCTTATGTAATCAAATAATTCTCCAGATTTTCCAGTATTCTATTACAGCTTGTGAATACAGGAACAGCCAAAGAGAGATTTGGGGAATGGTACTGAGCCCAGTAAATATGGCACTTGGGGCCAGTCAGAGGGTTTTTGCCTTCAGCTGAACTTAAGACAAAGTTAACACCCCAAAACAGTTCTGGTCAGCCTGAGGCTGTGAGTTGCCCACTTCTGGCCACTGTTTGGTCAATTAAGGTCAAGTATTTCTGTGTGTCTCAGTACAGCCTTACTGTGTCCCAAAGGCTCTGAGCAGGTGCAGTTTGAAATCGCAGTAGAGAGCTGAACTCGAGCAGAGCCTTGCAGGAGGGCAGTACATGTGCCCATGCTGAACACTACTGTAGTGAGCTGGCAGGAGTGCCAGTGGAATGTGCATTGCAGCGATGGCAGGTTTTCTTTGCTTTATGTGCTGTATATTTAATGGTTTGCATTTTGCCATCTTGCTGCATCAGGACATTGGAGGACTCTGTTTGTACGGAGGCTGTGTTCAAACACACCAGGCCACAGTGCTCCCAGAGCACTTATTTCAGGATTTCTTCATGCATATGTTAGTAAATAATTTATAATGGAGCTCTGGAGATCTTTTTTCAGTCAATATTCTTGCTGACTGTACACATCACTACATACGCCAGACTCTTAAAGCATTCCTAAAAATAGCAAATGCATGTTGAAAAAAATACTGATGTCATGAAGGAGTCTTGAGTTTGATTTAAAATCTTTGCAAGTCACTGGTGAGATTCATAAGTCCCAGTCTGTAAGAGACAATAGTGATAATTTGATTCTGGAGTCGTACGTAGGCCCCGTGCACTGTTAAGGTAATCTGGGAAGACACCTGAGTAGTATTTCTGTAAACCATGTGTATCTCCTGTGGTCAGTGGTGCAGGAAAGAGCTCTGTGGCCCAGAATGCCAGTCAGTCTGGCTACCAGCACCTGCCAGCTCTGTCAGCAGGGCTTGTGTTTGTACTTGTGTACTGCTTTGGGTCCCATCCTAGTTACGACATTTAACCTTTATTTGCTGTATTGCAGTGTTTGACACAAGATGTTACGTAGAGCTGAACCAAACCTTTTGTCTCATCTATTCTGGTTTATCATTTAGAAGACATGCAATATCTGCCAGATGCTGCTTCCTAACCAGTGCAGTTTTGCATCACACCAGAGAATTCATCAGCATAAATCTCCATACACGTGTCCTGAATGTGGAGCAATCTGCAGATCTGTCCACTTCCAGACCCATGTCACTAAGAACTGCCTGCATTATACCCGAAGAGTTGGGTTTCGGTCAGTATAATGATTCCTTTTGTTGTCAATTTATTTATAATTTATGGTTTTAAAAGTGATTTTCCATTTTCATAAGCATTGTTTGGACAATATCAGCTTCGTGGGTTTAAGATTGTCATGGCAACAGTACTGTTAGTACTAAAATTTTGGAATAAATACATTAGGATTCTGCTTTGTTTTGGGCATCCACTTTTGTATATGAATAAATAAGAATATTAGCTAGTGTCACACAGATTCGGGGCTTCACAGTTTATAAAGTCTGGGGAATTCAGATGCATTGTCTTAATTTCAGGTTTTTAAAAAAAACTTCTTGAGTTTTTTGAAAACACTGAATTTTAGATTGTTCTCTCTGGTAGCATAGTAATTTTTGGTACTTCCAGAATGTATGGTTGAGATGTTGATGGACATACTGCACCTGTCTGGTTGTTCTCTTTTCTGTGGCAAGTCAAGATTCCTTGGATTTACCTCACTTGGAAATTGCCTTTCTCAAACAGCCCTGTCTTTTGTTTTTTTTGTTGCTTTTCAGTTTCCCTTTTACTTTTACATTTCCCTGTAATGGCAACTCACTGAGAAAATGGGGAGCAGAGGCATTTCATAGAAATGTTTAAATTTGAAAGACTCTAAAAAATGTTTTCTGTTAGAATTTTCCTTGTACTGAATGACAGGCAGCACAGCGAGAGATCAGAAGAGCCACCTGTACCCCGAGCTTTGCTTAGCACTCCAAAAACACGTCCACTTCACCCTGCCTGCCTGGAAAAAGGCCATTATAAATCTAAGAGCAAGTAGCTCCTTCCACCCTTAAAGTGCTGCAATTCATTTTCCAGGATGGCTGTGCAATCTTCCCTTAAGGGAGGAAAGCATTTTTACTACATCAAGCCTCTATTTCCAACTTGAATCCGTTGCCTGACACAACTCCAAGCTCTTTTCATTTCTTTGGGTTCTTTTCTTTTACCCTTTTCTCTGAACCAGTAGTCTGTCTTGTCCTGCATTTTCTCCATCTGCTTTCTGCGCTCCACTGCCGTTCCCTCTAATGTGCATCTCTTGGGTTTGTACACAGAATCACCTCTAGGGACTCCTGGCCTGTCCCATTAACACCAGCAGAATCCCCTTCACTGGGAGGCTAAGGCACTAAGCCTTTCAAGATGTCTCATAAACATCTCATGTCACTCAGAGTCAGAATTTCTTGATCTGGTGAGACTAAACCAAAGTCACCCAGGCAAGCAAAAGCAGTCTCTGGGAATGTTACTGTCTCCCTCCTTAGACTCCTCAGCCTCTCCTTACAACTGTGGTGCTTTTGCCTAAGGAGCAGCATTACCCTGTCCTGCCTTTCCAAAGGGCCTCTGCCAAGAAGTTCCCTTTGATTCCAGTGATTTAGGCTAGTTGTCTGCACTGAATCAGCTGAAAACTTCAGCCTGAAATGTCTCTGCATCCTGCCAAGGTGAAAACAAGAAGCTGTTAGTACAGTCCCTGAGAGGAAGGCTTGGTCCTTAAGAACTGTGTAATATACAACGGTGGATGCCGAGGATCAGTTGTTATGTGGCATCACTAGAGAATAAAGTCAAGCCGTGGCACGGGGAGGTGAAAATGCCACCCGGCTCTCCAGGGGGACACCTCAGGAGTAGATCTGTTACTGAGTGCATCACGCTGTGTATGAGCGTGAAGAAGTGCTCAGCTCTGGATGAGCACAGATCTTAACAGAGCCAAAAAAAAATGGTCTGCTTTAGAGAATGCATTGGTAAGCAGAGACTAGATGGGTATAAACTCAATTAATATTATTAAGTGTATAAATTAAGTACCCAGAAAAAGAAAGGATGACAGTTCATAAAATTCAAGGGTGATAAATTTTAAAAGTAAAATGGGATCCTTGAATGCAACGTAGAACTGTATTTCCTGCTTTATTGCTATCATGAGGGCACTAAAACTATTGAAAAATTAAATTGACATTTATATGACAACAATCATACTGCCATGATAGATGCTAAAATTAAAATTCTGGAGGCCTTCTATGTTTAAAGAGTTTGTAAAAGTCTTACTGCAAAATACCGATCAGTAAGAAATTGTCTCATTTGACAGGTAATAGCTGATTGCACTATGTTCTTGGACTGATTTGGGGGCATTTGGTATTGGAGATGTAGGGCATTAAAAGGGACCGTTGTGTATCAAAATTCTTATGTTCTAATATTAATTCAAATTTTTAATCGTTTCATTTTAGAATAAATGCAGAAGGGTCACAAATTTTCGACACAGCAGAAGTATGTTTTTGAAAAATACTTTCTGAATTCCAACATGATATATTGATCTGATAGAAGGGATTTGGTTTTGTTTTCCTGAGTTTCAATCCAAATGCTGATTTGATTACATGTAGAGAAAATCATTCATTAAATCTAAACAAGGGAAATGGTGAAAATATTTTCCTTACTGGCTTTCCATTTGGTGGTGGTTTCTGAATTGCTGTGGTGTACCTTAAACAATACCCTGCATGTGATAAAAATGCATTCTGGAAAATCTCCTCCCAAATTTGCAGAAGATTTAAGCATTTTTTCTGCAATCAGTAGAGTATTTGTCTGTCAACCCTTGTATCTGTTTTATTGTAATAACATAAAAACATGTTCTAACCTTACATCTCTTAAATTTTCATATGCAAATGTGTGGAATTTCTTTCCCCTTACTTTGTGATCCACAAATTGCTGGTTATGTTGATTCTTATGGGGTTGTTTAAGTTGACAGAGTAATGCAGTTTTATCCAGTTGTTATCCATGTGTGTTTCTCTGTTCCCTTTGCTTGAAAATCCTTGTTGATTATGTCCAGCACTGCTCGGGGCAGGGCTGCACTGACTCTCCTCCGCTCTCTCCGCAGCTGCGTGCACTGCAATGTTGTGTACTCTGACGTGGCGGCACTCAAGTCTCATATTCAAGGTTGCCACTGTGAAGTCTTTTACAAGTGTCCTATCTGTCCCATGGCATTTAAATCTGCTCCCAGCACACACTCCCACGCCTACACTCAACACCCGGGTATCAAGATAGGCGAACCAAAGTAAGCAAAATTCATCTTCTGCTGCACTTGCCTGCATTTGAATGACTCGTGAAATTGCATTCTGTCCTGTGCTTGCAGTCATAAAAGTCCTCTCTGACAGTCACCAGTTTGTCAGCCTGCTGGTCATGTGGGATTTGTGTGGTGCTTTCATGACTTTTCCGCTGGCAGTTCATTGGGCAAAGGTGACATTACTCTGAATGCACTAGCAAGTCTTTAAGCACTGCATGCCACAAGAGAATGATTGCAAAATGTAATTACACAAATTATTTGGACAGGTGGCCAGAGTGTTGCTCATTTTGATGTTTTAATCTGCTTAGCTCATCTGCATTTTTACTGTGAATTAAAATAATGTGATTCCAAAAAGAGCTGCTAAGACTCATCAGTGCTTATGTGGTGATTTTCATAACGCAGTTGAAAAGTTGAGAAAAAGCTATTTTATCTGTTTATGTAAGTTTTTTTCCAGTAGGTAATCTCTTTCTGGCTTAAAGCAGAAGTGGTTTTGTTCTGTAGCTAGGAAGGTGGTAGTTTGCTGAAGGTGGTGACACAGGGCACAGGTAGCACTTGGCTTCAGGTTCTTTTTTTAAAGCTGTTGGACACTGGCAGGCTCTGCTGAAGGCAGCAAGTGTTCCTGTGTGTGCAAACTCCTCCAGCCCTCGGGTCTGAGCCTCTCTGAGCACCCCTTCTCCTCCATCTGCCTCTTCCTCAGTGCTACAAGGGCACAGTTCAGGGCAAACAGTCAGGGATTGAGCTCCGTGTTTTGTCTGGGGCACGCACAGAGCACCAGCATGGTAGCAAACTTGCAGGCTCAGGAACATAGAAGGTGTCATGTGATGCAATAACCAGCACTCAAAGAGTTCAGTTTCTTGCTGTTCCTTCTAACGTAGAAACAGGAGGGTTTTTTTTCTTGGTTTACATCTCCATCAAAGCAAAATGGCAATAAACTTGCCATGTCTGATACCATTGCTGCCTAGTGGGAAATGATACATTGTTTTGATTCAGGATGGCATCACCAGTCGAAGGCTGTGAGATACCAGCATTTAAAACTTTTTTTAGGTTTCCATAGTTCTCATTGGAGAAATAGAAAATATTAAGGTCACTGTTTGTGTAAGATGCTACACATACGAAAAGTGAACTGTGTTTGGGTCTGCCAAATTGTTTCTGATCAGGTTCACGAATTTAAGTATTTTGCATTTGTTTTCTTTCCATATAAATGCACCTATAATTGTATTCCTTTATGAATTTACTTCTGTTATAAAAAACTAAAATGCAGTTTTATGATGTACTACTGTAATAAGTCACAGGATCCATAGTTGAGCACTCCTCTTAAGAAGTGGTGTTTCCTTTAAATTTGCCAGTTTTAATCACGATGCTGCCTTAAATGCATGCAGAGTGACTGGTAGGATTTTTCCAGCCCTTGCAGTGTTCAGAGTTCTTGGCTTGCCTAGTCCTGAGCAGAGCTGACAGGCTGTATTTGAGGCATTACATTCACATTTGGGTTTTCTGTGCTACCTCATGAAGCAGCCAGGCTGCATGACTGGCACCCACTGCGAGCCTGCTAGCCTCATTCCTGAGCCCAGGTGTGTGGCACGGTTCAAGGACACTGGCCATGGCTTCAGCAGTGCCAGGACCCTTGGCCCCATGGCTTCTGAGGGACTCTAGTAGGTCACACTCTTCTGTTTAAAGGAATTGGGCTCCTGGGGAATCTGGCTGCCTGCCTCATGCATTTACTTGGAGCTGTGTGATTTACAATTACATTACAAACAGCTGCTGCAGAACAGATGCGCTAAACTATTTGGTGTATGAAAAATGACTTTTATATGCAGGGATTCTCAGTGGGATGAAATAAGATTATTTTAATTTAGGGAAATGGATAGCTGCCTTGTCTTTCAACTCTGGGAAGCTCTCTCCTGTAACATACTCTATGCTTTGGTTTCCCAGAAAACCACTGAGATGATCTCCTTTTTTTCAGTAAACAGTGTCTAGGAATGGCACTAAGATATTTTTCGTGGCTGATCTCTTCTTGAATACTGAAGAAATTCGTGTTTATCAAGACAAAATAGGGATATTTATGGTACTATTGGTAAAAAGTGTATTATCCCACAAGTTCCTATTTTAGAGTAAAAAATTTGGGAAGGTAGAATATTGTCCTCTGGTGCAGAAGCTTTCCAAATGCTAAATGTCTTTTATGTGGCTGAAAGTATTTTCCTGTGAGATAGCACCTGTATTTATTCCAAGATAATACGTGAATTTGTTAAACAGATTTTTGGGAAGTGAAAGGGCCATGTGCCTGCTTTGGTGTGTACTGCTGGGAGGAGCAGTGCTGAGTAACCAGCCTGGACAGGGGACGGGACGGGATGGGATGGGATGAACTGCCCAACTTATTCCAGCATCCCTGTAAATGACAACCTGTGGAAGCACAACTGCCTTTAAGCTTTGAACAGCATTTTAGGCAGTTGCATGTTACTGTCTATTTCAATTAAATTTTTAAAAAACAAAACCAGCATACATGGTTGCATGTATGTTAAGGATTGAAAATCATGGTTTTGCTGTGTCTGAAGGAAATCCTTCAGGTGTGTATAGTCGTAACTCATACTGTGAGGTGTGTTGGTATGAATTTAAGTGAGTACAGTCTTTGCCCAGAAACTTGTCTGAAATTTGGATCTTTACCAGATAGTTCTGCCTCTGTGAAGGCAGAGTAGTTTTCAGCTTGTGGTGTTTTTAGAGAGTTACAGTTTTTATATGTGAGAAATTCAGAAAGATGTCAATTTTTTTTGTAGCAGATTCACTACAGATCTGCAGTGAAGGGTTCACCAGAGAAAGCAGGACAATAGCACACTGATGAGCAGAGGATGCTTTGTAAACAAGACATTTATCTTAGCATATGTGAGAAACTGGGACCACTTGATACCACAAAAACAAAGTATTTCCCAGTTAATATGAAGAAGTGTATTGTCTTTCATTTGGAATTACAGGACAGATTGGACGTGAAAGCAATGCCCATGTTCTTGTCATCTCAAAACACAGTGCAGAGTGATCCCTAGAGCTCTGGAACAATCCACTATCCGTGATAATTACTTAGAGGGATGTAGAAAGGACTGGGAACATTTATGTGGCTAATGAGAAGATTTAGCACTTTAGCAGGCAGGGAGGTTTGAGGTTTTGTAGTGGAAGTTGCTCTTAAAGATGGGAAGTGCCTGTTGCTGTACTGAACATCTGCGGTTGGGTTTCTTTTATTTTAGCTAAACTTTCTCTGCAGCACTACAGATTAGATGGCTTAGATTTCTCTCTCATCTGATGATCTGTAGTTAGAAAACTGCTGTAAGAACATGAGGCTGAGGGACCTAAGTTTAAGAGTCACATGTGCTCCAAGAGAGGAAGTGTTTGATGGTGTCTCTACATTTCTATGACAGATTCATCTAGGCTTGGAATGGCAGATCAGGGAAATCCTGTCCTGCACTGTTGGAGCTTCACGGCATTGACAGTCTAAGTTTGGCATTCAGGAGCATCAAAGCCATGAACATTGCCAAAAATTATTTATCTTGAAGTATGTCACTAACTACAATTGAATGAATCACTCCCTTAAGACATACTGCATTTGTAACCTGGAGCAGGGATATTATCCTTTAGCTACAGTGTGAGTTCAGAAACTAAAGATGTTGAACTGTCACAGTATCCTGAGCAGATGTTGTTGTTGTATATGTAACTGGCACATGCTGTTGTTTTCTGGCTTCTTGTTTGCACTTCTAAATTTTTTTTCTACTTTTTCTGTTTCTTCCACTGCTCCCATATTTTGAAATTGGAGGATGTTTTGAATTAGTTTAACTTTTTTTAGGCAGTGTTAAATGATTGCTTAAACATGTCAGATTTTATCTGTGATGAGAAAAAAAGTTAACGTCATGATTCTTGCAAAGAGATCATCAATGTGACTGACATTGTTTATTGTACTTCTGTTTTTAGAATAATATATAAATGCTCTATGTGTGACACTGTGTTTACACTACAACCTTTGCTCTATCGCCACTTTGATCAGCACATTGAAAACCAGAAGGTGTCTGTTTTCAAGTGTCCAGACTGTTCTCTTCTATATGCACAGAAACAGCTTATGATGGATCATATCAAGGTGTGTAGGCATCTTCTCTTGTTTCCTTCATGATACCATTTCTTGTGCAATATATGCTGTGAGAACATACTGTGAAAAGGCACAGAATAACAAGAAGACTGCTGAGAGAGATGTTGGTAGTTCCAAGGGGGTAATCTGTGAGTATTGTTCTCAAATGTTAAACTGTTATATTTTGTACGGTCTTCAGCATATCTGTGATGACTCAGTCAGTTTTTCTGTAAGAACGTTGATTTTAGTATACTGGGAATATCTCAGCGACTCCCATCCTAACAAATTCCGAGTTTTATTTACAGTATTCTAAGTATTACTCCAATTGTTAGGAGCTGAGAATGCTGAGTGCATCACAAAATCAAACCTCTGATATTCAGAATTCACCAGGAAGCAGTATGTTGCTGGATGTAGAGGTTCCCTGTGTGACAGCTAGCGATTCACTGTGATCCTTGTAAGTCCTGGTTTTAAGGATCAGCAGCCCCCTGGCTATCATTTGTTAGCTGTGTGTTTGACACAGACTGTTACCTCATGTCATACACCAAAGCTGAGGGGTTTATGCCTTATTAACCCCTGGTGCCTGAACACAGCCCTGCAGTCCAGAAAGGCACCGTGGAGCTCGCTGCGCTTCTCCAGCAGTGACACAGCAAAACGGAAAACCAGACATCTTTTCTGGCTGCTAAAACCATCATTTTGCATTTTAGTCCAAACTATGGCACTTGTAACCACAGGATTTGCCAAAGTTTTGTTGAAAATAAGATCACAAGTATTTTTTAAAAACCAGGTGGTCTTAAAGCCAGTCTTCAACTTTAGAAGATGAGGAAAGGGCTGAGCCAAGATGTTCAGAAATACAATGACTGGATATTTTCTTTGTTTCTGAACTAGTAGCACTAGTTCTTGCATGTTTATTGCAGGATATCTTAAATGCTCCTCCCATGCAGCAGTGCAAAACTCTGGTTTCTATCTCCTTTGATCTACTCAGATAGTTGGGGTTTTTTTTAGCTAAATAGGTATTGCAGTGTACTTCTTATTTCTGTAATAAGTTTTTCGTGACACAGATGTTACTGGAGAAGTATTGTTATATCTGTACATAACTACTTCTGTAGGACCGGAAGACAACACCTTCAGGAGCTCAATCTGACTGCAGTTAGGGCCAGAAGGTATCTTTACAGAAATCAGGCTGTTCAGCATCTCACATTTTAAAGAAATGCTCAGTTACTTGGGCACTACTTAACTTCTTTGGCTTTAGTGTTCCATGCCAGTATTTGAACTTTCAGCCAGTGGGGTTTTAGCATGATTCACTATAAATGATTCAGGCATTTTTTAGACTAAAATTAGAGAATTTGATAATACATGTGCAGTAGCAGTATTGCTGGTTTTGCATTTAGGATGTGTGTATAGCAGTAGGGACTGGAGCAAAGCAGTGTAAATTGGAATTCAGTTAAGGGGACTGAAAAAAACAGTAACAGGTTATGGATAAAAGCATAAAAGGACGAGGGAAGGAGATAAAAGCACAAAATGACTCAGGGAGGGTATGAGTGCCAGACAGAGGCAGAGCTCAGCTGCACAGAAAGTAATGGTTTGGTATGGCTAGACATAAACCATCAAGGCAGAGACGGACCTGAGTGAAAGTAGTAGGACAGAAAAGGACAGAAGGATGCTCAGGAGGAGATTATTTAAAGCTACAGAAAATAACCCAGAATAATTCCTGCAGATGTCAATATTTCTTGATGGCAAAATGTAATGACTCGCTACAAGAAAATTTTCAGCAGCCAGTGAGATCAGATGGTGAAGGACTGCCCTGGCCTGGTCTGGCCTAGCCTGGAGGTGCAGTGCTCGCTGTTTGGCCAGCACTGGGACTTCATACTATGCTTTAATGCTCCTGGTGTATTTCAAATAAGAAATGAAATGTCAATGTTATATTTAAAAGACATTTGGAAAGTTCAGCACTAACATTTTACATTGCTGACAGGTTAGGCTGGAATGGAATCTCCAGGTCAGCTTCAGTTGCCTGAGAGTACAGGAACCTCGTTTCCTGCTCCCCTGTGCAGTGGGATACTAAAGCCAGCCTCCTTCTTTACTACACACTTGCACTTTGCTCTTAGTTGTTCGTCCTGTGCACTTTGCTTTTTCTTAACAGTTTAGTACTGGCTTTTCTGCTATTTAAAAGTTGTTAAATCAAAGAACATATTCTACTGATGAGGTTGGTATTTGCTCTAGAGCCAGTGGGTAGTCCCAAGAGGCAAAGTATTTATTAAAGAACTTCTGGCTGGAATATCACATTGATCTCCTGTATTCCCAGAATCAAGAATGGATAGAATGGGTAAAGCGAGAAATTAAACTTAATATAAAGTACTTCGTGAACCCTTTTTTCCTCCCTGTTAAACCACAACTTAACCTCCAAAGTAAGTCTTTCATTTTTTTGTGAAAATACCTGTCTGTTATTGTTAGGTCATGCTAGGTCTTGCCTTTACTTAAGTAACTTACTGTTTCTTTATGAATATGATCTGATGATAAAAGTATGCCAAAGAAGTAACTGAAGGCTTTTGCTTAAGTACAACTGGGTATGTCTATGTCAGTTTTATACCTTTTTTTTTCTCTCTCTTTTATTATAGTCTATGCATGGAACTTTGAAAAGTGTTGAGGGGCCACCAAACCTGGGGATAAATCTGCCTCTCAGTACTAAACCCACAACTCAGAACTCAGCCAGTCACAACAAGGAGGACACAAAATCTGTCAACGGAACAGAAAAGTTGGAGAAGAAATCTCCTTCTCCCATAAAGAAAGCGGAACCTAAAAAAGTCTCTAGCCTTGGCTGGACGTGTTGGGAGTGTGACAGGCTCTTCACTCAGAGAGATGTTTACATCTCCCACATGAGGAAAGAACACGGAAAGGTAAAGGAATATATTCAATTACAAAAAGGTGAATTAAACCTGAAAGGTGAAGTATTTGTTTTGGAATTCTGTATGTGGTTTTGCAAATAATTCCTTTAAGTCCCAGCATTATTATTCACCGTTCTTGTATCTATTTCATCTTTTTTGCTTTGGCTGCTTAGTTTTTTTCAGTTTCTACATCATTCTACTGAGAAAATCAATTGTAGGCTTATTCATTCAGTACCAAAATTTTTTCAAGATGGAAAGAGTGAGAGATATTGCTGTATTTCATCCAAGCCATCTAATCTGTTCCAGGTTCTTATTTCTTCTTTGTGCCTTCTCAGTTCCCTCTCTTTATGGTGGCATGGTGAGCATGGCAGTGCTGGGGTAACGGTTGGACCCAGTCTTAAAGATCTTTTCCAGCTTAAACAATGTGATTCTGTTGTGTTCTGAAACTCAGTGCCTGTTAGCCTCAGGGAGGGGAGACTCAGTCATGGTTTACTGGTCCAGTGAGTGCCAACTGGTGTTTCATTTAAAGGCAGACGCATTCCACAGTTGAGCTGTTGCTCTAATCTTACACTTAAAAGTTCAGCTGAGTTAACAAGTTGAATTTTGTATTTAAAGCAGCTGAATTTGAGATATCTTACTTAAAATACATTGAAAGTGAAATATGGGAATGTTGCATCCTCATGTCAGCAGAGAGACTGTTTGATGTTCTTCCTGCGTTCAATGCATGCATTCCCAGTTAAATGAAATTAAAGAGACTGGCAGGCAGGAAGGCAGTAGTGACCCTGCTTAGCTGTGGCAGGCTCCTGCCCCTTGCTGACATGTGGCAGCCACCTGCCAAGCCACACAACCTTTGCTGTGTGCTGTGGCAGTGCTCTGACTCTTTCCTCAGCTGGGAACCAGGGAGCTAAACTGAGGTACTGTGCTGCACTGCAGCAAAAGAGCAGGACTGGGAGGGATAATAGGCTGATTTTGTCTAAGTGGAGGAGAACCACCCTGAGTGAAAATCTGTAGTTTTCAGGATTCTAATGTGCTGTAATAAATGACTGCACATTTCCAGAGGTTTATATTACAGTTATTATCTCTAAAACTGTTCTGCAAATGATTTTATTCTGTTTATAAACGTTTTATGGAAAAGCTGAAAACACTGGACTGAGTGTCATCTTCAATTTTCTTAGGACAACTTCAAGCAAATAGCACCCCAGCATCATTGCCTCCAGTAACTCCCACCCCATTCCTTCAGCTTCCTGCTGCCCAAATATTAACTCAGCAGAGCTTTTACTGGCAATCAGAAATGTGTTTAAGACCGAATGCATTGTACATTTATGCAATTCTTAAAAACAAAGCAGCACAACCTCCCAATGAAACTGTCACTTCAGAGTGAACTAGAGAGCGATATTCAGTCAGATTCCACCCACAGCAGAGTAGCCTAAGGCATGTAAAAGAAGGTTAGTAACATACAATAATGCTTTCTAAATATTAGCTTTAAATCTGTGTCTTTTTCTCTCTGATGTTTATGTGCAATGTTACCTCAAGGGCAGCCCTTATTATGAAATACTAGATAATTGTTGAACTCAAATCCTGGCCTGAAGGCCTCTTTCATTGCTTCCATTCAGGTGCTGTTTTTTATCCCCATTCAAGCAGTTACTTGAATAACACAGGAGGCACATAGATACTAAAATTAACAGAAATACAACTCCATGTCTTTCAGAAATGGGGGATACAAACCACATGCTACATTCCTTCCCAGCCTGTCAAAATTTTTAGTAATTGTTAGCTGTCAAAAAGACTATGTTGAAAAACTTAATTTTACTACAGAGAGAATAGAAATGAGCATAAGATAACCAAGTATGTGATATGGATCTAAAAAACAGAGGAACTAATTTAGGTCTGATTTTCTTAAGAATGATAGGTGTGGGTTAAATGGTCTAAAATGATCCTTTCAGAATGATTGTTTAAAACTGTAATTAAGCCATTCATGTGCTATTCACAAAATCCATTGTCATGACAGGTATATAAAAATATTAGTTTCAAACTGCTTTTGCAGGACTGGAGTGAAAGAGCTGTAACCCCTAGCTGATCCCAGGCTGGATTATGCAGTGGTATTCATAGGAGAGGTATTGCCATGTATATCATCTTTGGACAGATCCATAAGGTTCCAGCCCTTATTGGGAACTGTGTACACAGACAGACAGATTCAGAGGATCTGATCCTCTCCTGAGGATCCTGGATGAAGGGAGCCAGCTGTAGGGTAGGAAATTTTGTAGCCACCTTGGTGTGACTCTCTGCCTGGTATTAAAAGTGCTAAAAAAAAAAAAAAAANNCAGCCCAGACAAGGGAGGTTTCCAACGAGCCTGTACAACTCCTGTCTGAAAATGGATCATGTGTGCCTGTCTTCCACCAGGCAGGCATATGCTGAGCTACTCAGACTAATGTGCAGGTGTGTTTCTGTGAAAGCGCAGATGTTTTCTACGCAGGAATTACCAACTCCAACTTGTTCATTGATCATTCTCTTCCTGTCAAGACAAGATGCTGTACAACAGATCATGCTGCACTTAATTACAGAACTGATTTTTCAGTTCCTTTTGGTTTGATTGCCATTGCAGAAACTAATGCATCCAAAATCCTGTTTGGGTCTCTATCTCAAGTCTTCCCAAGGAATTTAGAACAAGTGTGGGGTCACAGCTGGCTACCCCACATAGTGCCCCCAGGTCCTGCTGAGCATCATCCTCCTCCTGCTTTTCTGACCATGGGTTTGACGCCTGTGCTCACTGCCACACAGCTACGATGTGTGACTGCTCCAGCCCTTCTCAGTTTCTTCCATTACTTTTTCCTTCCTCTTGACCAGCTGCAACATCAACCCCACTGAATTCCCCAAACAGATGGCCATTAAGTTGGCATCAGGTCAAACCGCTCATGACTTTCCTGGACCCTCTTAGTGTGTCAGTGTCTGTGAGGTTCAAGTTTGGTCCTTCTTCTGTGCTCTTCACCACTCCTTGTATATGACTGAGGAGCTCCTAGTCAGCAGCTGAGGACACAGTTTGGTAATGGGAAGGGAAAGCAACCCCATCCTGCTGCCTTTATTGATCCAGAAATATTCCTCTGATCTACTCTGTTTCTTTGGTGGAAGAAATTCTCTTCACCCACCATTCATGACACTGGTTTACAGCTGGGGACAGGTGTGTGTGTGTCTGTGTCTGTGTGTATGTGTGTGTGTGTGTAACTCACGGTGACCACACTGCTTTGAAAGAGGTCCAGCTCTGACTTGTACAGTGTTGTTGAAGGGGGGGTGTACATGAAGTACAGTACCAAAAACAGGTAAGTGATGTTTCTTTCCTATTTATCAAAAGGTTCAACACATGCACCACTTTTACTGAGCTTTTTTAATAAAAGTCTTTCTCTTCTTTTTTTTAAAGCAAATGAAGAAACATCCTTGTCGGCAATGTGACAAATCTTTCAGTTCATCCCATAGTTTATGTCGGCACAATCGTATCAAGCACAAAGGCATTAGGAAGGTTTACACGTGCTCGTAAGTTCTGTTTTTATTAATTTAGAAATGGAATACAAAAACCATTGTCAGATGAACATCTTTCCTTAACTGTGTAAGATGACAGGCCAAATCAATTATCTGTCCTGCCTGCAGAAATGTGTCAGGCTCCTGAGAGTGCAGTGTGTAAAGTCTACAGTCTGAAACTTGGCTGAGCTAAGCATTTGCAGTTCTACTTTGGGGAACTACTTTTTGGAAGGTTTTCAGGAGTGTCTCAAATCACAGCTACTCTTCCAGTCTACAAAATGCACTTGTTAAGCACGACACTTGAATGTGTGTGTATGTGTGTGTGTGTGTGTGTATGTCTGCAGGCACTGCCCAGATTCAAGACGTACTTTTACCAAGAGGTTGATGTTGGAAAAACATATTCAGTTGATGCACGGCATTAAAGACCCTGATGTGAAAGAAATGACTGAATCTACCAATATGGAAGAAAGGGAAGTAAAAGAAGACACAAAGGTAATCACTTAGAAGACTCATTCAATCACTGAGAATGATATTTTTTTGTGGCTATACATTCAGAATCTTTAAATAAATACAGGTACTTTGATGCCATAAATGCCTTATCCTCTGTGAAGTAGAGCCCCAAAAGGATTGTTGTTTATCAGAGTTGTTCTAGAATCTGCCAAGGGAAAGATTCTGACATTTGCAAGTCACAAATAGTTATGAAAAGAGCTGCATGTTTATGCTTACATGAGACACTATTTCTGTCTTTTTGTTAGGTTCCTAGTCCAAAGCGTAAATTGGAAGAACCTATAATGGAGTTCAGACCTCCACGAGGTGCAATCACTCAGCCATTAAAGAAGCTGAAGATAAATGTTTTCAAAGTTCACAAGTGTGCAGTTTGTGGCTTTACAACAGAAAATCTTCTCCAGTTTCATGAACATATTCCTCAGCATAAATCCGATGGCTCTTCATACCAATGCAGGGAATGTGGACTCTGCTACACATCTCACGTGTCTCTTTCCAGACACCTCTTCATTGTACATAAGCTGAAGGAGCCTCAGCCAGTATCAAAACAGAATGGCTCTGGGGAGGATAATCAGCAAGAAAACAAACCCAGTCACGAGGATGACTCGTCTGACAGTGCAACATCGGACAGAAGATGCAAAGTGTGCGCAAAGACTTTTGAAACTGAAGCGGCCTTAAACACTCACATGAGAACACATGGCATGGCCTTCATCAAGTCCAAAAGAATGAGTTCAGCTGACAAGTGATCAGATTGTTTGGGATGCAGAAATCTCGCTCCACATTGGAATACTAATGACATTTTTGCGACAGAAAGTTTGAGGTATAATAGTGTTAACAGTACTGTTCAGGCTGTTGCAATATATTCTGCATAAACGTGTCCCCTTCACCTCATTGTCTATACCCTCAGAACCATTGAAGCAGTATTTGAGTTGAAAAGAGTTTGTATATATTTAAACTAATAATTTTTATACTCTTTTGTTATGTGTTTGTATCAGTATCTAGTGGAAAAATTGGGGTTTTTTCTGTTTTGTTTCTGTTCTTTTGTAGTAAGTTTCTTTAAAGCAGAGTTCTGAATGCTGGGGCAGTTCCTTAGGTTCTCTTAAACTGTTTGGTTTTTAAATGCTTCTGGAAGAAAGTTTAGCTAATGGAAGTGCTTCAGGAGGGGAGGTGCTAGGAGGGGAGAGGAGAGAGGAAGCAAGCTAAGGGGAGATTTTAAATTCTAAAGAACTTGGGCTTCCAAATGTCTAAGGAAGCTTTTAAATTTTTTCTTACAAAATACATTATTAAAAAAAAAAAAAGTACCACTACATGTAAAATGAAGTGCTATTTTTAGGTGGCAACACCAGAACAGGTGCAGACCCCCTGGAGTGGTAAAGTACATTTGAAGAGTATAAATGCACAACTCTGAGTATCATGAAGTGATTTTTTTTTTAGGTCATCAGGTGCTTATGATCAAAGCTCAAATTGTTATAAAAGGACTGGGCTGCTCTGGATTTAAGAAATAAGATGTAATTAGAGGAATAGGTTTATAATGATGATGTTTTTTGTCATGTAATTTATTAAACATACTGAAGTGACTACACAGCATTGTGTATTCACCTTGCTGGTTATTGAAAGGAAATAGCTGACCCTTGCTACAGGGGTTGAGATTTGCCAGCTCCACATAATCATGCCAAATGTTCTGGTGCTCAGTGTCACACACAGCCACAAGTGGGAAGGAGCCAGCCCCAGCCAGGAGTGGGAGTGGCTGGGGCTTGCAGCTTTAGCACAGGCCCTGCAGAGCTCGGCCAGACATTGCAAACTCCTGTCCAGCACCACTAGTTTTGCTTGCACAAGTACAAAAAGGTACCATACTGTCCCTTTCAAATAGAGTTCTCTGTGAGAGTATATTTTTAGTTTGTTTTTGCATTTTATACCTTGTATGTAACCCTACAAAAAATTTTGTACTTTTTTTTAAAACAGATCATGTATATATAGATAGCTGCATGATAAACAGTAGTAATTGTTGGGTTCCTTATAAGTCTTGCTGCTGTCAGGTGTTACTATACACTATGTCCATTACAACTGTATTAAACACATTTCATATGTAAATAAATGTGGAGCATTTTGCCCCAAAAGATTTGTGAGATTCTGTTATTTATCATTAAATTCTAATAGTTTTAAAATTTGAAGTGTTTAAAAAAAGAAGATCCTCTCAGCCACCCCTGTGAAACTTAATCGTTCTGGCAATTGTGTATCAGATACATTAGTTCTGCTCTCTCCACCCTCATTCCTAATTTGGCTCCTGGGTAGATGCTTGTTAGCCCGTTTATATTGCTGGCATATCAAGTGCTTGTGAGGTACTTCATCCTACAGCGGGCACAGCACCTCCGTGTGTGCTGGCCGCTGCCGCCACTGCCCTTCCTTCCCATTTAGTGGATACCTCTGAACACTTGTTTGTTGATGTGCACTGTCAACTGTACAACAAATGAGTTATCACTATGCAGAATGGTGTTTTGTATACAGTGAACAGATAATAAAAGTTCAATTTTCACAGCCATTACTAATACTTCTCTTTCTTTTCCCTTTTCACTCTTACACCTGCAAGTAACGGGATGATGCAAATGGCATCATGGTGCCAGGGTGCCATGCCACCACTCATGTCCCCAGAGGAGCTCCTGCACAGCTCCTGCAGGGAGCACAGCCCAGGTGCTTGGCAGTGGGCTCTCTTCACATCTAACTGGCAGATCACTTTAACTTCCCTGCCAGTAATCTCTTGAAAGGTTTAAGGGATAGAGGGTCTTGAAGTGCCCCAAAAGCTCCAGCCACATTTCTGTGTCAGAGCTGACATACCTCCTTAACAGGAGGATGATGTCCTGAAAAGCAGGTGGTGAACAGAAGGTTTTAAAGCAACGTGAGATACGGTGAAAAGGCACAAATACCAGTAGGCATACCTAAAGGAATTATTTCCTCTTGCAAACTATAGAAAAAAAATTTAAACTTATTTTTGTTCAAGATCTGACATTTGAGTTGTTTGCTTTTAATTAACACTGTGACACTAACAGTCAGTGATGACATAAATATTCCTTTTTTACCTCTTTCCTGTGAGGATTGAGTAATGGATTAAACCTCATAAAACCTCTCTGAGAGTTAGGAAAGGGATTATGTAGACTCCACCCTTTTGCAGCCACTCTTGTGGCTGGAAACAAAGGCGCTTAACAGTCCAATTGCAATTTGCAACAGAAACTAAGGCTATATATCTCCTCCTGTTGTGTCCCTTCCCATTCCATCCCTTTTGCTCTTCAAGGAGGCAGGGAGCGCAATGCCCAAGTATCCAGCTGCACACAAATTGCCCAACCAGGACTGCACCAAGGCTCAGGTCCACCTGCAACAGCCTCAATAAAACTGCTTTTTCACCTGGTTAACACCTCACTTCTGCGCATGTGGGCAGTACTTGGCTGCTGGCTTGGGCTGTGTGGATGTGGGGTCTTTGAGAAATAGCACCAAAATAAGTCACTGAGGCTGTAGTAAGTGGTGGGGCGGGGGAAAGCCCCACAAACCATGGGGACATGCACTCACTCACCAGTGGGGCAGTAACAGAAAATGACAGCAGGGCAGTTCAGTAGTCCAGTGAAGCAGCATGGAGCTGGCCCTCCTCACTGTGCCCAGGGCCGTACCACAGCATTTTCCAAAATGTGCAATTCGCAGCAATAAAGATTCTGTGGTTCTGTGGTGTGCTCCTCCATGCAGGGTGCATTCCCAGCCTGCCACCCACCGCCTCACTCTAGCATGCCCCAATCCTTCATGTCCCTCATACACACTGGGGCTATGCTGTGCCTCTAAGCTGAGCCAGAAATAAGTCTAATTAAATCAATGCATTTGTGTTGTCCAGTGCATGACACCTTTAATGACTACCACGTGCATCTTCCTCCCTTGTTCTTGGGGTGCCTGAGCATGACATGGGTGTGCTGTGCCCACCCTGCACGGTGCCCCCAGATACCTCCCTTGGGAGCTGTTGAGCCGAGCCTTGGCCTGCTCGCCTGTAGGTACAGCCGGAGCTGAATCCGGCTGGCCACAATCCCTATACTTCTCTGCACTCGTCCGGTGTTTGCATTTCTGGAGGACATTTACAGATGCACAGCTTGACCTGCCAAAGGCCCAAATGTTCTCAGTTCTTCAACCTCTGTCTACCTGGGGGGAATTCAGTTTGGCAAGCCTATTTACTTTTAAAAGGATTTTTATAAAACTCCGACCTTTTCGTTCTGTTAATATTACCTTTCTCAGTACACTTAGCGTACACACACAGCTGCCAGGCCAGTAATGGCACACAGAAAAACCGAATTTAGTTTAAAATCTTTCTCAAATATTAGGGCAGTTCAGTAGTCAATTCTTTGTATTTGAATTTCAGATTATTACTCAAAGGTTATCTGCCCGAGCTCCGTGAAGGGTGACTAGGAACAGTGGGGAATGGATTGACAAGAGAAATAAGTACAGAACTGGTGAACCATGGAAAGCACAAACATTCCTGACCTACATCCCCGGGCTCTGTGTACAAAGCAGATTCTGCAGCCAGAAGTGGATGCGGATGCAGGAGCATGGAAGAAGGAGCCACTTCTAGTCTCCTCCCTGGACACTTCCTCACTTTGGAAAAAAAAAAAAGTATTTGCTCCTCAACAGTGACCCTACAAAACCCAGTTTTGATGTTACTTCTTTCACAGTAGGAGAAAAAAGAGCTTTCCTCACTGGGGACCAAATGGCCCATTTGAGGGCATTGCAGTGAGGAACTGCACTGGGAATGACCCAGATTCACCTGGAAAATTAACTGGAGGCACTACAGCTCTCTTCTCTGAGCCCCAGGATTCTATTTTGAAGGAAGAAATGTATTTGAAACAGTAATGTGACTATTAGCCAAATAAGTGAGCATAGTACCCTTCCCAGATATGGCCCCTTATAGGATTTGGCGAAAGGCTTTATGCAGTTCATTTATTTTCTGTTCTCAAATTGTGCTATTTTGTATTCAATGGCTCTAATGTGATGGTGGGAATATGGATGCAGTGCATTATCAGCATTGCTCTCCCGGGTCAGTCCAGCACTTGGCTAACAGTGCCATAGCTCTGTGGGCCAGACCAATATTTCAGGTCAAGCACAACAATATTTCCTGATTTAGTGATTTTTGTTTTCCCCTATTCCATGGGAGAAGGAGAAGGAAAGAGAGCATTACTCACTAAATTCAATTGAATGTTCAGATGGCTGGATCCCTCCCTCCCTTTACCCTTCTTCCCGAGAAAAATAAATTATTTTCACAAATAAGCTATTCCCTGAAACAAATCCACTCAGCTGAAATCCAGTTAGCTCTGCAGACACTGGGTCACAGAGCAGACTCAAAATGTTAACTCATACACTTAGAAAGCGACACTGGGGTTGCAAACGGTGCCTGTGAATGGGTCCTTGCCAGCTCCCAAGGCACATGACAAGACTCAGGAGAGGAACGACACAAGATAAAAGCCACACATGCTCCCAAGCAGCGACCTCCAAGGTGGGAGTGTGCATCCACGGATGTGCAGGAGGCAAAGAATCTTTCTACTGCTACAAAACTAACGAAATACAAGTATTAAAAGTATCCAGAAGAGGGGTGAGTTCTGGGCCCATGACCAACCCCCTGGTAAACAAAGAGCTGTCATTCAATATTATATACACAGGTAGCACTAACGCCCGGCTGTGTGCAAAGATCTGGCAAATCTGACAGAATGTCAAGAGCTACATTTTCTGTGTACTAAAAAACTAGCATAATTTTCTAGCGGCAGAGCTCCAGAAGATCTACAGTACAAGTACTGAAGTCAAACATCCAGTGCAGGGGAAGATTTCAAAACACATGTAACCTTTAATAATCGAAATCATGCAAATGGTAACATAACAAAGCCACCAACAGAGGCATGGGTGATTCCCAGCATCTCTGGAAAAAGAAGAAAAGCAGCTTCCTAATATGTTTCTCCTGCCTCACCACAAACAATGGAGGAGTCCAAGTGTTTTCTGAGCTATCAAACACCAAGCACAATCAAACCAACAGGCAAAGGAACTGCAATCTTAGAACTAAGTGTGGGGTCATGCCTCAGACAAAACAAAGTCTGTGTGAACAAAAAAATAAGCAGCTTCAATCCTCCCAGGTATCAATAACAAGCTGCCTTCTCACTTTTCTAAATTTTCCATACACTAACTCTGCTTCTTCCCACTGCTTGTTAGAGAATTGCATTTTACCACCTCAATTTCCACTTGTAATTCTCTCCATCAGGAATGACTGGAAGGAATTGTTCTAACACTGAGCACACTTTGTCACTCACGTTGTCTCAGCTGCTGCCACCTCTGCTGAGAGATGCTGAGTGGCTTGTCTTTTGCCTCCAAAAACTATATTCCTGCTTCACAATAGGCAAGAACAATTTTTCTGCCTATTTGGTGAATTAAAGCACTACCCAAAAATAAGACTCAGAAATCATTCTTCTATGACAACCATTTGCCTCTGTTCTGTGAGTGGCAGCATTGCAACTCTAGTTGAAAACTCTAGATGAAAAGTCATCCACTTGTGTTCAGCCATTCCTTGAGTGACCAGGTAATAGAAACATGTCAAATATTTACTGCTAAATGCAAATATATAGCTAAATGCAAAGTAAAGATTAAATCTATTCTACTTTAGGAGGAATTGGGGTGTGATACACATTGTTTTGGAGCAAAAGCTGGTTTCTTTTTTCATATTGACACAGATATGATACCCAGCATTAATATAATGAATTAATAGCTAAAGTGGAATGTACAGCTGTAACCACAAGAAATGACAGAGATTTCCTTCCAATGGCAAAGCAAATTTGTTTTTGTCAAAAATGTTTTTGTCAAATTGTTTCTAATTGCCTGAGTTAGTGGCCTGAACCCTAGTGTAAATTACTGGTATGTTCAATGAGGTTTTTAGAGACTGAGATTTGTTAATCTCCCTTATGTTGTTGATTGTACAGCCTGATAATTTTGTCCCAATCAGCATTTTAAATCTCTGTTTTCTCTGGGTTTTTTATAAAAATAAAGGCAAGCAGATTTGTACACAACAGCAAAAAACTCAATTGAAAAAATAATCTGTCCAAAGAGTATGGTATGAAAAATCTACTCAGACGAATTGCAGAAAACCTTTTTGCTGGGCAACAGTCAATATAACATTTCAGTGGGCAGATCCTACTCATACAGAGTGCTTAACTTTGTTACACACACATTTCTAATTAAACTCATAATTGCACAAAGAAAATTCAGACTCCTTTCAGCACCTGAGTCTGCTCTCGTATATTTTCCTTTTATCTTAGTAATTACTTCTAAATAAGGGGATAGTAGCAGATACTTTTCTCTGAGTATTTAAAGGATAACTGAGAACTAACCTAGAATCACATAAACTCCTGCATAGCAAGTAAAAGAACACTGGTGTCATTGGAAGAATAATCAGGTGATAAGGTGAAGGATCTTATCTAGATCTTGCCTACCTGGTGTCCTTGGAGCTTTCTTTCCAATTTGCCATCTCTGTTCCTTCCTGAGAGCGTCACACCTTCCCCTGCGATCTAATGCCAGTTCTGCCTCTCTTAGGCAGTCTTAGACTGTTTTGTCCAACAGTTTACCAACATCAGTCTTGATCAATTTCTGGCAAATTACAAAAACACCACTCCGGTCGGCTTATTTCCACTTGTCTTAGTAGCATTTCCATCTGTTCTCTGTTCTCCCATTCTCAGTCTTCAGGGGCTAATTTTAAACTTGGTGAATTGGCCTGACTCGGTTTGGATTTAATTCCCAGGAAATCAGGCACTGGGCTGTGACCCGTACCTGTGTGACTGCATGCTGCTTCAGGCTCATGCAACCATTCAGCGACGAACTGGAAACGGGTGTGAAGTCTGCCTGTGCTGCTGAGGGTCGGACCCACTGCCAGGCACGCTCTGAGCAGCCCCGGCCCATCCCTGCCGGCCGCCAGGCCTGCGGAGGGCACCGAGGGGCACCCACGGCTGCGGCTTTTCTGGGCCTCTGTGCTCTTCTCTGATCGAGGCCGTGAGCAAACACTGAGCTCACCGCTAGCTGCTGCCATGAAATGATTCCGAAGCTCACGGCTGGTGAGGAGGACGCTGCCATACCTCCGTGACCCCTTCACACCCTCCCGCCTTCACGGCCCCTCACGGCGTTTCCCGCGCTTAGCACAGCGCCCCCTGCCGGCCGCCTCGGCCCGCCCGTCCCGCCAATGAGCGGCGCACACGCAGCGGGATGCCCACGGCAGTCGCCTGACCAAAACTCGTCACCCCAGGAGCCTGGCGCAGCCGTCCCGATGCTTCTCGGGGTGGGGGCGCGGCTCTTCCCGCCGAGACGAGGGGTCTGAGCGTTCACCGATGGTCCCTCGGTACAGCCAGCTGCTCAGGCACCTCCGCGGGCAACAGGCAAGGGGCCTCGTCATCAGGACCTTTCGCCGCGGTGCATCTGGGAGTTGTAGTTCACCTGGCCGCGGAGGCCTTCTGTGCGTCAGCAGGGCGGGAGCGGAAGAAGACTACAGATCCCAGGGAGCGGCGCGGGGCCCGCTGTCATCGCCGGCGCTGCGCTGAGGGCGCGGGCTGTGCTGGCCCGGGAGCGGCGGCGCCGCGATGGATCTGTTCGGCGATCTGCGGCGCATGAACAAGCGGCAGGTACCGGAGAGCGCCCGGGGCCCCCGCGGCTCTCACCCCTACCCGGGGAGCGGGGCTTTTCAAACGCCGGCGTGCAGGGTCCTTCCCACCACTGTCCCCGCGTGCTGCCGAGAAAAGGAACAAAAAATGAAGGAATGTGGTGGTTAAAGCGCATCCGCTGCTGGAAGGGTTGGCGGAGCAGGAGAATTTGAGGGCAGAAAGCCAAATCAGCGATTTTCTAGATAAGGGATTTCAGTGTGACAGTAGCAGGAAATGATACTTTGTCGTCTCTTCGTCTCCTACAGCTGCTGTTTTTACACAAAAGTCCCTCTCAGAAAGTCAGCCTCTGCTGATAGCCCCGTGTTCCACATGTCCTTTCGGGATACTTCTGAGCTCGGGGGGGAGCCAGGGCCGTGTGACCGAACCAGGTTTGATCGTTGGCCGGGTCGCTTCCCCAGCCTTATAAGCCTTTATCAGGGCGTTTGCCTCAGCCACTGACACACAGGAGTGGATTAACCCAACACTAGGGCACACAGGATTCTAGCTTTGCGCCGCAATTTGGTGGATTCTGATGTGGCAATTTGTGCCATCAGACTAGTGTTGAAATAAGATTTTAGCATAAAAGCCTAGAATTTGTGGTGCTCTTGAGCTGAAGTTCTAAGTTGTGCTTCTAAATACAATACAGTACCTTTAAAAACGAATTTTCTTGTTTCACACAGCTATATTACCAAGTCTTAAATTTTGCTATGATTGTGTCTTCTGCCCTAATGATCTGGAAAGGGCTGATCGTGGTCACTGGCAGTGAGAGCCCCATTGTTGTGGTGCTCAGGTGAGTCAATGGAGGGCTTTCTGCTTCGAGTCCAAGTATTGTTTTGCCTTTTGTCTCCTTCCCTTTCCCCCTGGATACATTTGGAATTTGAAATCTCAGCTATTTAACGAAGGGCTCAAACACTTACTTTCTTCTAGCTGTGTTTGGGCTCTGGCAAAAGTCACACTCTCAGTAGCCGTGGCCCGGTTTCCACTGAGGTTTGTAGGAGCAGTAAATGTGTGAGACCTTTTAAAATCCAAGTTCCTTGATTTAATGGGTAAACTCCTGAAGGTTGCTTTCTGGGATTTGGGTTCTGTTAAAGGTCTGAGCAGCATTACTGAATGGATGAAGCCACAGATCTCATTTAAAATTGTCGGTTTATCTGTAAGAATTAAATGTTCTTTCATTTCATGATGGTTCTTTCATTTATACCAACGAATTCTCTCTTTCTTGTTGTTTGTAGTGGCAGCATGGAACCAGCTTTTCACAGGGGAGACCTGTTGTTCCTAACAAATTTCCATGATGACCCAATCAGAGCTGGTGAAATAGTTGTTTTTAAAGTTGAAGGCAGAGACATTCCAATAGTTCACAGAGTTATCAAAGTACATGAAAAGTAATGTAACTCGATGGTTTTTTTGTTTATAAAACTCCTTTCCTTCCCCATGGCTTTTCAGATTAATTGTGGTTTAGTGTGTGAGAAAGGAAGTGAAGATAAGCAGTGAGAGAAGGCTCAGCTATAGGATGTGATCCACTTCTGTCCCCAGTTCTGTGCTATGCTTCTTGAGGGTCTGAGACCTTTCCCTCAGCAAAGCTGCTCAGGGTTGGAGCAGGTAAAGCTGTGCCCGGGAGAAGTCCTGGCAGCAGGAATAATGTGCATAGGAGCAGAATCTGCTTGTATGCTGATGGTTGTACCGTTGGGATTTTGGTTATAAGAGCAAATTTTTGTCGCAAGGTGGGGATTCAGAATCAGGGTACAACCTGACAGAGTGTGTGAGCTTTGCTGACTGAAGTTTTCCAAATTTGACTCAGGATAAAAGAAGAGATTCTTTTCGTTCTTGTGTCTCTTGGCCACACTGTCCTCAACAATCCTTGCTGAAAAGAAGCAGGGAGAGGGCTTGGTTTGGCCTTGATAGCAGATGCCTACTCTAAACATGCTAAACAGTTCCTTCCAAACCACAGTTCTGCTCCTGGTTCTGCACAGTGAAAAGCTAAGCTAGAAGTGGCAAGCATTGACATACTTGCACCATTAACTGAAGGTGTTTATCTCTTGAGTAATATCTGTTCTTCCATGCTTTTTTAAAATATCCAAGAATCACCTATTTAATTTTTTTTATTACCTAATTTGTCTTTATGAGAACTCCTCATTTCTTGATGTCAGTACTTGAGCAAAATTCATTTGAAGACTAGGCTTAAGAACTTTATTTTGAATTTGTGTTCTGTTGAATATGCAGATAAACTCTCAGGGCTTTTGTTGAGGAGGTTTAGTGCCTGGATGGACAATATCCCTTTAAGGTCCATTGTGTAATTGCTTACATCAGTTGACAGTCTGGCAGTGTTGTAAGAAACGTTTCTTGTTAATAGCTGTTGATGGGTAAAGTCAGTAAAGTCTGTAATGGTGTGCTTGTTTAATAAGCAGGGCTGAAAGCAAACGTTGTTATCTAATCTTGTAGCACTTTTATCCTCATTTGTTTTTTAGATGTTAATTGAGATTTTAAAATTAAGTGCTATTTAGTTTATCACCTCATTGCCTTCTAGAGGAAATGGGAACATCAAATTTCTGACTAAAGGGGATAATAATGAAGTTGATGATAGAGGCTTGTACAAAGAAGGTCAGAACTGGTTAGAGAAGAAAGATGTTGTTGGAAGAGCAAGAGGGTAAGTAAAGCAAAATGTACTTTGTAATTAAATAGAAAAAATAGCTCTTAAATTGGTTCTGTTGTTGATACAAAAACAGATCTGATTTATTTTTAAAATTTCTTAAATAGAATTGTAATTAAAAAGAAAACCTGGAAAAGTTGTTTCCTATAGTCCTCCCACTCATGTAGCGTGTGGGGGGGAAAAAGGAACATTTAACAAATAGTTCACCTGAAAATACAAAATTAACCAGTTTCTCCTTGTAATTGCGGGAAAATCCTAGGAAATCGTTTTGGCATTCCAAAGAAATTTTATGTGAGGTTTGATCTTTTGGCTTAGTCCTCTTCTCCAGCTGAGCTGGAATCTCTTCAGATCCTCTCAGATAACTTTGATTAAGGAAAGCTAATGAATTTTACTTCCTATTCAGATCTGCATTAATTGCACTGATTGCACTGAAATATTACAGACTGAGTAACATTAAAAAACTTCCATGTAATATTTGAGGGTTAATTTTACATTCACTTCTTTTATGAATTACAGGTTTTTGCCTTATGTAGGAATGGTAACTATAATAATGAATGACTACCCAAAATTTAAGGTATGTATGCTGACATTTTGAATACTTGAATTGCTAAAGTGACAAGTACAGACAATAAGAACCTTGCCTGTAGAGCATACATGTTAATAAATTTGTGTCTGTGGTTTGGTACCTAATATAGGATGAGCTGGGTTTCCTTGCTTCCTGTTGGGCAGCAGAATTTGTTGTTTGTAATGAGTTGGAAACATGTCGTTTATTAAAATTTTGTTAGCTGACATCCAGTTGTGATGCCTGGTTATGATGAATTTGATCCCTTTAAAATCTTCCTGCAATTCTGCAGGACCAGAGCTGTGTAATTGTGGAAGGTGTGATGTCTGAGTGGGCACCTTTTGAACAGTTTGTGCTTTCAGAGCTCGGTGGAGAGCAATTATAACGAGTCTGTGTTCTGTGTTTCTTTGCAGTATGCTCTCCTGGCAGTGATGGGAGCATATGTATTGCTCAAACGGGAATCCTAAACACGGGAACAAAGGGAAATACACAGGAGAGAAAAACTAATATATTTCAGATGGTTTCATTTCTGTATACGGTTACAAAACTGTGCAAGCTTTTGTCTTGTCTAAATAAACGACACCTAATGAGTGAAGCTGTTGGCTGCTGGCTAATTACAAAATGACATATTTACCACCTTCTACAAACTGCTCTCAGCTAGCCTGGCACTGGTTTGGAGGACTGTTGTGCTGGAGCAGCCAAGGGCTCTCTTGCCATGCCACAGTGGGTTTTCTTCACGGCTGCTGCATCTGAACCCACTTTTGCCCTCCTGTTTGTTTTGGGGGTTATTTTTAGTCTGTCAGTGCCCACTTTTCTCCACCATACAAACTGTTTTGCTCAGTGCTTGTAAGGACACAGAATCTCTGAGCAGATAGTGAGTTCTAGGAGTTTAGTCAGACTTATGCCTAAGTTGGCTGGTTGTGGCTGACAGAAACAGCCAAGAAGGGGAGTTTCACTCTGACTTGGTACTGAGCACTGGAGTCTCAGAGTTTTTTCCCTGAATTTGAAACTTTTTCCTTCATGGGGTAAGGAAAAAAGCCCAGATGGCCTGATTTTTAGAAGCCTGGTTTTTAGGGACTGTGTGTGTTGCTAGTGTTCAGGCTGTTGACGATTCTGCCTTTTGTGTTCTAGCTCTTAAACAAACCTAACAAAAAGGTTTTCTGGGGCTTTAATAACACTTGTAAATTACTGAATGAATAGCACAGTAGTACTCTTCAGGGATGTTGCCAGGAAGGGGAAACCAGAACTCTTAAGCCAATTTGGAGAATGTATTATTCTCTCCTATCATATAACACCTGAATAGTGTTAAACATAAAATTGATTTTTCGTTTAAAAACTTACCTGATAACTGTCTTTTATGAAATTGGGTGTTTTTCTCTTATCTTCAAATGTCAGTGTTGCACCTTCAACAAAGCAGAACTTGTTTTCCTTTCCTTGCTGGCTTTGTTTTTGTAGCTTTGATAAGGAACAGCATGATGCTTTTTTCCTCTGGAGTTCTGTTTCTTCAGTAATAACTTACCTGTGCAAAAATACTCTATTATACAATAATGACACCTTTTCTGTTATAACAGCTCATGCTCAGCAGACAACTGCTGAATTTCTCCAAGTAATATTACTTCTTTTGTGTCCTACTAAGTGGTTTTCATGTCCAACTATATTATAAAAATTATTTATTTTGTGTCAAATTGTGGAGAAATAAAATTGAGTATAATAATTGGCATGGCAGAATAATGTTTGGATCCTTAATGCAGTCTTCCTGGAAGTGTATCATCCCAGTTAAGAAAAAATAATGTGTTTTTTGGAGACAGTGTATGTGGAGTAAGATTTTTTTTCTTTCTCTTGGTATTGCTGAGATCCAGATTTATGCTGTCCACCTACCCCAATGCGAGCACACTCAGGTCTGACTTGGAGAGTGCAGTTGGACATTTTGTAGCTGGCCGATGTGACACAGGTATCCAGTTACAGGAGTGGCTCAGAGCTGTGCCAGGGGGGATCAGAGTGGATGTTAGGAAGCATTTCCATGCTGAGAGGGTGCTCTGACCTGGAGCAGCCTCCCTCGGGAGAAGCTGGATGCCCCAGGCTCAGCATTCCAGCAGCACTTGGACAATGCCCTTGAGCTTCTGGGCAGCCTGGAAGGGCTCAGGCTGTTAGGTTGGATGGTCTCTGTAGGCTGTTCTGGTCCACAGGCATGTCCACAAATGCTTCCCATTTGAATTCTCCAATTATTGAACCCCTCCACTGCAAAAATCATAACCCAAACTTGTGGCTGCTACAGCAGCCTGGCACACATTAAATACGCAGTGAGCGATCACTGTGGTGAAACTTCATCTGTCCAAGGCTTCCCAAAATGCAGCACAAACAGTATCAACTGTCTTACACCGGGCCTTATTAAATAAATGTTATTATTTCATATTATTCATACTCTAAAGTTGTGGAGCTCTTTTCTGAGAAATGTCTTCAGTTCTTCAGGGAGCTGTTGCTGCACTGAGTCGATGTTGAGGTTATTTGCAGAACACCTGCCCTGAGTGCAGGGTGGAAATGCTGGAGATTAGTCTATTCAGCATCTTCAGCATTTACAGAGTATTCCTCAGTGATCGTGCCTGTTATTACATTAGAGATAGGCTTCCACCAGTGTTTGTTCTGTACGTACGTCCCGGCTGTGCCTAACACCAGGATCCCTACAAAGAAAATGATGAAAGGCACGCCGTTCTTACATTATCCCCTTTTATAGCCATCGAATGTGCGTTGCTGATGGAACAATGATGCTTGTCTAAAATGTAAAGGGAGCAGATTAAAGAGTGTTATCATGGTCATAGCATTTAAAAACCGTGAATGTTTTCCTGCCGTGAAGCACAGCAACATCTTGCTTTACCATGGGATATATGAAAAGGAGAAGGGTATTTTAAAACAGAGAGAGCTATTTCTTGATATTCAAACACAAATTGCTGTTATCAGGCTTCTTCTTGAAGAGAAGGATTGTCTTGAGTGAGTTGAGTCACTCACAGTTCGTAACATCCTTTGGTTTTACCTGGTTCCTTTTCTGTTGTGGGGGGTCCAGAATAGTATTTCCCTATATTATCAAGTTATTACTTTTCTTAGAAGGGTAATAAATTAAGAATTAGAATAAATCCTTATGAATAAGTAAATAAATAATAAAAACATAGTACATATGCAGCATACAAGAAAGGTTTATTTGTTTGCATGATGTTTTCAGTAAAAGAGATTTGGGATTACCAGGCAACAAGCAACTGAGTAGGAATTCATGTTTAGTTGGTTTTGGTTTTGTTTTCTGAAAATGGACAATTTCCTGAATTTTTCAATTTCCTGCTTTGGTTGCTCCAAACAATTAGAAGTTTCTCTGGATGGCAATATTTTATTTGATCAGCTGTCACTCAGCACAGAATGCATGTCTGTAGCTATACTGCAGGCTGCATAGTGAAACTTGAGGCATGAGAATACTATTGTGAATTAAGCAGGAATGCATAATTAATAACCAAAAGAAAAGAATGAATCACATTAATCTGTAAAAGAAGACGAAACAAGGGAGCAATTGCGCTCAATACAGCAGGATACAGAATTCACTTCAAAAGGAATTGTACAAGAGTTTGCCTGGAAATTATGTTAATTCACATCCGTGGGAGCTTCCAGTACGGATAGTTCAGTTTGTCATGTGGGGCTAGCTGGAGGAGCTGGCAGGTTCCTTATAGTCAGCTCTGCTCCCTGTGTATCCCAGAGCCTCCTGCCATACTTCGGCAGACTGCAAAATCATCACATAAGCTGCACACGTTACACGTGGCTTCATCCTGTCTGTGCTGTTCTCCTGAGTGACAAACAGCCATCAGGACTTCATGTCCCATCACTGCTCACCCACCTTCACACCAGTGAAACCACTTCTAAGTGTTCCACTTCAGAGCCTTTCCAGGGATATACTGTCTCCATCTTTTCCCTGCACTGCCTCTTCAGGCTGGAATTCTTTTCATCCATTTAGTACAAAGTTGGCCAGTCCCAGGAGCCTTAGGGTGCTGCAAAGTTTACAGGGTCCTTGTGCAAGGAAAGCAGAAAAGTCCTGTAAATGCGCATCTGCTTTACTGTCACTTGTAACAGTTTCCTTGACGGGAAATGTAGGTGATACTGGAAATTAAAATAAGCTCTTTGCGCGAGCTTTTCTGTTCCAATGAGGGACAACGGGACCCTTTGCCCCAAGTGCAGCCGAACCGAAGCGCTCACGGTGCGGTCCCGCAGGGCGGGGTGGCCTCGCCCCGTGCAGCTCCGGGGTCTCCTCAGCGGCCCCTCCGCGGCTGTGGAGGAGCTGCCGGCAGCACCGCCCCGAGCTGACCCGGGCCGCCCTCAGCGTCCTCCCCGGCGAACGGAGCGGGGGAGCACGAACGTGGGGGACGCGCCCGCGTTGCGAAGGTAACCGAGAGAGAGAGCGGGCCCCCCCGCCCAGGGCAGCGCCCGGGGCCGGCACCGCCTCGGCTCCCCCCGCGGGGGCGGGAGCGGGCCCGTGAGGAGGCGTCAGGCGCGGGGGCCTCGCTCGCGCCGGGCCCGGCTCCGGATAAATGGGCGGCGGCGGCGGCGGCGCTTCGGAGCCTTGNTCTACCCCCGCGGCAGCCACTGGGCTGTGGGTAAGTGCGGTTTAACTCCTACAAAGGCACCGGAACGCACGGGTCCTGCGTCCCGTGTCCAGGCAGGGTAAGTCTAAAACCTATAGCTTCTCCGTCCGCTTTTGTTCCAGCAAGTCTTAGCAAGGGCCTCTCTCTATATCCGTGCAAAGTGCTAGGTTATCGCTGCCCCTTCCTCATCAGGCACTTTTTCTCTGACGATGTAACACAAGAGACTGAAAAAATTGTGTGTGATGCTGACGAAATCTTCAGTCCCAGAAGTGCTACAATTCGACATTATCTAGCCCTTTCCCTTCCCTTCCTTCCCTCAGTCAGTAGCTAAGTCCCGCTGATGTTTGAACAATCAAATCTTTATACCCGTTTTGGTTAATTTTGTGTTACTTTAATTGTTGTTACAGGACATTTAATGGGGAAAAAGAGCACTGGAGATTTTCCTTATGGTTTTGAAGAAGGAAACAGGACACCATTTTCAGCATTACCTGACAATATCAAGCAGCTGGAGGAGTATCTGCAGTGGGAAAAAATCTCAAAATATTTGCTAAGGTTGCTGGAAAGAAATGAAAATAAAAGTGGTCACTTTTTAAAAGGAGGGCTTCCCTGGTATACCAGGAACACCTGGGAGACAGATGACAACAGCAGTTGGAAACATGTAAGTAAGATACGACCTGTAAAGATACTCCATGTGTTCGGTTTTTGTTTTACAGTAACATATCAGCTTCCTGTAACTGGTGGATTGTCCAGAAAAGCAGCAGGAATGCATCTCATGTGTTAGACATTCAGTACAGTAAGACTCTGCTCTTGATTACAGATTTCCCTCACCAATTGTATTTTTGATGACTTCATTTGCTACTGGGTATAAACATGGCATGCATTCAGCAGATTTTAGCACCGGGGCTCCCTTCAAGCTGTTTGGCTGGGCCATTCTTTTTTTTTCTTCATGCTTAGGGAACCACATCAGCAGCACATATTGGCCAGCAAAGCCAAGCTAGTGTGAAAAACAAGCGTGAGGGCAGGAGGAACCACATCACACTGACTACCCCCTTCCATCAATCCATTCAAGATGTTCTGCCTTGGGCTGAGTTAAGCCCAAGTAAAGCCCAAGTAAAGGGCTGCAGAATTTTCTCTGGTCCCAGCTTTGTCCTTGTCTCCTTTGACTTTTCTCCCATCCCTGGTGCTGGCTACTGCTGTGGTCATTCCTGGGTTTGCTAAAGGAGTCTGGTGCTACTGATAAGCTGCCCTTCCTCATCCCTCAAGTCAATGTTCTTCCTAGCGCTGTTGCACAAGACAACAAGGTTTTGGAACAGATTAATCCCTATTCTTTTGGGAAATCCTATAAAATACTCTGGGAAGGATAACAGTGAATTTTGCAGAAAGTCACTGTGGTGTAATGTAAATCACAGGATCCGCAAGAAAATTCCTTTCCTTATGATGCCTCGGGCGCAGTCATGGTGATAAAGCTGCAGAATTCTTTTGGGTGACAATGAAATAGAATAAAAAGATTAATACGCCCCCTGAAAGACATCTATGGGAAGATTTTTTTTTCCTTCCCATATTCTACTGCAATATGATGTCATTAATATTCCTGAGCTAAGTTCAGCCCAGCTTCCCTCCTGAAATCCTTCTGCAATCAAAGCAGTGAATACTTGGGCTTTTATCTGAATGTGGGTGAAAATTCACCCTTTAAATTCAGCTGTGATTTAAGTCTCTCACACCAGTGATAGGAATGCTGTCCATAGGTTTCTTTTTGGCTGTGGCTTTATGGTAGTGATGCATCATAGTAACTGATTATTAATATTATCTAAAAAAGAAACCTTTTATTCCATCTTCCGTTCTGCAGTGTGCAGCTTTGTAATCAAATTAAATGAACAAATTCCATTGTTTAATGTAAAGAGGGAAATGTTCTGACTTCAGAAAGTAGGATAAAATCATACTTTGGAAGGCTTGAACTTGCCTCTGGTAAGCTGGATCGTATCCATATATGTGTACTGTCACCATAAATTAACATCCACATTTCTGTGGTCAGATAGGGAACATCCTTATGTAATAATGAGGCTGTTGCCTTAAGCATCCAGATTTCTGCAAGGATTAGTAAAAAAAGCTCATTTTTTTCCTGTGAGTGAGGTGGAGGACAACTTGCAGAACCTCATTTGGCCATAGAACCTTTGATTTCCATCATTCAACAGTTTCTTTGTCTCCACTCTGAAGTAAAATCTAATGAAAGTAGTTGTAGCTGTACTTTCCTGCTGCTGGACACAAATACTTGATGACACACAGCCTAGATAGGGTATGATATCCTGTTTTCCCCTTGGCTTCAAGAGGGCACCTGAAATTTAAGGTATTTCTGAGATCTTCCTTCTGAATGAAGAAAACACAAAGATCAAAAGGAATGTGCTTTACTCGTTTGTGGGCTGTGATAGTTTCCAAAACATCTAAAAAATGAGAATTATTTTTCATTTAAAAGTTAATTTGCATAAAAGAGGCCTTATTTATAAACGTAGAACTGTGATATACAGAATGTGACATTCACATGCATAGTGTACAAATGCGTAAGTGGCCTTTGGGGGTTGATTGTGTAGATTTGTCAGGATGCTAGAGGTTTCAGGTGCACAGACTTTGGTTAGACAACACCTTGGGGTAAGCTGCTGCTGTACCACAGCTGTGGAAGATGTCCATGCAGAGGAGGTACAGGAAGCTGAGATGATGGCACAGCACACCCAGAAAATTTCTCCTTGGAATGAAATACTTCTCCAGGCATTTCAAGAAACTTGTTCTAGGAGGAACCAGACTCCAGATTTGCCATGGGTTACTGTTCCCTGTGCAGTGGCCTGTAGGACTGAGATACTAAATGTGACCAAAAGAAGGTAAAGGTAAATAATGAACCCTGCTACCAGCTTCTGCAATGGCTGTCCCAGGAACATGTTCCCAGCGAGGGCTGCTATTCACTGCACAGTGCTATGCACTGACAGAAATGCCAACCACAAGGAGTCTGCATCTGGAGCCCTGTGCTCCACCTGCTGCACGTAGCAAAGACTGGCTGTGTTGGGAACAAACAGACTCCAAGAACATTGTTTCATGGATGCTTTCAAATTTTTCTGATTTAATTTAAAGCTTGAATTTTAAATTTAAGGTCGGGAAGCCCTAAAGCTAGAAGTAAATACACATAAGTACCTCAGGTAACTCAATTCGGGGTCTTTCTTATTAGCCCAAATCATCCCGTGCATCACCACTGATCCTCACTTTGGGCTGTACATTTCTTAAGAAGAAAAATAATCTTTCTAAAGGACTTGCGCAGAGGAGGGAAGTGGGTGTCACACACAAATAGTCAGTGGAAGAGGTGAGCCCAATACTGGCTTAGGATGGTGCACCTATGTTATTTTGTTTTCAGTTAATACCTTGCCTGCTCTTTGTTCTGTGAATAAATTACAGCTAATGTAGTTAAAGGAGATGCAAATCTCTCCTGAAAGTTGGACTAAGTGCAAAAGTAAGTTGGAAAATAAACTTTAAATTGTTTCTATTACTTGGCTTTTTCACACTAATGAGACAGGATATAAATGAGATGGCACACAGACTTATTTGGGAGAATGACTTTCCTCCTACTTTGGCAGTTGGTTATTACACTAACCAAGACAAATGGGATCTGTTTCGGAAAGATTATTAGGAATATGTTTGTTATGTGAATACACAGAGCAGTTACCTATTAGGCTTATTAACTTATAGTAGGTGTATTAACTTAGTGAATGACTTCTTTCCAGGACTGGTCTATAAATAATATATTTCTCTTTTTATTAGATGATGGACTATCTGCTTCAAGTTGTGAATATGAAAGAGAGCACTTCAAGCTGAAAGAAGATCACTAAATCATGAAGAAATTGAATACTTTCTGTAAGAGACTATATTTCACAAGCACTTGATTGTATCAGATAATCAACAAGGTCACTTTTCTGTACACAATAATTCCTTTGTGTAAAGTACTTAAATACACATATTCTTGTATGGTTCAGCAAGGACTAAATTCTCTACTTCATTTTCAAGGTTTCATTTTCTCATCTGAATGGCTTTGAGATAAATATATTTGTCATGGAAGGGTCTTCCAATTAATTATATGACTTACCTATCGACTAATTTCATCTCTTAGTTCGAAACTACATGACATTGCAACATTCACAATAAATAGTACGAAGAAAAAGGCGGAGTTTATGCTTTTATTTAAGTAGTGAAATTCGCTGTGTAAAAGCCAGTAGCAAGGGCCGCTGCCTTCCCCAGGTCAGGACGTGTGTTGTACTTTCAGTCGCTCTGTTGGGAGCCTCCGCGCCTCGTGCGTGCCCGGGAGGTGACGCTGTCACCGCAGCCCCCGGTCCGCCGGCGGCAGCTCCGCTGTGCCCGGAGGCGCAACTCGACCCGGGACGAGCCCCTCTCCAGCCGCCTCCGGCAGGCGGCGCCCTCGGCCCGGCCGTGAGGGGAACGCTCCGGTGAACCCCGGCACCGGCTGAGCCCCGGCCGTGAGGGGAACGCTCCGGTGAACCCCGGCACCGGCTGAATCCCGGCCGTGAGGGGAACGCTCCGGTGAACCCCGGCACCGGCTGAGCCCCGGCCGTGAGGGGAACGCCCCTGTGAGCCCCGGCACCGGCTGAGCCCCGGCCGTGAGGGGAACGCTCCGGTGAACCCCGGCACCGGCTGAGTCCCGGCCGTGAGGGGAACGCTCCGGTGAACCCCGGCACCGGCTGAGCCCCGGCCGTGAG
>VXBU01003642.1:116632-147918 GCA_013400315.1 Bombycilla garrulus
GCGCGCTGCCTCGGGGCTGCTCCGGCCGCCGGCACCGCGGGGCCGCGCCGAGGCGCGTCAGGCCGGGCCGTGTGTGCTTTCCCGGCGCCGGGAGTCTTCCCCGGCCGGGCCGTCGAGGGGGTCCGGGCCGGGCGTTACCTGGACGCGGACTTCGGGCAGGTTGACCTTCATGGCCAGCTCTTCGCGGCTGTACACGTCGGGGTAGTGGGACTTCTCAAACGCACGCTCCAACTCGTGAAGCTGGTACGTGGTGAAGGTGGTGCGGTTTCGCCGGTGTTTCTTCTTGGGCTGTTCCTCTTCCGACGGTTTTCCCTCGCCGCCGCTGCCAGCGGGCAACTCGGGGCTGGCGTTGCCGGGACAGTAGGGCTCTGCGAGGGGATCACAGAGGGTCACCGGCGGGATCTCGCCGCGGGGCTTGCCTGAAGGCGTGGAGGAGCGGCGCCCACCCCTCCGCCCCCCGGCACCCGGCGTTCGTCCACAGCGCTCACCTTGGAACCGCTCGGCGCGGCCCTGGGGCTCGGCCGGCGGCGGCTCTCCGGACATCTTGGGCAGGCAATGTCGGGGCCCCCGCCGGTCCGCCTCCTTGGCGCTGCCGTCGGGCGGGAAGGCGCCCAGCAGCCCGTCTTCCTTGGTGAACCCCAGGATAGCCTCGATGCTGTGCAGCCTCGACGGGTTTCCCCCGGGGCTCCGCGCCGTCGGGGCGGCCAGCGAGAAGGCGCCCTCGGCCATGGCGAGCGGGGCGCCGGGCGGGTGCATGAGGCGGCCGGCCCGGGGCTCCGCCGCGGCGCTACGGTCTCACCCGGCCTCCGGGCGGCGCGGGCAAGTCTGGCACGGTGTCGCCAGGCGGGCTGGCCTCCTGGGGGCGGGGGAGGAGTGCCGGGGGGCGGTAGGCGAGAGGGAAGGCGAGGCCCCCGCGCCTCTTCGGCATGGAGGGAGAGGCAGGGCATCCCCCGGCCCCCGCCGGCCGCCCCGCCCCTCCCCGTCGGACCCTGCCCCTGCCCCGGCCCCAGCCCCAGACGGCTCCGGGCGATGCCATCCAGGGGCCCCGAGGCGGAGCGAGGCGGCCGGGAGCCGGGTGCCGGGCCGGGCCGAGCGCCGCGGTTGGAGCCCCAGGGCAGGGGCAGCCTTGTCGGAAACCGCGGTGGGACGGGCGGCGAGAGGCGCGCCGGGCACGGGGGTACAGAGCTGAGACGGCGGGAGCCGCGGGAGCCGCTGCCGAGGGGGCGGTAAAGGGGACTCAGCGAATTGGACGGGAAGAGGCGGGGGCCCGGGGGTGCCCGGCCGGAGGATAGCGGATCCCCGGCACGGCCCCGCGCGGTTCGGCGGCTCTCGGAGCATCGCTGCGTTTCTCTCTCCAAATGGCTACAGCCCAGATCCCTCCCGGTCGGTTTGTAGGTGCGTCGGTTTCACGGCGGCCACTCGAAAGCTGCCCCGCGGCCCCGGCTCGACTCAGGGGCATTGGGGTAAACGTCGCTGGTGCTCTGCGGGACGCTCGCCCTGCGCCCGGTTGCCTCCACTGGCATTTCACAGCCCAGGGGCTTCTGGGCAGGACAGACGCAGGAGGTGGGCTCAGCCTTTCAGACTTCACAAACCTTTAGAGAAAGCTCTAAGCAATATTTGCGAGAAAGTTTTCCAGTATGCTGCTATAGGACCACAGCCTGTGAGAAAGAGCTGATTCTGTCACCCTGTGCTTCACAGTGCGAGAGGGGCTGGTGTGGGTTGCAGGCAGGGTAGGGCTTGATGGGGAATGCACAAAATGTTTTTGGAGGTGAGGCAGGGAGACAAATCCCACGTATCACTTTGTACTTGGCCTGGTGGGAGACGTGGACCCACCACAGGACCAACCAGGTAACAGAATCACGGGTCCTGCATTGATCTTCTTCCTTTTTCCTGCTTTTCTCTTTCTGACATTTTATCACTTTTCACACTAGCGCTTCCCAGTTCCTCTGAGGCACCAGCTACCTTTTGTCCCAGCTTGTTTACATGACAGAGCCAGTAACATCCTGGGAGTTTTTCAGTCTACACTTAGCTTTGAAAATGCTTCTATTTGAAGCCTGATGAGAGTGTATGTGAACGAAAAATACCACTGCTGTTGCTCGTTCTTCCAGATATATTATTAGATATATATTAGACTAATAGATATATTAGTCTGATAAGTATGACCTCTCTCAATAAATCTGCATTTTTAGATTTGCCTTCTGCCCCAACGGACTTCATATCATGTAGATTTTTCCAGAGGAATCACTTCAAAGACTGGCAGTGTTTGCTTCTGCTAGTATCCACACCTTTTTTCAGGTTTATGTTCCGATGTCCCAAAGTTGATTTCTTTTAGGAGTGCATAGCTTTTCCTATCTCCAGGTGAGGTTTTCCTTCACTGACTGCTTGGGGGGTAGTTTAAGGCCGAAAGAACTCAGATGTCCGTTTGCACAGAGGGAAGAGGCCAACAGAAGAGACAAGAAAAGGTTAGTGTGGCTTTTGTGGACACTATAAAAAGCCAGTCAATACCATTGTAGGGACATTGGAGGGTACTCAAAGCAATCAGCCAGGGGCCATTGTGTTCCTTTAATCTACATGTGTGTTTCCCAGGGACTCTATTAGTGAAGCTGAATGAACTGTGCAATGTCCCTAATTTCTTCTAATTCAAAGCTGGGGGTTTACAGCACTCAAAGCCAGCACAAAACACACCTGTCCCTCCAGAAGTCCTGGGCAAAAATGGTAATCAGTTTTGCTTGTTGTAAGCAAAAGAAAGCTTAGTTGTAGCTAAGAAAGATAGGAATGTGAGACGAAGGAGCAAAAGCCCTTTAGTCAGTGCCATAAAGGGAATTGGATCCTAGCACAGATGCTGCATTTGGGCTACCTGTCAAAGTTGTCAGTTACAGAGTCAATACTCGATTTTTTTTGCTGTTAATCACATTACGAAGTCAGCAAAAAAGCCTTCCAGCCCTGAAGCAGGGTACTTGAGTCCCACACAGGACACAAGAGACCTTCCTCCCTGACAGAGAAGGCTCCTCTTTCCTCAGCACTAGAGTACTCCACTTGTGTTTTCCATACAGAGCTACATTTGTCACTGTAGCATCCTTCTTGCAGGCGAGTGGACTTGATGAAAGAGGAAGCCACTCCCTTGATCGCAATTTGAAAAAATACCTGAAAAAAAACCCATAAAAACCGTATAACCCTGTAGCAGAGCAAAGACAGCTCTGACTCTTCCAGCTCTAGATCTTTTTTCTCTCTTGCCATGCTTCAGGCACAGGCTGTGTGACATGCATGAGGTATTGCAGTACTCCAGGGAGGGAAGAAGACTAGTGGTTTCTCTGATTACACAGAGGGTTTAGATATGCAAAGAATGGTAACTGAACATTTCCTTTTGGGTCTGATGTCCTGGCTGTCAGTTGAATCCCTTGCAGCCCTCTAGGATATGTATCATATTAGTATGAAGCCTCAGAAACTGATCCTGTGGTACTTCACAGCTTTACCAAGACCATTGACCTTTCGAAATTTGTGGGGGCAACTAGAATCAAATTTAAGAGCATTTGTTAGGGGATGAAACAGGCAGGGTTTATTACTTGCCTTTCTAAGGGATATCCCCATTCCATCCCCTTTTTTTTTTTTTTTTTGCAATGCATTATTAAAATTTTGCCTGAAGTTGTGCTTGGAAAGTAACAGAAGTTCTCAAGATGGACAATCTGTAAAGTGCAGCTGTTGGCTGTACCACCTTTCCTGTACATGTATAGTGAAGACTAAAGGGAAATAGTTTTCATCCTGTAGTCACTGTTGAGACATATGCATGGGACGTGGTTTCACACGATAGCAGCACCATAAAATGCCACAGATTCCTCCTTCCTTTTCTCCTGCCTTTTCTTTATGTCCAGGTGAAATAATTACTGCCTTGCAGAGCAGAGATTTGAAGCTGAAGTCACACTGCAGGAGAGATATCACCAAAGATGTGCAGCAGGGAGGACATCCCTGAAAGATAAATGGGGCTTCCAAGGTCAGATTGCAAATCAACAGGAGGGAAGCAAGGAAAAAGAGGAAATATTCACATAGAGGGAACCTATACCCTCCTGCAGTTTGCATGCTCTGTATCATCCAGCAGATTGTTAAAAAACAGCAAAAAAGGAGACTTTTTCTTTTTCCTCCCCAAAAATTCCTGAGGCTGCAGTTTCAGAACCTTCTTGAAAGCAGAATGCATGAGGAAGCTGCTGACTCTTCCTGTCACTGCATCTCTCATACTTTCCTTGTTTTCTGCTGAGACTTTTCTTGATCTGCCCAGGAAAATCAGCTGTGTTTTCTCCACCTCCCAGGGTTCTGTCTGGCACTCAGTAATGTCACAGAGATCTTGGTGTCCCACTATCTGTGTGGGCTGTGGGTATGGAATAGATTGTGGGAGCCAGGCAGACCATTCTGGTATGAGCACCACGGACTGGGTGCGGGGGCACTGGCATTTAGGCTCGCCATGCTCATAGGGAGAGAGGGGAGGTTCATGCTATAAGGCTATATTAATGCAATCCTTCTTTACTTGTTTTCCAATTAGCCTAATTGAATTCGGATTGCTTAAAAGTGGGCACTAGAGACATTTATCTTGATGGGATGACAGTCTTGAGCTCCAGCGATCCTATTAGCTCTAAGAATACTAATCCAGGTAGGGTCCATCCAGCAGTAGCTGCCACGTGACCTAACCCTGTAATCTGCTCCTGACAAAGACACACGGACACACAGACATGTCCCTGTCCATTCTCACACGTGTATTGCTGCATGCACACACATACAGGTGCATTTGTGCACAGATAGGGACACAAACATTCCCAGACTCGCATGCCAGCACATGTGCACATGCACATGCGTGCAGTGGCTCCCCTGTGACCTGTCCCCAGGGCTAAGCACTTTGAGAGCTGCACATACCTGGGGTGGCCCCACACCTCTTACTCGTGTGCCTCCCCAAGCCTGTGGCTGGCGGCTGGAGATGGGAACAGCCGGTGCTGGAGGGATGAGCCCAGCACGTGCTGCCAGGAGTAGGCAGCCGCCTCCGGCAAGCTGAAGATCAGACTCCTGTTGAGGGCAGCACAGATTTGCCACAGATCTGCCCTGGCTCTGCCACTCCAGACTGAATGTGGGAGCTCTGGTCTAGCAGTGGTGCCGAAGGCAGCTCACTCCTGTGCCAGCCACACTTCAATGGGGCTGGGCTCGCATCCTGTGCCAGTCCCAAGCCACCTCCCTGTCCTTTTTGTCTCTGCCAGATTGTCTCTGACATTTTTTAGGAATCTCATTAGTCGTTTGTTTGGTGATTCTTACTGTACTTTCTTCTGTGACCTTTTAAACTCTGAAAATGCTGATCCTATATCTGCCGACAAATTTAATTAGATCCTTTAAACATGGTATGCTTTCAGTAAGATTTTTCGGACGTCCCAGGCAGATTTTCATTCAAAGCTAAAAATTCTTAGGCTTGTTTATTTTGGTGCTTTATAGGCAGGACAATTCAGTCTGTAAAGCAACACAACAGTGTGGAGACACCAGCCAGATTTATACCAACGCAAAGGGAAATGCACTGAGCCTCACAAACCTCAGACTGGTTGAGCTGGACTTGGTGACTATTTTATCTACTTTATGTAAAGACCTCCTAAAATACCCCACTTGTCTTTCCACATAGATAATTAGATGGTGTGGTGCCATGTGAGAGCAGAATCCCAAGAGGAAGAAATTAGATCAGAAGTCTTGGTGGTTTTAGGCAAAAGAGCTCTGATGCTTGAGAGACCTGCTGAAGATAGGTTTTCTTCACTAAAGACATTACCTGTTAGATGAGAGCCATTTAATGCACCAGGACATCCTCTGGAAAAAGCAAGGAAGGTCAGAACTTGTCAACTCTATGTTTCTTAGGTAAGAAAGAAATGAGCAAGAATAAAATGTATATTTTTTTTAATGCTACAATGGGGAAAATATTGGATAACAGGTTTTCAAGCAAGTCTGTTCAGTTTATATTCAAAGAGTGATTGATGAAAGAACTTTCCCAATCTCTGTTTGTAGGAAGGAATCTCAGCTTCCTTTTACTGTTAGCAAACTGGCTGTCTTCAGGGAAAATATGAACTACCTATGAGAACATTTAATGTATGGTTGGGAGGAGTGTTTTTAGAAAGTGCTTGGGTGCTCAGCAGAAACATTAGGGGAAAAATGGCAATCAACTTGAAATGTGACAAAGGATTCTAGTCAAAAATAAGTAGAAGACGTACAAATAAATGTATTTGCCAAATAAATGTAATTTGCCCTAATCAAATATGATCCATATGTGATGAACACTCAAAGCTGCATGCTGCCCTCTGTTTTTTTGCAGACATGGAGGCAGGCACCACTGTGACTGTCAATGGTAATGAGCTTTTTAAAGGCAGCAGCTTTTCTCTGGCCTTTTTCTCTATCTCAGTGTCTGTGCCAGTGCACCAGGAGGTGCTAGGGAGACTTTCCCTTGCCACCTTGGCACCCAGCAGCTGTTGGAGCAGGAGGGAGGGCAGTGGCTCTCCCTTGCCCTTTTCTCTGCTTCATCGCAGAGGTGACTTTGCCAAAAGGAGAATTTGGCCTCCTTTCCAGTGACCAGTAAAACACTGCAGGCATAGCACAGGCTCCCATCCTCCCTGAGATGCTGTGTCTAACTGCCCCTTGTCACTGCCCCCGTGTAGCTGTGGGTGAATGCTGACCCCTCTGCAGGGACAGGGACTGTCCCGGGCAAGTGTGGGAAGATGCTCTGTGCCACTTAGGCTTGATGGGCTGCCTGCTGCAACCATTGCTTTACCTGTGGAACGTGTCTTATCCAGATTTTTCATGTACCTCTTCCTGGGGACAGATCCTCCTTGATGGTGATGGGACCTTCCAGGATCCATGGGATGACCTAACTTCTCTCCAGAAAGCCCTGCAGCTCCCTGGGGCTTGGCAGTGCCCACACTCTGTGGGGCTGGAGCAGGCAAAGGGGGCTCAGCGCAGAGTGGTTTTCACACCTGGAGTGTTCTGTGGTTGTATTTTGTACTCTTCACAAACCAATACCTGAGGCCAACATCTGAGGAAAATCATAGACACAGGCATATTTTACATCAGTGAGAGCTATGCCTTTCTGCAGGTTTAGGTGCCCTACGCTGGCATAACCTTCCATATTTAGCCTTCAATGGAGACAACTCCCAGAATCACTGTGGGGAGCCGGTTTTAGCCTTGTGCTGGTACCCCGAGCCCCAGAGTTTGGCACACAGAGCAGACGAGCAGAGGGTCACTTCTTTCTCTTGATGTTTGAAGTGTCTTTGAGAGGCTGGGAAATGAAAGCAGACTGGAGGAGCCTGCTCACTGCAGGGCTCACTGAGAGCCACCAAGCCTTACCTTCCTACAAGCCCCCCTCAGTGTATTTGACAACACTTTTGACCCAAGCTGTTGAGTTAAATGCTTCACTTTCTGCCTTTTGCTACACTTAATACAGAGATGATTTTAAAAATCAAGGTTTTGCAGCAAATGCCAATATCTGAAGACTGGTTTTGCCTCAAAATGTTTGAAAGAGACATGTTTTTGTAAGAAATATACATGTTTATTTCTGAAAGCAGGATTAAATGAGCAGTTACCTCTATGAGATGTATCAGAAGTACAATTTTGTTCAAACATACACATTTCAATCACGTGGAAAAAATGGAAAAAGGCACATTTTTTCCCCAATATTAACTTCTTTAAAGCCATTTTTTTCCATGGGGGAAAAAGTTACGTTCAAAACAGAGGATCAGTTCTAACTTCCTTCTAGGCAGTCCCAGCAGGTAAGTTTTTACTCTCCCCTCAGGGTTTTAAGTCTCTCTCTCATCACTTTTCTATATTTACACTGAATGCTATAGAGCTATGTGCTTCCCTCTGCCTGCTCTCCCTCTGCAGCCCCAGCAACACAAGACTGAGGTTAGAGCCCTTGGGCAGTGGTGGTTCTTCTACATCACGGAACATTTCTGCTCAGCTGCCTGTTTCATCTCAGTGAAGGTGGCTTGTGCCTTTTCTTTGATGGCATCCATGTCCATATTCTGGATGTTCTGCAACTGGCCCAGGATGGAGTCCTTGTCCTCTTCCTCCTCCTGATCTTCTGCCACCATCTTCTGGAGGTCTTCTGGCAAACCCACATCATCTCCAGCCATCTGTATTTGATTCTCATCCAATTCACTCTAAAGCAGGAAACAAAAACCAGCAGATGAAAGTATTTCTGCTCTCCTAGGATCTACCAGTGAGCCTCTTGTTTTGTTCTTTTTATGGTTTTTAGGGCAAACCAAAACAGATGCAGATTTTTCAGTCAATTTTTTTGGGTGCAACTTGTGAATTCAGGGCCTCAATCAATCTCCATGGAAGTGATAAGATTTTTCAGGCAATGTCAATTGTATTTCTTTGACAGGCTTCAGCACTGTCAAAATTGAAGCCCTCAGTGTCACTTGCCATTTTAGAAATCTTTGCCATGCTGGTAGTGCAGGAATTCCATTCCAAGTTATTTGTATCCTCCAAAACCCTGCTGCAGGACACTAGTGAGCCTGTCAGTTGCTGTGCTGTGCCTGTCAGCTTCTGGTCAATGAAACAAGAGCTTTAGAAAAGCTGTAGTACTATTTCCTTATTCAGTTGTTGCGGGGAGGGAGGGAGATTTTTGGTAAAGGTATCAGCACTAAACTGAAATCTTCTGGAAGAAAGATGCATTGAATTTCAGAATAAATTACTGGAAAAAGGGTTCCCCATCTTCCCAAACCATGTCTAAACTCTCTCTAGCTCTTTGGTTGACCTCTCTGAGTTGTGATGAAGAGCAGAGGCTGCCTGGCACATAATCAGTGTTGCACTGCTGACAAGTGGGGTAAAAGGAGGACTTGGACAACAAAAGAGGGGAGGGAGGTTGGTTCTGAGTCTGAGAAAGCAAAAGGAGACAGGAGAAGAAATTGGTTAAGCAATTAAAAGGGCTGAGATGCAGTAAGCACTACGCACACTTACTTCCTGCCTGCCCACAGAAACACTCCATCAGTGGGATTATGTCAATTTTTCAAACAATGGTGATTTTGTTCACATTTTCGGGTGGATTCTGATGGATCCAGAGCTTAGAAGAACAGGATATTTTGACACAGTTCACACATCAAAGATAAGCGTTAATGTCTCATTACATCTCCAAAATTAAGCATGACAGCAGCAAAGGCCTGATATGAATAAGCAGCAATGCTATCAGCAGGAGGTGTTTTTTAGAGTGAGGGGTCTGCGTTTTGCATGAATGAAAGGACAAGTGAATGCAAGGACATATGTGAGTAATGTCTGTGTTGTTGCAGGCCTTAGCAAGGACAGGCAGACTGGGGGTGGTCGGCTGCATAACCACTATTTACAGTTCCATATTGTCACACTTTATGTTTGCAATGATTGTATTCCCCTTTAGTCTGATTTCCCCCCATATTTCCTATGAAACTGTGGAGAACTGTAGCAGGATTGTTACTGCTATGTAGATAAAATGGGTGAGGACATCTCTTCACCTTTTTGGGTAAGGGTTGCTGCGGTCAGATCTGTGGGAGCTAGAAACAATCCCCCAAACAAAAGAGGTATTTTTTTAATTGATTGTGTAGCAGGAAAAATTGTGTTAAGCTTTTATTCAGCAACTGATGGCTATCAGAGGAGTTAGCCCCTTTGAAATCCTTGCCAGAAACAGTAGAGGATGATAAGAAAATGTTAATTACTTAAAAAGTGCCCCTAATCAGATGATCATGGTATTTCCTTTAGAATTATCTATAATTTAAGGCATCATCACTGCACGCTCGATGTAGCAATGTACTGTAGCGATTCACATTTTTGGCAGTGTGAACAATTGTCTGTTACGTTCTTGCACCTAAGCCCACTGTCCTATGGAAGTCTGGGATGTGATGTGCAACGGTTTGAGGCTTCAAAGTATTCTCTGACCAGAAAAGAATATATTGAGATATAGTCTAAAGCAGTACAAGTTAGCCCAAGCCACCTGCCTCTACCCACTTGGCATTTAGCTTTAATAGACCTAAAATGAGCTTCAACAGGGTGGGATTGCTCAACAAGAAGCAAAGAAGCGTATGATACGCTATGGCCTCTTCTCTTCCTTCTAAAATTTGAGTGTTTGATTCATGTTTACTTTGATTTGAAATGGAAAAATGAACACAGAAGCAACATCTATTCTACTAAATTAAATATGTCTGGCACTGGTCTCACCCCAAGGCCAGCTGGCTTGGAAAAACCCACTGGAATGCTATTGAACTCTGTCTCTCTACCAAACAGGGTGGTCCCATCTAACTGCTGATTGGGAATGCCTGTCCTAACTCCCAAACTGGCCAGGGGAACTGCTTGGGAGATTGCCCAGGCCAAAACTGGGTCAGACATTATTCTGGCAATTCAACAGCATAGGCAATAGAGTCCGAGTGCATGGTAATGTTTTTGGACCCTGATCATGCATCTGATGTAGTCAGTCCCAGATCTGTTTTGCTATATAGAGTTCTTTACATATACAATGATACACAGGCAGGTGTGAGCAGAAAAGTTTCTAAATATCTGCTTTGATACTATTTGATGGTAAAGTCCTCTGCCCAAATTAAGGTGCAAAGGTCCAGTTCAAGGATACCATCTTTATTTTGTAGCATTAAGTGTGTATAGAAATGAGAAAAAAGTGAATGAGAGAGAGGGAGAAGGATTAAGATAGTGCAAGCAGGGGACGGTCACCATCTGATATCACCTGGGATAGTTTAACAGTTAACATTAGACAGCTCCATGTCCGCCGGGCGGGAAAAGCCATCTCCCTCAGGGAGAGACAACTTTCACTAAATGTTTTGTCAAGCTCCCTCAAAGGGAGACGATGCCCTCCAGGCGGGGAGAACCACAATCAAAGTTTGGTATTGCTTGTTAAATGGCACTTTCAGTTCTCTGAAGAATGATGTTATAGTCTTCTGTGCAACTTAAGGAGCAAAAACCAAGTGCTGGTTCAACACTGCTTAAATGAAGTCTGCTTGTAAACAAAAAAGATCAAAACTCACAGGCTAATCCACAGGGGAAGCAAACTCTTTCCCAGCATCGCTGTGTGATGCACTGCTTTCCTTATGCCTCACTTACGCTGTCGTAATATTTATCTATGCTCATGTGCAGAGGTCGTTAGGTAGCTGACTCCAGACCTTAACCTGGGATTCATCACCTAAAATGCACCAGCAACATAAAAAAATCAGAGTTCACCTTGCCTTGACTTGTAGGTGGTACTTATATTAGCAACATAACAGCACTACCGTCCTTATGCCACTCTAGGGCTGCAGGTACCTCACAAGCAGGTACGAAGAGCCAGATGTTGGAACCAGCAGCCTTCCTCCCCAGAAACACCCTCAGAGAATCCAGAGATCACAGCTTGGAGCACAGAGCAGGTGAGTGGGAACTACTCCCTCCTGACGTTTACATTGAGACTCCATTTTTCCACAGCTCACCATCAATTTATGGCCCTGTGTTTAGACTTTGCAGAAATTCATTGACTATTGAATCCCAGTTGAGGAAAAAGGCAGCAAGTGGATAAGAGAGTTTGGTGAGTTTTTTTTTAAAAAACAATATTTTTATTCTGAAAATATTAATGCCTGTATTTATATAATATTTTTAATGTTTTGTATGAATGTGATGCACTGAATACGCCAAAGATTAAAAAGTTGTCCGTGGATCAAATGTCTCATGGCTAAAAACATCTTTCTGATGACAAACGTAAGTTGACAACTCTGTTAATAGGATTAGGTTCATTAAGGGTCTACTTTCTCTTATAAATCTGGCCCAGATAGCATGGAGCTTTAGATTTTACATGGCAAAGGGGGCCCTGCTCAGTCCTGAATTTCATGCTTTTACTTAAAAAGCTTGCAAGTGATTGATACTACTAATAATATTCAGTGTTTTTAGCCCATACTAGGCTACCTGAAGTGACTTTAAATTTTCAAAATATTTAATGCATTATCACAAGCCTGAGAGCATTTTGCTGCCAGAATATTGTATCAAAGCATTGATTTTTTTCCCAGGGATATATAGTGTGCATGTAATATTTTCATTTTCTTCCTGCTATAACATGTTTTCATAAGGGCTGATGAAAGCCAAGAAATGCTGTAATACGGAGAAGCAAATGCAGAAAAACATATCCACCAGTATTGTTTTCTGGCTTAGAGCTACTCTCCTACCTTGGAGACAAGCCTTCTATTGTTATTACTGAGATATCACCCCAGAGTGCTTTTAGTACATGCCAAAGCCAAGATCCTACTGGAGATGGGTCAGATCACCACTGCATACTTGTGGGTCTATGAGGTGCTCAGCCAAGGGGGACTGATGACCTGGACACCATCTCGAGCTGAAAACAGCACTACAAGTGGGAGAATTTGAAAACCAGACACCCAGTTCCACTGATGTTTAGTTGAGACCTGGGCATTCAAGTATTCTGGAGCTTTCCAAAGCAGCCCCTCTCGGAGCTGAAAGCTCTGGAAAGATGCTGAGTAAAAATGGTGCTCAGGAGCTGTCTCAGCATATGCCTGCAAAAGGAAAGCAAAGTCTAATGATATTTTACTCCTCAGCTGCTAATTAAAATGCTGGTGTTTAGAGACTTAGGCCTCCAATCCAATCAATCACTTAAAATCTTGGACTTAATTTTTTTGCATAATTAATCTTTCTGTAATTAAACTCACTCTCAGGGTATGTTGTCCAGCTAGAGCACCAGAAGAACCAGGCTCCTAGGGGTGGAATACATCTTATCTGAGTTCAGCTGTCACCTGGCCTCCCTCTGGAAGAGACACAGCCACTGGTAGGTGACCCAGCTCCACCCTAAATGCTAATTTAAAAGTTTGGCTAGATGAGGCTACAAGTGCTGGCCTCCTTCTGCTGATGATGAGTCCCTAACTGACTTGTTTGGATTAAGCACTACAATTTTAGCAGTTAAATTTACAGTAGATGGATTATTTACCTTCCTCCATTTTAATTAATCAAAAAGCACTGGAAAATACTGATCAGAAAATAAGTGGTAATGACTCAGAGCTGGCAGGTGAGTAATACAAATAAAATCTCAAATTGCTAAGAACCACCATACATATCCTCAAGGGGTATAAATGAAATATGCCAACACCTTCCCAGTAGTGACAAGTCAGAGCAAATATGTGATCCAAACCCCTGGAAAGAGTATTCTGTCCTGTATTACTTCTCTCCTGTCCATGGCAGAAGCTTACAAAATAAAACAAAAATTTAAAAAAATATTTTAAATAAGTTGCTTGAAGCTTTTGCTTTCAATATTTTGGTTTTCTTGGAAATATTTGATAGTGCAGGGATCACTAAAGAAAAAGGAAAAAAAAATTGGTTGAAATTTGGTCTCTGGACTACATGAGCTCAGGAGCTCGAGGCTTACCTTGGGCAGTCTGTACTTTTCTCTCAGGTGAACCCTCAGAACAGCTCGCTCTGCTTTTTTCTGTGCAAATGCTGCATCTCTTTCCATCCTGGAAATCAGAAAAAAATGTTCCTTCAAGATGCTAACAAAAACTATCTTTTGCACTGAACCAGGGGCTTGGCTGCAAACAGCTACACATTCTAGTTATTCCCCAAGATAAGTAACTTGTGCAAAGGCACAAAAGGAGCTATACCAGTAAAGTGATGCCAAAGGGCTACACTTCCTGTGCTTCTGTCACCTGTGAATTTTCCTAGTCTTTCTTTGTGCATTCATTGTCTCACAATGAATGAAGGGCAACGAACTGTAAAAATTCCCCTATGGAAAAGCACTGACTTATCTGTGATTTTATGAAATGCTTTCATTAGGTTGAAGAGCTAATCTGCACTTTTTTTTTTTTTTTTTTTTTTAAGATTACATACATATTTATTTGCAAAATGTGTCTCCTCAGAAAGTTTTGGTAACATTTGAAAACACTCACCCTTCACCCTCCTCTCCCTTTAATTTCTTTTATCCCCAGTAGCATTTTTGTGGAAATTCTATTGCAAAATTGATCTTGTTTCAGTATAGGTATTTTGGCACATAAAAGCTACATGTAAAATGAAATATTACTTTTCCTCTGCTTCTAAAATGGGTTTTTGGGTTTCTCTCCCTCTGGAAACAAAACCGGTACAAAGAAACATGAAGTCTGAGAAGAACTCAAAAGTCTGGTTGGTTACAGATTCAAAACTGCCTGAGCTCAAGTTCAGCAAGGCACATTTACTCTTCTGGTCTCCACTCCTGCACAGCTGAACACTGGGCAAAATCCAGGGAACCCTGAAACAGGAACGTGCTCTGCCCATGTCGGAGATTTCCGACACAGAACCACATCTCATCTGGAGACGATCTTTTCTCATAGAGTTTCTAACAGTCCTATTGGGGTACTCCTGCCCTGCTTCCTCAGTGCAGTTCAGCAGGGAGAGGACACATGCCCCACTTAAAAACAAAATGGAAGTAATTCCTTTTCCAGGTATTTCCCTATCTCAGGAATCCTGTGCTTCTTCTCAGTCTCCATAAAGCATCTTCCTGCCAGCAGGTGGTCATTTCTCTTTTAAATATCTCTTGACAAAAGGCAGAACAAAACATTCTGTGCTTTTTTCCAGACCAAATGACACCTCTTCAGGGCTTCCTGATAGAAATGTCTGATGCTAAATACAGACCTGGATACCTCAAATTCCATCAGTCATTAACGTGGCACCTATAAGCATCTTACAAAAAGGATTTACACAACCATTATGTAATTGACCATTAGAGGAACAGATGCATTTGAGATTTAAAAGTCAATCGTTTTATTTATAATTATGCATGGTTTGAGCTCCTATGCATGCCAAGTCCTCCATTTTACTTGTTTTCATAAACACAGCAAGTGGTAAAGATTGTCTTTACAGGCACAATTGAGACTTAATTGATTTTAAAGTTCTGCTTTATTTAATAGATTTTAGAAAAAAATAACCATCTTAAACCTTTGCTCAAGATAAATGAGCACTCAGTACTTTTTCAGGTCTGCCATAATAAATGTGGACAATGAAATATTACATAGTGAAAGTGTACTCCACATGGAGTTCTAGGAGAACAAATCATATACATCTGAGATTAAATCCTGCACTACAAACATCTTGGGAAATTTTTCTAGATAAAGTAACATCACCTAGGAATGAGTCCAGCATATCAAGCTGTGGAGATAGCAGGAAAGCATAGGAGAGAGTTGCAGGATGTGGAGGAGGGGCAGGAAGAGGGAACGTAATACTTTATCATTTCCAGTTGGGGAACTTTTATTTTGGAAAGTCTTTTAAGCAAAGATTTATCTGTTAAAAAAAAAAAAAAAATTAGTGAAGAGATGCATGTTTGGCTTTTTCCTGGGTTATTTTTATTACAAAGTTACTAAGAATCAGCCCCATACTCATAATAAGGGAACAGGTACTCACTTCTCTTCAACCATTTGCTTTTGATATTCCTCATACTCCTCTCTGGTCATTCCTGCAGCTGCTGCTGGATCAGAAGGAGTGCTTTCTTCTTTGCTTTCGTCCCCTCCACCTCCAAGTCCCAAATTCTTTACCTGGTTGCTCAACATACTTTTCATTAGAAAGGCCATCTTCTCGAAAAAAAAAAAAAAAAAAAAAAAAAAAGAAAACAACTACAAGAAAGCCAAACAAAAAGTGTTTTGAAACACAACAGTTGTAAGCGAGAGAGTTTCTACAGCCACATCAGCTCTTCAAGGGCACAGCGCTAGTGAAACGTGAATGCCAAAACCAGTTTGTCAGCCATAATCTGGATTAAAGAAAGAACTCCTTAATATATAGAGGCAGATGGTTCAGATTACTCCAAAAAAATCATTAGATGCAACTACCTACTTTTTCCATTAATACTTTAAGCTAATTGTACACACACACACACACAAATCAATTATAGTGTGCAATAGCATTTTGACATCTTCAGTCTTGAAGCTTGCTCTTACTTTCACAGAGATCATAACATTCCCTGGATCTGAATTGAAAACCTGCTTGACTCAACAGCCATAGTAAAATAGCAACATTCAGGCTACTGAGTGGAAAACCCTCAGATCTGAGATTTGAAAACTAGAATTCTTCATAACCAAAACCCCCGATTCTTTTTACATTTGAATATTTTATCCTACTGGACAGAAATATTTTGTGTGGTTTTTCTTCAGCCCCTCTTCATATGATTGGTTTATCTTGCAGATGAATGAGGCATCACTGCTATGATTACTTTATTTCAAGAAAGTAACCCCAAAGAAAGCGAGTCAGATCTTCCTACTGTTCTTCCTTTTGGGTTTCTGTCAGCTCTTCCCCAGGCTGTCTCCATCTAGACCCCTGCTTTGGTGCTGCATAAAACACCAAAGCACGTGCTGTTTTGCAATCCTAACCACTGATAAAGGATGAATAAATCTGAATCTGTATGCCATAAAACGGTCTGGATACATTTTGGGTGTAGATTGTTTCTGTAGGTCCTCATCTTTCAAACCTTTAGTCACATCATTAGCCTCACCTGGTCTACTCAGGTGAAGATTTCCAGGATCTGCTACCTAGGTCATAGACTATTTTGGGAAAGAAAATCACCTGCTAGGTTTCCAAAGTTCATGAGCTTGGGTTTTGAGCATTTATCCTACTGCACTAACCGCACATGCTTTAAATGCAGCATTCTGGAATTTTGATTATCTAAATGGTCCTCCCAGAACTCTCATAATTTTGATGAGAACTGAGAGATGGGAGGATTCCAGTTTGCCTAATGCCTTAATCTATTTTACAGGCTTTCTAATTAAAGCAGACCTATTACTATTAAAAAAAAAAAAAAAAAAAAAAAAAAAAAACAAAAAAAAAAAAAAAAAAAAAAAACACCAACAAAAAAAACCCAGGACATTCTGAAATCCTGGATTATTAGCAACTAAATAAGAAACTTTTTTTTTTGAAACTACCACTCAGAATCATGAATTCCAAGTAATAACTACTTCAACTTTATTTAAAATTCTTCTAGCTGAAACTTTGCAAACAGTCATTTTTCTAGTGTTAGGTCTCAAGGGTCTTCTCCAAGTGTATGGGTAGTGGTACCTGTTAAACTTTGTACTGTTGGTCTTTAATGACCTGACTGCTGTAGGCTTTGATCTCTCTGGAAACGTTTCTAACCTAATTTTGTGACTAGAAGTGATGCTTTCACAGGACTGAGAAAGGCAAGGACTGGTCTGGGGAGGGACTGCTAAGAGGTCTTGCTCTCAACCTTGCAATTGGCACAAGGCTTTCCCATGTTAATTTTGGGATCAAAAACAACAAAAAGGGCTTTAAAACTTGCTGGGTCTATTGGCACTGAAGCTGCTGAGAAACACGGGAGAGACTGGTGACAAAAGGCACAACACAGCCAGTACCCCCAAAGTAATTCTGTCTCAGGCTGGTGCTCTATTGAAGTTTAAAAACTTACTGCTTTTTGTTGAGGACAAGAATCCCAGGCTTCACAAAAACATACAGACAGGAGCTAATTAAGTACTCATGTAGCCACTTCATTGCTTTAAATCTACATATTTTCCCTCTAGCTTAAGAAAAATAAAAATTTACAATCATTACTTTGTTCCTGCTTTATCTGATTAAAGTGGGTGATAATAGAAGCCTGTGTTCTATACCCAAGGAATACACAGAACTCTAACCTCAGCACAGAATTCAGTCTTGAAACAGGCAAATTCCACAGGCCAGACCAAAAATGCCATCCAAACTCCCAATCTAGAAAAGATTGTGTTCATATCAGTCACATAATGCAAAAATACTCTTGAAAGAACCAGGGCTCTGGCCCCTGCTTCATCCCTCTACCAAGAGGGCGTTGCTTTTTCTAGCAGCTGGACCATCAGAAAGAAGTATTTTAGGGTTTTGTCAGCTTGAATAGATTAAATTCAAAATTCCTCTCCTCCATTTGCTAAAAAACTTGCTCCTGGCTGGGGAAAAATGACAGTCAAAAGAGGGAATTCAGATTCAGAATGCCATTAACTGCCCAGTGCCAGGCAGAACTGAACCCAGATCTGTAAGTGTTCCAACTCTGAACTGAGGGCAAAGAATGCTTCAACTACACTTGCTTAGATTTCATGGACATGTACCAAATGAAAAGAAAAAGACTTACTAAAAATATGCACCTTTATTCAAATAAGGTTATCTCTGAACTCCAAGTATCAATTTACATCAGTCAGAAACAAACATGAAATTGTCAGCCGTTTGAATTTAAAATAAACAAAAAACCCCAACCATAGCCATTTTTTGGTGTTACAGTAATTGATCCATTGAGAAATGTCAGATTTTCTTCCCACAGAAGTTACAAACCAGAGCAGTTAATTTACAAACTGTAAACCAGGTCATTTACAAACCATATTGTGCATTTGACTTGTGAAAGATTCAGGAGTGACCATGTGTTTAATAAACCCCCACCCGTACAATCCCATAATCTTGTCATTGCCAATTATTTGCACTTATCATCCACAATTCAAATTAAACTTATTCTCCCTAATATTGTCCAACTGCATTCCAAGGTGTCTTTTCCTCCTAGCTGTGAAATCTTCCTGGAAAAGAATCAAACACTGTCACTGTTGAAAGAAACCCAATAGGAGGCTACATTGACTGAAAAATATTCTTAAAATCCTAATTTGTTGCTATCACTTCAAGAACAGACAGGATGAAATTTGAGCTAGGCAGCTGGGAGTTTTCTTTTGATCCAGTGAGTTATGGAAGCTCCAAGGGGAGACGACTGTGAAATGAATCATGAAGCAAAGATACCAGTTTTCTCGTGTTCCATGTTGGTTCCCCTACCACAGAAGTTTTCTAATTGCACACGGGAGACACATCTGATCCAGCAGCCTCCTCCTGAAAACTGTAGGCTTCAAGTTTCCCTCTAGACATCACCCCCAACCTGCTCTTCTTTCTAACCAAACAAACAGAAGTATGGGCTGCTCCAGCTTAAAGGAATTAGTGGGTAAATTCACAGTAACAAAAATCCAGGCTCTTTCCAACTGACACATCAGAACTGCTCCTCATTCTGCCAGGTATTTATCAAAATACTTTCGGCATAAGGGGTTTTGCAAAGCCTGCTGTGAGAGAAGGAGTTCTGTTTGGATGTTGCACTGATGCATGAAGGTCTGCAAACTGAAAGGAAACACCACTGTACAATTTCAGAATCATTTAAGAAAATATATTAAGTTTCATTACAAGATTCAGGGTTGTAATACCTTAGACTCAAGGCACCTGGAAATACTTGCTGGTGTTGAATGAACCGAAGAGATAAATTCCAATGTGTTATTCTGCTTTATCTGCAAAGTTGTTTATTCATTGATTAGCCTGAGGCAGTAGTTTCTCTCATTAATACAGCAAAATCTGCTCCAATTTAGAAATTAATCTATAAAGCTATACCACTTGGAGTATCCTCCATACTGCAGATATGTTAATTGGTGGGTAGCCAGTGTCATTTTCTTAGTATAGCACAGACATTCACTTTTTGGACACTGCATTTGAAGTAACAAAATATATTGCATAGATTTATCATTTCTCCAAACTGACAGGCACAATACTGAAGTGTTCTTCATTACAGTGAATTTGGCAGCACGTGTTGCACTCCAAGGGAGCAGACTGTAGAAATGCAATATGAGTAGTCATATTACAGAAAATTTTTGCAGATTCAGACAAACAAATGAGCAGTTCTAAGTGAAATATCCTTATGCATTTGTGTATCTTACAGAATTTAAGAAACCGCAGAGATACTTATTCTAATTCTACATACAACTCAAGGACAAAGTTACCACAGATATGTAAAAAAGGCAAAATTAATTAATTTCACATTCCTAAGTTAGGCCTTCTGCTATCCTTCCTGAAGCAAATGTTCACTTGATAAGCAGTATCAAAATCATGTTTAGTCTTCTGCTTTTGATATCCAAGCAGAAATTGACACAAAATACTGGTTCTACAGATTATCAAACATGTCTGAAGCAAGTTTGTGAAGAAATGGGTTAACACTCAATACCTGCAGTTAACAATACTCACCATGTCAAGATTTAAATCAAAGCATCTGTATTTGATATGTGAAAGACATAAGACAGCTTTAGAAAAGTCAAGACAAATTCACACACTAAACGTATCCTTGATACAATCAGATAGGAAGATGGACAAAGGAATCATCCTTGCTTGAAAAGTTCCACAAATCTCCCAAAATAATTACAGACAGACTTGAAACTGAATAAAGAAATCAGCCCCACAATATACTTGAAGAAACTACTTTATCGCATTTTTTCTCACTGCCCAAAATCAAACTGCAAAACAGGGAGAGAAGCATTTCTTTGCATGTTCTGTATAATTGGTTTTTTACATCAGGTATCAAGAGTCAGGGTCTTAAAGGCCTGTCTTTGTATCCACATATTAAAAAGTGTTTAAATAAGAATTAACAATAATATTCTTATACTATTAAATCCAAGTGGTAAACAAATAAAATGTTTATAATAACTTTTTCCTACCAAAAAAAACCGAACCCCACAGAAGAACTGTTTTTTGAGGTTTGGGGGTTTTTTACCTTCTTTTTTTTTCTTTTTTTTTTTTTTTTTAACTGCTACTTAGTCAGAACACTTAGAAGCAAGTTTTCTGCACAAATCATCCATCTGCAATTCACACACAGAACAAACACCAAGCCTGGGTGTTTCAACTCCTCTGGAATGTTAACAAGAGCAGAGGAATGGGGAGTTTACCTTTCAGTATTTATGAAAAAGTCAGCTGAAAACACAGACCTAGACGGGGTGCACAGTCCTCCCCCATCCAGCATTTGCTCCCTTTTTTTAGCATCAACACTTTAAATGAGAACTCCTTTTATTTAACAAAATGCAATAATTTATAATTTTGAAGTATATCCAACACTAAAATTTCCCTCATTTACAGAAGTGAAGAATTTTCTGTGCGTACGGAATGCTGTTATGTACACACAAACAGAACAGGTCATCAAAAGAACTTTTTGGCTGCTGCTTCTTGTTGGCTCCTGAAAGAAAAGGCAAAAAAGAATTCTTCAAGTCTTTTAAATTTGCAATTAGCTAACTGCTTTAAATTTTCATTCATTGAAGGATTAGAAGATTCCATTCCTTATCAATACAGACTTAGAGAAAGTCGAAGTAGCATTACAAAAACAGAATATAATTTTTTCTATTCACAAGAGATGAGTAGCATCATTGCACTTCCAATTTTGCATCAGATACAAAATTAAAAAAAAACCCAAACAAACCCACATTCTGGCCACAAGCCAGAAAAAATGAATGAACAAGCCAATTGACTTTTAAAATATTCTTGAGCATTTTCTGAAGCTTTTCAGTATCTGATTGGCCTAAATACCATCTTAGAAAAGGAAACCCATGCAACTAAACTGGGAAAGAACTGACTTTAAGTGGGATTTCCTTTTCCCTCGGGCACAGGTCATTCATTTTCTTAGTGGATAAAGACACTGTGGATCAGCCACATCCAGGTACTGGAATTACAATGCATCACAAAGAACTGGAGAGGATCAGCTCCTTGTGTATCTTGGAAATCATCATTCCAGCTGATGACAAAAAGACTACCAAGAATGGAGGTTGTCCTTTTCATCAATGCAAACAAAATTTCAACACTGTGACATGACAAGGAGGGGGAAGAGAACAGAAAGACCATCATCCCAAATAACTTAGATAACAAAAAACAACAACAAACAAAAGAAACACCAAAAAACACTCCCCCCCAAAAAAAAACACCCCAAAAACCAAAAACAAACCACAAAACAACAACAACAAAAACAAACACATACCAAAAAACACACACAACAGTCAGGTTGAAACAAGTGAGGTTCCCACTTGATAAGTCAACCACTTGTGTGAGCAAGGGTAGAATGGGACAGTGGTAAATTTTGCATTCTTAGATGTTTTGAAGACTTGATCAGTTTAAAGCTCAAGTGACCCTGTCTGAATTCAGTGTGGACCCCATTTGGAGCAGAAGACTGAACTGGAGACATCCCAAGGTCTCTTCCAATCTGAATGATTGCTTGTTTTAACAAGATTAACACAATGATACCATTCCAATGGCATTATCAGTCAGCAGTTCTAAAACTATTTGCCCGGTTGTCTTTAAGCCACACAAGACTTACCTATACATGACATAACCAATGAATAACACAGTTTGCACTGCCACAAATATGAAGAAATGTATTGTAGATAAGCAGGATGGAAACGGTGGCAACTCTGGACACTTTTGTTTCTCACTGGATGGCTAAAAACCAAGAAAAGAGCAAACAAGACATCCCATCAAAAGACTTACAAAACAAGGGCTTTGCAATGTGATGCAAATATCAGAGCACAAGTAGAATACGGAGAGAAATGACAGTACTCTAAAAAATAATCTCACTCTCCTCTTCCACCTTTACATTTCTCAGACAAATTGCTTGATGTTAAATTGAGGGTTATATGGGAAAGAATACATAAATATGGTAAATTAATCAAGGACCTTCTACGGATCATAAGCTAATTCAGCTCAATTGCTACCTAGGCTAGACTAAGGTACTCCTGAATGTGAACACAGTAATTTTTTTGCACTAAGAAGCCCTAAGCAGAGCCTGCCTGAGTTTCCCCTGATTAAAGCTCTCCCTTGTGTGCAGAAGCACCACAAAATCTCCTCTGTATTGAGCTGTTAAGTAGGGGGACAAACACAAAAAGAAAAGCACCCAGAAAACCTAATTGCATGACCTTGTTTCCACAGGAAATTAGACTAAAAATCATGCTCTTTGTGCAAAACTTCTCATCAAGACCCAGATCATGCAGTTAGGTCAAGGCAGCATAGTTTTAGCGAAGCAGCTTAATGAAGGATTAATTGCTCCCTAAATTGCATGCTGGCTCATCCTAGCTTTTCACTAACAGCCAAAGAAAGCCGTGTTACACTCACGCTTTACACTCCCAGCACATAAATTACCGTGTTGCGTTGTACTAAATGCTCTATGTCCCTCTTTACTACATGAAGGTGTTCTTTGATATCATTGAAGTGCTGAGTTGTTTCATAGACTCCTGCAGAGCCAGGGTGTTGAGCCCCACTGATGGATCTCAGAGCATCAGTCACAGAACTTCTGAAACAAGACAAATAAAAAAACAGCTTCCAACATGCACCAGCTTTTCTACAAACACCAGTTATTCTGGACAGCTTTTACTTCATTAGAATTAGACTGAAATACATAGCTGCACCAAAAGGCAGCAAATTTTTTCTAGCTTTCAGGAATACCTCTCAAGAAATAATCCTTTAGTCAAACTATGATTTTTAAAAATAGTTAATTGTGCAGACAGTTGCCATTTGTAGAGTGTCCCATCTCTCAGTCATGCTGATAATAAGGACTAGCAAATATTCTGTTGCCACACATCTGCTTTGCCTGCCTGACTGATGAGGGCTATAGAACAAGAGTTCTGTCTGAGGGACCTGCCAAGGCTTTAGGATCAGCAGAGTTTAATGCAATCTTTGAAGAAACCCTAAAGCTGTTTGAAAAACAAACAAACAAATAAAAGCAGTCATGTAAGAAATAAAAACAAGGAAGAGGCTTTAGGGATAAGAAAAGATTTAGATACATCCTTGTTTTGTGATTACCATTTATATGAGAAACTCAATTCCCGTATGCATTGTCATAATACTTAATGTTGTCTTATTGTGAATTCATTTTGCTTCTACAACAAATGGAATTAAATCCAGAAAAAGCTGAAGTTTCATAACTAATTTGGTTTAAGGTAAACTAGTCAATGAGAGAAAAAAACCTTTAATCTCTAATCAATATGTTTATATAATGTTCCCCTACTGTGCTGTTTCTTTCAAATTGCAAAGAGGATTATTCTACAGCTAAAATATTTATTATGTGAATGATAATCTCTTCATTATTAACAGAATAGATAATCAAAATGTATGCCTTTGGATTTCTTTTTAATTTACTTAAAACTTTCCATTTGGTTCAGATGGGAGTGTACTTCAGTGTTTTCATGGAGCACTCCTAACTCTCTGCAGAGTGCTCAGCAATTTTTCATTTACCCAGACCTGCAATTAGTGTTATAATAATACATTTTAGAAGTAAATGTCTTACTGGAAGGTTTTATCTGAAATAACTCATCATGCCCACTGGCTTAAAACCACTGATAGTAATTCAGTCTTTCCACACACCTCACAGTGTTCTAACTCAAGTGAGACACTCACTTGGTTCTTCTCCCTCCAAACAGAACCATCTCTTTGCAATGAACAGAAATCTGCACACCCACCTTCCCCTAGACTGATCCAGTCTTTGTTAAAAGCAAAAGAACTTCCCTTAATAGACACGGGCTGTATCAAATTGAATTGATATTGACTTTTGCATTAATAACACCCTGCTCACAGTTTCTATTGTAGGAACATGCGAGATTCTTCCGTAATCAGGTGGTTAAGAAATCCACAATCTTGCCAAGAAAATTACTTGGTCCCTAAGTCCTTTTCCTGCCGGATGACAAGTGATGCTCTGGGGGTCTGTTTATTTCTTTCTCTAAATAAAGCATTTCTTTAATCTGAGAAAAGTATTAAGATGATGTTACGCAAACTCTGAGCTGGTAAGTAGTCACTAAAAAGGCAGACTGCCAATGTTAACAAGAAAATCTAATTTGCTTGCAAGGTATAAAGATTTGTCAAGAATATTAATATAAAAGCTTCTGTGGAAGAACAAGTGCAAAAATGGAAGCACTCTAATCTTCATTCTACAAAAAACTGACCTACTTAGATAAATCACAAGAGCTGACCTTAAACTAATACGGGGGGGAAAAACCATAACTGAAGGAATTGTTTTCCTCCTTTTTTTTTTTTTTAATACAAGGTAAGAAATGTTTTAGCTGCTTAATGCCATTTCTGATTAAGAGAGCAACAGTAAAATATCTTCAAAGAAGTATGGAGACATCCCCATCAAACACAAGCATCTTCACAAATCTATTTTTGTAGTATAGCACTTTCAAGATAAGGGTTTTACTTTATTGTTTTTAAAGGCACTGAACTTAACTGCTGAAGTGGAATTTCATGATAAAAAAGAGACAAATTAGGGCACTTAGCAATCCTTAGGGCACAAACTGACTTTATTACAGAAATAAAATATTCTCCACTAAGGAACTAACACAAACATCGAGTTTGCCAATACTGTCCCACTGAAATAATGCACAGGATTTAAACAGAAATCATAAAATTCAAAATACAGGCATAATATTTGAAAGTATTTACCTTATTTCCTTTACTTGTCTAATGACCTCTTCTTGGGTTTTCACAACTGTCTCTAGCTCTTGCTGTGAAACCTGGAAAGGGCAGGGGGAAGAAAAAGATCAACATATCTTGGAAAAAAACAAATGGATCTCACTGCTGAAATCAGGCTGGGCTCTGAATCACCATGGGTTTTATTTACCTGTCCCTGCTGACCTGGAAACCCAGCTCCTCTTTTGGCAATCTCCTCTGTGACTGCAGAGACATATTTCCTCTGCTCATCCAGAATCATGTCCAGCTGCCTGTTAAGCTGTTTGATTTCCAGATGAATTCGATTCTGCCCCTCAAAGATTTGCCTCAGCTCACGATCACTCACAGTTTCAAAAACGTCATCTGCTGCTAAGCAAAAAGCACAGGTGGTTCTTACACATGTGCACATTCCTTACAAGTTGCATTAGATCATTCTTCTTGCTTCCTTAACATATGCACATCCATCTACCTTCTCCTACAACTTCACCATCCCAAAGTCCAAAAGACTCTGTGGCAAAAGGATTATTTCTTACCAAAGAAAGGCTGAACTGTATCTCAAAAATAGAGATCAAAATAAGGAATAGAACCTTTAGAACAGTCATAACTAATCACTGTGCAATAAAGATGACAACCTGAAATGTCATGTCTAGATGCCCAAAATACATTTCCAGTGTATTTGCAGTCACATACAGCTATTAAAATCCACTGAAGTAACAAATAGCTTCCATTATATTTTCAAATAATCAGGCTCTTGTCTGCCCAGCATTTAAGCATTTAAAAGCTTTTTCCATGGTAAGCACACGTTCCAAGATATGCACTAGCCCATCTCTAAAAAAGTTTTCTATGAATGTGTAGAAACAGACCAAGATGTCCTTTAAATAATGAAAAAAGGCCATGCTTTCTTAATCACCACTTTACACAGGGATGCATGACTTTCTCTCCCTTCTGTTGTTCATAATTCCCACCATGCCTCCAGTCAGTCATTATGTTCTCAATCCAGGCACCACCAGAATAACTTTAGAAACAGGAAACATATTACAGTAAAGATTTTAGAATAATGTACGTAACATCAGTGGGAACTCGGCAAGATCAGACAGAGTATCCCTAGTTCTGAACATCCTGGAAAACAAATGTTTTCCTGGACAACTGAAAACCAGCTCAAATAACTTGCCTGGCTGTCCTTGCACATCAGGATGTTCCCTTTGAAATTCTTCCTTCTTCTTATCCAATTCTTGCTGGAAGTGTTCAAACTCTTCTTGATACTTCTCCTTATCTTTCTGAGGGATTTCTGTATCTGGTGTTGGCTTTAAAACATTATTGGAGAGAAGGCCACGTGTGAGATTTTTCTCATGTTCTGCCCCCCTCTTAACACAACTGACTCTACAGCAAGGCTGTTCAGATTTCAGATGTAAACACATAACAAAACTACTGCAACACATTCATACATTTAACTGAAGTGAAAAACCACTTTACAAGGATAAATGGTGTTTAGCAGTACAGAATCATTCTATAAGCAAGGAAAGTTGAAAGTAAGAACAGATATTTTCCCACTTCCAAAAGAAAATGCAGTTTGTAGTATTGCATGGTTTGATTTAACATCATGAGTTTTGCTGCTTCACTGGTGCTTCCGGAATTCTGGTCTTGAGAATATTAATGACAATATTACTGAAACATTACAATACTATTTAATTTTTCTAAACCAGATGGCAGCACAGATACATGCCAAAATTGTGAAACAGGAATGCCATGTGTGACTTAACAGAAAATACCATCATCTGGTGCTGCACATAAAATAACATGCACAATAAAATATATTACTAATCATGCATAAAAATGCTTACTGCTTCCTTCCCAGGCTCAGTCAGCTGGAAGGTCAGAAATGACAGCACATCATGGTCATCTGTATTCAACAAACAAACAAAACCACCTTACAAACGTCTGTAATTCCCAAGCCAACCTCCCACTTGCAAACGATCTTCAAAAAACAGCATCCTCCCAAGAGTTTGTGCAGTGGGGAATGAGACTATACAGGCACTTTGTCAGGAAAACCTCAAAATTCTTTAGCTGGAGTCAGGAAAAGGCCAAAGCATGTCAGTAATTTGGGACTGCAAGAGAGTTAATTACATCATCATGGTCAAAAATCGGTGTAATGGATCAACACTAGTAGTAAAAACCCAATCACCCAACTGAGCACTCTTGCAAGCCTTGCAAGTCCCCACAGCATTAGCCATAATTTTTTCATGTTCCCTACCTGCAAGTCCCCCTGTGGCTGCAGATATTCCAAAGTACCCTTGTGATGGCAACACCATATCTTCCACTTTGGCACAAAATTCATAGTCCTCTTTATCCGGAGTAAAGCCATTATTAATTAATACCTAAAAGAACAAACACGATTTTCACCACATTTATGTTAATTGTTTTGTCAGTTTGCAGTAATGCTCACAAAAGACAATTTATTGGGTTAACTCAGCAGCTCATATCGGAAACAAAAAACTATTTATTTTCCTATTTGCAAAAGTCCACATCCTAAGAAGGTTCTGGGCAAACAGACCTGATCTATACCAGTCATCCCTTGCAGTTCTGATTCAAAGCTTAGGGAGATTCTGCAAATGCATCCCCAGAGAAAGAGAGAACTGCTAAGTTTAACAGCAGTTTCTGGGACAGAGGAGTTCCTAGAGGAGGCATCAGGGCCCAGGTGAAAACAGAGCAGCCTTGGAGGCTGAAGTTTAACTTTCATTCAAGAGTGACAGGCAGCTTTTCCCATTACAACACAGTACAAGGTCCGCCCTCTTCTAGGTGCAGTCATGTTTACTCTTAGAGAAACTTCTACTACAAAATGATAGCTCTGCACTTTACGGCTGCTAGCTGTGAATATATGAACAGCACCTTTCCACAAGGAATCAGAAGCCAACAAACACACACTCTGTAGCTTTCACAACCCGGCACCACATGAGCATTTTTTTTTCCTTACCTAGAAGGAATTCACAATCAGCTGAATAGTATTTAAAAAGTCTTAAAGACTCCCTTGGACCAGGAGTTTTTAATCTTTAGTCTTCAAAACCCTATTATTTTTGGAGGTGAGAAGCCTCAATTAGAAAAATTAAATCTACTGTTAAATTGTTTTAGCCTTTTTAGCCACATTTCAAGAACCTCTGGTTCAAAAATCAGCTACAAAACCATCTGCAACTCTTAGATTAGCTTAAGAAATACCAAGCTCAAGACTGTTCCATCACCTGTAGCTTAAACAGATTCTGACTATGAGACACCTCTCCAGGCAAGAGCAACAGAAGGGTTTTCAGCACATTATGAGTGTGTTTGCATGACTGCCTCCTAAGTCACATTAGAAAAATCAGCAATACCTCCATTCTAATGCAGCCAAAAGAACCTGTATAGCATTTAAACACAGCACCTCCTTCCAACCTCTCGAGCTGCCAAACTCTACATTTCCAATACCGGAACTGATGTAATTGTTGCAACTCTGTGGAAACCCAGTCTCACATTTAGGAAGCTGAGAAAGACAAGTAATTCTGTTACTTCAGACTTACAGTCAGTGTTTTTTGGTAGTATGTGATCTTGACTCGCACAGGATAGGGCTTGTTCCGAAAGTCCCTCTGACAGGATGCCAGGGCTTGCGTGGATCCATCGCTGTGCAAAAAGAGAACATCAATAAAACTCCGTGTTATTATTAATCAGCTGGGCCAAAAAAGTGTCTGACTCTCACTAAGCAACCTCATCCCAGTTTTTCAATCTGCTGGCTTTTCCAAGGCTGTTCTGTAATTGCACTGAGCTTTCTGCAGGGACTTCCAGTACTGCATGCTGTACACAGAACACAATGCAGCAATGGCAAAATCTGTTTTTTAAGATACAATTTTCAGACATATTCCTGCACCTGGGAACCTCGATGGAAATAAGCTGTAGTGACTGCACCAACTGAGCTAGACAACTCTCCTCTGCAGAATCTAAAAAGGTGTCCATTGTGCTACTGATAAACAATCAGAAATCAAAATTAAGCCAACTAATTTTAGTAACAGCAATTAGCTTTCAGTTAGTCACTTCTGCCAGTTATTAGCTGTGTGGGGAGGATCCCCACAAGCAACAGTCTGTACCCTATCTATATTTATCTGAGTTCATCCATCCCAAAGGGCATATGCCACTTAAATATCCATCAGTTGCTAATTTCTCTGCTGTTACTGCCAAAGCAGTGTTGTAACAAATAGAAACCCCCAAAGGTAAAGGGAACAATGAAGTTTCATATGCAAGAAGCCTTCATAATGCTTTTCACAGGGTTTCATGGAACATTTCATCATTCAAAAGCAAGCATTCAGCAATAACACTGAAAATAAACTTACTTCTGATGGTCATACAGCAGCTTTCCATTGTTACCTACAACAATCACTCCAGGATTGTTTTTCTAGGGACAGAAACAGCACACAAATGGATTAGTTTCATTTGAAGGGAAATATTGACAACGTCTTGGACAGCCTTCTACTAAAATCAATCCAAAATGTCTAAAAGCAAGCCAAAGTTGTGCAGGGAAGGCAAAAGCACCAAAGCAGACTTACTATGTATTGTTTAAGTTTCAGAATCATTCTGGATTGGAAAACTGAGCATTGAAAGCAGTAATTGTCATCCTCACCTTCTACAAAATCTTTGCTGCTGAGCTACTCAAGGCAGATTTCTTCCAAGAAAAAAGAGCATCTCTGAAGACACACATAGAAATTGGTGTTTCCAGTATATGGGAAACTTGACTATTTTATTTTATTTCTTTGAAGTGAAAGAGGGGAAGAATAGGAAAACAGCATTCTAGCTTTTTCCTCAACAGGCAGAAAATTAATTTGTCATCTTTGCTACAAGAGTTTCCTTCCAACCAACCTTTCCATCATTGTCAAATGAATCAAAGAAAATTCCAACACCATTCCATTTATCAGCGGCTCCAAAAACAGGACCTTCCAAGCCTTGCTCTTCTGTAAACCAGATTGCCTATGAAAAAAGCAGATTCAAAAGTCAAGATTCACTTTTAAAGCACATTTACTTTTCTCAGTTAGATGAAACTGCTCTTACCAATCCATCAGCTCCGATGCGGCCTCTTCCTGTAACTCGGAAGGTCACTTCCACTTCCCAATATTCAAATATTGATTTGTTTTTTGTCCACACTGAGCCTTTTTGGCTTTTCAAGGAGGTTGTTATACGGATCTGATCTGCACTTGGGATGGCATCTAGAAAAGAAACAAACTGTTCTAACATTCTGTTTAGCAGTGTAAAAGAACAATAGGCATACATTCAGAGAGACATTTATTTGCTTCCATTAAACAACGTTTCTTTTAGGGATTATTTTCTTGAAAAAGCAAGGGCAAAAAGCCTCATCAATTGAGAGTTTTCTTCATGTCACTTGTAGCACGATGTCAAGTAAAAAAGTTAGATTTAAAAACTAAGCAGCAGCAACTAAAATAAAGTCTGACAAAAACCAAAACCACAGCAGAAGTTACTGCATAGAAACTATGCAAAGGTGGAACTGTAAATGTAGACACCTTTCACAAGGGAGACACTCAGGAAGGGCAACAAGCCTTTCGAAGCACAACGGAACGCTCAACCCAGAGCGCACAGAAACTGTTCAAACGTTGTTCAACCAAGTCCTATTCGCCAAGGCACATTTTGCATTTCGAGCTTTGAGACGATGAAACCCAACAATTCTTCTGGCAGCTCGGCCCGGGCCGACCTCGAGCGTGGCAGCAGTGACACATCAGCACTTCCCGGCAGCGCCACGAGTCCCCTGCCCAGGGCGTACAGCCGCCACACCAGGAGGCCGTAGGTGCCTTCGCACCGCGGCCGGGAGCCGGGGCGGGCCCCGCCACAGCAGCATCTCCTCTGCGCCTCTGCTGCCACGTGAAGCCCGGCACCCACGGCCAGCTTCGCTCGGGGCTCCTCCCCGAGACCCCGCGTCCCCCGACCGGACCCTGCTGCCTCCGCCTCAGGAACGCCACTGGCCCGATCCCGCCATCCCCGCCCGGCACTTACTGCCCGTGTGCACCCAGAACGGCACCGTGCCGTCCGCCTGCACCAGGTGCGGACCCTTGAAGCTGTACTTGTACTCGAAGCGC
>VXBU01003644.1:2173-41099 GCA_013400315.1 Bombycilla garrulus
TTTTTTTTTTGGTTGTTGTTTTTTTGTTTTTGTTTAATACTGCATCTTGTTCTAATTTTTCTATTAGGTTGTAGTTTGTTGGTTTTTTGTTTTATTTTGTTTATACATATTAAAGAACTGTTATTCTTATCCTCATATTTTTGCCTGAGAGCCCCTTTAAGTAATTTGGAGGGAGGGGGTTTGCATTTTTTCTGTTCCGGGAGGGGCTCCTGGCTTCCTTGGCGGGCACCTGTCTTTCAAAACCAAGACATCCATAAAAAAGCAAAAAAACATGGAACCATAATTTCAACAGAGTATTTTTAAGATGAATTAAACTATTCTGTGGCCAGAAGTGACTCTATAAACACACTGAACAGACCAGTTTAACACTTTTCCACATCCAGTGATCTATTTAACTCTGAGACATGCCTCTGAGTTGCACACTTGCGCATGGAAATGAATATAATTAACAATGGATTCCCCTAACAAACCCAGGAACAATTTTTTTTCTGTCTATTTCTGAGCTCCAACCTGCTACTCTTTTGGACCGTGCTCCCCACACAGTGATCTCCAGAACCCAGCAGAAAACACATGAGATGGCCTGCACTCCAAAATCCTGGTTACCCCCAGAATACCTGTAGCAGATTTGCCACACGCATTTCATTTCAAAAACCAAGAATGCACAGCAAGCAGCTAGTCATTGCCAACCAGAAACATAATCTTACATGTTTGTAGTACATTTAATAGATAGAAGGAAATAATTGCTTCCTGGGCCAGCTGCAAACCACTTGAAGTACCATGTGCTTTTTTAAGTGTGGGGATGAGAAAGTCACCAGGCACTTTTGACAAGCTCTGGCTAAAGGCAATAAGTGAAGTCCCCAGCCTTATAAAGGCAACAGTTGGCAGGTCACAATGGGGTTGTAAAAACACAACTGGAGACATCACAGGTGGGCACACACACAGGCAGTGCTCAATCTTGGCACTCCACGAACAATTCTTTCCTGTCTTTGTACAGCCTCCACTGTTTCATCTTTCATTTTGCCAATGTCCAGATTCCAATGGGTATTTTTCAAAGGCATCAGCAGCTCCTGGAATAACACAAAGAATAGGAATACACATACCAGTCCCACAGTACATTTTCATGCTCTTAAAATCACAGTATGATTTGGGTTGGAAGGGACTTTAAAACCCATAGAGTTCCACCCACTGCGATGGGCAGGGGCACCTTCCACTAGCCTAGGCTGCCCCAAGCCCTGTCCAGCCTGGCCTTGGACACTTCCAGGGATCCAGGGGCAGCCACAGCTTCTCTGGGAAACCCATGCAAGGGCCTCTGCACCTTCAAAGACTAAAAACCTTCTTTATATCTCTTTAGATCTACATTCTTTCAGTTTACAACCACCACCCCTTCTCCTGCCACAATAGGCCTTGCTAAAAAGTCTGATCCCATCTTTCCTATAGGCCTCCTTCAAGTTCTCAAAGGCCACACTTAGGTCTCCCCAGAGCCTTCTCTTCTCCAGGCTGAGCACCCCCAGCTCACCTTCATGGCCTCCTCTGGAGGTCCAGCAGTTCCATGTCCTTGTCCTGTTGGCCCCAGAGCTGCAGGCAGCCCTGCAGGTGGGATGAGCTGAGAGGGATGGGGAGAGGCAGGGTCCCCTCGCTGCCCTGCTGCCCATGCTGGGGGGTGAGCCTGGCACATGGGGGTTTCTGGGCTGCCCAGTACATGTGGCCACCCACAATAATAGTTCTTAGACCTGTAAAATGGAGTTTCACAGCTAGAAAGGGGTTTGGTGGGATATTCTTCCCCTTCACCAGCAAATTACCCTTGATCCGGGGACAAAGACACCCCAATGTCAATCTGGCATGACAGGCTAGTTCAAGCTTCCTGGTCCTCCAGAATCAACATGAGTATTTTTTGCCTCTTACACAGGCACAGCAGGGAGGGTTGGAAGAGGGAAATGAAATCCTGTCCCTTGCCTGACTTCCACAAGAGGCCTCATGCTGTCTGGCCACACCAGGAGCACCTATGCAAAGCTGGCAGATGTGGGACCTGTGGGACAGCATTCCCACCTGGAGGAGCAGCACGAGGCCAGGGACATTGCCTGAAAGCACAATCACCCACTCTCAACGGGCCCCTCTGAAACCTGTGGGGCCTACAGATTTCTTTCTGAGGGAGTACAAAGATTTTAATTGGCAAGCTTCTCAGATGATACACAGATGGCCAACATATGGTCAAGTCATTCTCCCAGAAGAAAAAGAGGGCTTTAGTAATTTCTGCAATTTATTTTTTCAGTTAAATGAGAAACTATTTTAATTGCTGCATGGCATATGCACATATCTTTCTATCCAGGAAATCATTTAAGATTAAATCCTGCCTGAAATATGGGAGCCCTAAACTGGCTGTATTAACATGATAACATAATTCACATGTGGCTTTCATTTAATACAGATAAAGGCAGGAAAAGACTAAAATACACCATTCCCTAGTGATTCACTGCAGATTCCTCTGAATCAGCTGAAATCATCTATTGACTTTAATATACTCTAATATACTTTAATAACACTTTCATCAGTTACACTGTACATTTTAGGTAATCTATTAGATTTACCTACCAGCGTTCTTGTGGTACCCTTGCCATTTTGGGCAGTTTCCTCAGCTAAAATGTCTTTTGGGATCTTATATGGGCTCCTCTTCACTGTCTCAAAGAGATGAACAACAGTATTATGTGACTTACAATAATAATAACCAGAAATGAACTACAAGAATACACAGCCTTCCTCTTCCTTTTGTTCCATAACAAATAAGACTGCCATCTAATATATATATATATAATAAATATATATATATATTCATTAAAATAATGCTCTTTCACTTGTTGGCAAAAGACATCAAATCTTAGATCTTCTAAAATGGAAATAGGAGCATTCAAAGTAATTCTACAGCCAGGGATCTCTCCTCCTCTGAAACTACCTCAGAAATATCTGACAGAGTCAGACCACTTTAAACAAGTTTTAGTATTTCAAAGATTTCCTTGCTATAAATCTGTGATTCAATTCATTTTTTTTCAGTTTGGGAAGCAAATATTTGGAGCATTAAATGAGCAGAGCAGATTGTTTGCTTCCCCGTATTCCCTTCAACATTCTCCACCACTGCTCCTTTCCTCTAAGCCTGGAGTGTGGTCAGAGATGTTAGTATTTATCTCCAAAATGACATCTCAGTGGCGGGACCAACCCCCAAAAAGGGTCAAAGGAGTCTGCAGGCAGTTGTTAATAAAATACACACAGGACCTAAGTTTTGGAGAGGAGGAAGAACAGGACCAAATTTGTTTGTTCTTAGTGGAAACACATTAATAAAAAGGCAGATGCTGACAGTAATCAGTGGCTCAACCCAAAACCTCATGTCCAATTACAAAGCATTTAAGGTGCTTGAACTTCTGCTATCTGTTCAGTTTACTTCCAAAATGCTGCTGCTCCATCAGGGAAAAGGAGCACATCCTTATGACTGCAGCCCATTAAATATTCCCTTACAGAAAGGATTTTCCAGTTAATGAAACCAAAACCAGGGTGCTACACAAAAGTTCCAGGATTGCTGAAAATGTCTCTGGACTCTGCAGATGGAACAAGAAGGGAAAACTTCACTACAAATTTTCTAAGTATCTTAAATCCTAATCTTTCTGCTGTGCAGTTTCAGGGAATTAGGCAAGAAGTTGGGGTGTCCCCATCCCATAAAAAGGATGCTGCAGAACCTTAAACCCTGCTTTTTATCCCACTCACTTCTGGAACTATTTTTTCACAGGGTTGGGGTTTTTTTTAATTATTCTGTCAATCTATTGTTTGTTTTTGCTTTCCCTAAGCTGGCGGGCAAAATACAGGCATTAAGAGGATTTTAAAAGAGAATAAAAATAATTGTAATTGTTACAGCAGTGCAAAGCTGTCCAGTGGCAAACAATGCTACTGCAAACCCTGCTGAGGCTTCCCAGGCTACATTTACTACATTTGATTTGTCTTAGCAAAAAGCCCCACAGGCTAAAAAAACCCCACAGTTAGCTTCTGAGAGGCTTCACATCATTTGCAGAAAAAGCCACTGCTATGAAAACCAGCTCAGTCATGAATCTCAGAGTCACTAGTGCAGTATCCATTCAGCCATGCCTTGTTCTCCTCTGCACTGATCTGTATTTCCCAAGGCAACCTGTGCACCTCCATAAAGACCAGGAGTACAATCTTTCATCATTAATATCATTTGATCACCAGGTTCCATCAAGTTGCAGGGACAGATTTCCCAGAATGACAGTGCTTGTTACCAACCAGAACAACCCAACCTCACTGAAGGCAATGGGACACTGCAAACCACTTGAAGGTGCTAAATAACAACCTGAAATTGGACACAGCACGAAATAAAAACCTTTCCCAGTGTGGAAACAGATCTGGTTTAGCACTACTTTACTACTGAGGGTTTTTTCCTGATCAAGTAGAAAGAAACAGTAGGAGAAGCCCAGCTAAATTAATAGCCAGGGACAGGTAAATGTAAGAAACAGCTATTAATTAACTAGAGTGGACTCACTGTTTCCCAGTTCCCAGCCAGTGGCTGCTGGTATTGCGAGATGAGGGGTGGGAGGAAGCTGCAAATCTGACCCAGGTGCTATCGTGTGAAAGAGAGCACACACCAGCTCTCTTCATTCCTCACCCAGTGCCCACACTTTCCCAAACTGCACCGCCTTTGGGCACACATGAAAATCTCACTTTTTGCATTTTTTGCCCCTCAAATTGAGCCTGCAAACAAGGTTGGGGGAAGAGGATGCTGAACTGAAGGTAGGACTGCTGTGGGACTTTGTCCGTTTGCTCAGCCTGGTTGGGGCAGCCTCTCACCACACGTTACAGGGAACAAACACAGTGTTCTGTGCATCCATCCCCTGCTCACCCAGACACCAGACCTGCTGAGCTTCACCAGTCTGAGACTGAAGCTCACTTTGCTCCCTGCTCCCCCTGCCAGCCCTCCCTGTGCACTCTGTGCAGTGACCCAGCTCCCCCTCTCCGGGATCCCCCAGCCGGATCAGGGAACTTGTGGCTCACATCTCGCCCCAGTTGGGACATCTGCTGTGCAGAGGCCCAGAGGTGAGAAACGCTGGAGCCTGTCACTGTCCTCTGACTCATCAGCCAGATGTGGGATGTCAGAGGAGCCCATTTGAGGGGTTTTGGTGCTGCAGAGGGGACACTCCCCAGCTTGGGTACCTACAGGATGCCAGGCTCTCCTCAGTGCTATTCTTCATTCATTAGCTCCTGCTAAAACCATTGTAAAGCAGCCACAATGGGTCTGGCACATCTGTATTTAGGCAATTTAAATGTTTAACCCAACCTCACGCTAGAGTGAATGCTGAATTAATAGCATGTGGATTGAAAACAAAGTGAAAAGAGCAAAAAAATCAGTCATGAATGATTTAGCAAAACTCTTACATCAGATACGCTGCTGCCAACAAAGAGCAAGCAAGCAACAAGACTGAGTGATTTCAGCATCACTGAGGTTGGAAAACACCTTTAAGATCATGGAGTCCAACCATCCCCCCCGGAACCTCCAAGTTTGCCACTAACCCCTGTCCCCAAGGGCCACAACCACACAGCTTTTGAATCCCGCCAGGGATGGAGACTCCACCACTGCCCTGGGCAGCTGTGCCAATGCCTGACCACCCTTTCCATGAGGTAATTTCCTCCAATATTCAACTTGACCCTCCCCTGGAATAACTCCAAGCCATTTTTCTTATTCCATCCCTGTTCCCTGGGAGCAGAGCTCAGCACCCCCGGCTGCCGCCTCCTGTCAGGGACTTGTGCAGAGCCACAAGCTCCCCCCTGAGCCTTCTTTTCTCCAGGCTGAGCCCCATTCCAGCTCCCTCAGCCTCTCCTGGTGTTCCAGCCCCTTCCCCAGCTCCGTTCCATTCTCTGGACACGCTCCAGCCCCTCAATATATTTCTTGTGAGGGGCCCCAAAGCTGACCCCAGGATCCAAGGTGGGGTCTCAGCAGTGCCCAGCACAGGGAGCAGTCGCTGCCCTGGTGCTGCTGGACAAACCAGTCCTGGGACAGCCCAGGTGGCCTTGACCTCCCTGCCCACCTGTGTGATGAATAAGTTTCTGAGGTTTCCCCCCCAGCTAATTACCCTGTATTTATTACTATTTTTTATGCCAGTTTTTTTGTTCAGCTCACCCCTTCCCCTTTTTCTCCCCTGCAAATACTGCTGTCCGAGATAAACAACATGGGTGAGGAGATTCTGGTCTCTCAAGCAGCCGCTAAAACCCCCAAAGCCAGCAGAACCAGAGTCGGGCCGGGGCTGCCATGCCGAGCCGTGAGTGCGTGGTGCCGCCCCGGCGGGGCCAGCCTGAAGTCTCACAGGTGGAATGGAGCCGGGGCAGCGGCGGCAGTGGAGAATTCTTATTTCGTGGCTTTTTCCGACCCCCTCTCCCCCGGCTACCGCTGGTGGGAGGCTGTGGAGCCGGCTCCCTCCAGCAGCCCGGCCGAGGTCCTCGGAGGCGGCAGGAGACAGCGAGAAGCGAGACGGTTGCGGGGCACATGGCGGCGGCAGCACGGCTGGGACAGCAGGAGGATCCGCATGGCGCTGCTCAGCGCACGGTGTGGCGGAGTGGCCGCAAGGTGCCAGAGCAGCACAGCCAGGCAGAGACACGGCAAAGCGGCACGGGAGCGACGGACAAAAGCGGCGGCGTGGCCGGGGGCCGGTGGAGATCGGGAGGACTACGGCGGCGGCAGTGCAGCTGAAAAAACCTGAGAGATGCAGGGCGGCGCAGAAGACCAGGAGCAGGAGCACAAGAGAGCCTCGATTGCGAAATCAGAAACTCCAATTTCGCAATCAAAGGCCGAACATTTGCATATGTAAATAAAGAGACGCGTGGACATTAAATACCAGCTAGGAAGGAATAATGACTTAAAACCCCAAAACTATACGTTATTTAAAGAAAATAGCAGCGTGCCCTACCTGGGAAGAAGCGGGGCTATTGATTAAAGCTTGACAAAAATATTGCTGTAACCTCAGGGAAACGCGAGAAGGGAGGGGCCAGGCCGGCCACGACTCTTAAAACAAGCCTTCGTAGGGGGACCAGTGTGAGAGCAAGAGTTCACAGCCATGCTGGTTAGTAGGATTGGAATTTTCTTCCTTCACTGAACTGGCATAATTGGGAGCAGTGGTGGAATTGAACCTGTGCTCCCACCCAGACCTGAATTTTCTTAATAAAGGCATTGAAAGGAGTAAATCTCCTGCCTGGTTTTATTTGTAACACTGGGCACACTCTTGCTGTAATGAAGACTGTACATGTTAAGAAACCAGCAGGGAGTCACAGCAAAGAACATGTGGTTTTTAGAGGGAATCAGCTGCTACACCAAAGCTCAGATTTCAAAGTCTTCTACTTTCATGCTGGAAAGCTTCTGAAATGGAAATCTGTGTATTTTACTGTAAAGATTATTCAGAATTGTCATTGAGAAAGAGTTCAAACAGCTCATACCGTAGTGAGAACTAAGATGACCCCAATGAGGATGAACAGCTGTACCTAAAGAATGTGAAATACACAAAAAAAGGCTGAACAAAAATATTGAACATGCTCCTGGTTGTAGTTCTAGTTTCCAAGCCACTCTGCTGACAGCTACTGACCATAGTACTAATGGAGCCAGCAAACCACAACTGCATTGGGAGGGAGGCACAGAAATTCTGCCAGTGGTTTTATTAGGGCCTATGTTTGATCTAGTCCTCTTCAACAACAGCAAAAAATAAATACAAGATCTAATAAATACATTCCAGCTATAGATTCTGCATTTTATCAAATCAAACCATCATAATCCCACATTGCTAACTTGTTCACAATAGTGGATTTTCACAGCAGCAAATCAGATTTACCTTAGTTTGGTTAATGAGTATGCTGTGCTAGGAAGTCATTGGACAGTTCGTGTTCTCACAGTGGTACTTTAATACCTTGGCCCAGGGCCTTGTAAAGCAGATGAGATTCTTTTTAGAGCTGGTCTGGACACTTCCCTGATTTGTCTATGGGATCATGAATGCAGTGAAAATGGAACTAGCCCCTTCCCAGAGGTGCAGAGGGAGAAAATGAAGCAGCCAGCAGAGGCTGTAACACAGGAAATTCCAGTTGTATGTACTGAAAAATACTTTCACCAGACGGTGGTCACATTCTGGGAGAGAAGCCTAAGGAAATGATGTGATCTGTCCCAAGACAACTGAAACTCTCCTGGTCAAGTTCATCTCAGCATGGCCCTGGTATGAGGACAGGGATGAACCAGAGACCTCCATGTAGCCCTTCCTAATTGAATTTTAGGAATCCATGATCCAAGAGCAGAATTACAGCCTTGCACTTCAGCATAGCAGATTTCAGCTATGAAATTGGTTGAGAAGCCAAGTAAGTAGCAGAAACTAAGAACAAGGTTACCAGCAGTCCTTATTTTCCTGCTGCATTTGTTCTACTGCGGTGACATTTTCCACTGCTGTCACTCTGTGCCACAAGTACAAGGTGCACATCACCTACACTTAGATGTGTACTCAACTGCTGGGTGTCTCTTGAAGGATAATCACCATTAATGATTATGGAGCCATTTATGGTGCCCCTGCAGGACCCAAATTCATTTCAAATTGGTGCTTTTCAGAGGTCAATGCAAAACAAAACCATGAATAAAGCTGTACACTGAGCAACACCTTGTTTACTCATCTCTTTTTATTTTCTCCTCCACACTACCTGTTCCAACTGCTCACTTGAGGTTTGGGCATGAATCTGAGCATTTCAAGCACTTTTTAACATAATTCCAAACCTTTTATCTTCTTACATCCAGAAACAGAGGTGGTCTGCAGTGCAATGCTGACTGTAGAGTACAGTGGCAAGAAAGAGCTTTCATGGCATATGGAGATAATTCTAGAGAGTGGGCAGAGTTACCATCCTGTAAGATACATCCCTTCAAATATTTCCTGAGGGGCTGCTTTCCCCAGCCCCAGCAAAAGATGCAGAGCAGCCACAGCACTAGCTTTTGCCTTGAGGACACCCCATGTGGGTACATCAAATATTTTCAGTAGCTTAAAAATCACACAAAGGTAAACAAACCCATGGCAAACCCCAAAACATCTCACTGCACAAAGCAAGTCAGGCCACAGTCAGATCTTTAATAAAAGCACTTAAGTCAGTGACAAACATGATACAGCAGACATGACTACTCAAAGAAATCAAGTTGGGGGTAGCAGTGTGCTGCTGGTGTCTGCAGAGGATTGAACAAGAATTGAAAAAGGTCCCTAAACCCAACAATCCCCTCAGTGGCTCCTCAGCTGCTCACAACACACTTGAAGGCTGCTAAAAGTCTCTCTTGCCTCACCCCTCCTAGAGCTGGTATGGCAGAGGCACAAAATGGTCTTTGTTCTGACCAAAACCAATTGAGTAATTAACCCAGGAAAAGCTCCAGCTCTGATCTCTGAATAGGAGGCTGGGTTGATTTTACAGCAAGGAGATCAAGCAACCCATATCCTCCCTATTTCCTCCAGTTTTACAATATGCACTTTACCAGGGCACTGTTGTGGAGAGGGCCTGACACTGCCAGTCTCCTAATGGGATTCACCTGATTGGAGCAGGGATGGCAAAAGCATCTCCCTGCAGAAACTGTTCCCCACCTCACTGGTGAGCCTGTTCAGAGCTGTTAGCCACTTGTATGGCAAGACTACACATTCTCATTTAACCACCTTCTGTCCTGCTCCCCTTATTGGAGCATTACAAACTAACAAAAGGTGCATAAGATCCTTTTCATTGTGACATTAGCTAAGTAACCAATTCTGATTCCAGGAGTCAGTGATCCTCTTCCACTGACAGGGCCCTGAAGGTTTCCTGGTAAAGGGAGGGGTTGTGCAGCACTGCGAGGAAAATGGCAAAAGGCTTGTCCTTAGAAGCCCAGCACACACAAGAGCTTTGGAAGGTTGAATCCCTGCACTTTGGTCTTTGGGTAGTGCGGCCTGATCAGTATCTGTAGTGGTCTGGCTTGAAGGGCCCATCTCTGGACAAGCCCAGGTATTTGGCCTGTTTGTCACTCAACTTCGTCAGCTTCACACTCAGCTTGTCCAGATGAGCAGCAGCCACAGCTTCATCCAGCTGCAAAACAAAACATAACTTTGAGATAAGAACATTAGAATAGAGTTCTATTAGTTCAGGAAGTCACAGTCCAGAGGGAGAAATGAATATGTGGAAACCAACGAATATGAATATGTGTAAAGCCTCAAGGGGGACTTACACTGACACAGCTTTTTTTTTCCTGCCAACATCCCTCACCTGCCTGAACACAGCCCTGCACTCACGTGAAAGAGCCTTGTGCTTTTGAGGGAATCAAGTTAAGTGAGACAAAATTTTATATAATCTCATTCACATCCATCCAGCAAGCAAAGGGCACAGATCATTCTTCAGAGATAAGAATATCCAGTTTGGTAGAATGATAAAGCCCCAGTTTCCACTACAAAGACACCTGGACATACTACAATGTCATCCTACAATATTACATAAGTCCTAACACTGGAAAAAAATTCCTGCCCTCTGCAGATATCTCATCTTAGGGGTACATGAATAATGAAATTCATTCCAGAATCTCCAATTCAGCAAGACTGCTTGTATCTACTTCTTCATGAAAAATAAAACCAAAGTGGGTTGCAGGACACAAGCACAAAAATATAATTTTTCTATCCTAGAGTTGTCAGGCAGATGTGTAAACAAGAAACTGAAAAAAGTATAAAGTTAGAAGGCAGTTAAGTGCTCTAGAAGCAGGTACAGGAGAGTGAGAAAAACAGGAGTCTGGTGAACAAGCTGCTGTGTCAGAGAGGGATGTACAGCCATGGGGGATAGTCAGAGGTAGAAAGGACAGCACAAGCAGGGAACAAGGACAAGTCTGACCATTTGTAGTTCCTGCAAAAATCAGGCAACCATTGCAAAGAAAACAGATAAGTCTAAATTCCAGCAGCACAGAGAAGACCAGCAATATTCCCCTCATATTTGTTAAGCAGACATGAAAGGCTGCAATATAACTGAAGGGCAGTAAACCAACAGAACAATCAAGGGCCAAATCTGCAGCTTGTGTGAACCAGCAGAGCCTAAATGATTCAAAACCTAGTCCTGGATTTCCCCTTCCAAGGACCTGTGGTAAACAAAGCCACTATGAACTAATCCCATGCCATGAACCAGGTAAAAAGCTCCATCTGCACATAGTGTAACTCACTGCAGCTCAGCCTGCTCACAGTGACCACTGTGGACCTGCCTCTTGGGAACCAGTGCAGCCAAACGTGACAAGACAAAATCAGAAACCTAAGGGAAAATAGTTGAAATGGTGGCAGTGAACCATGAAATCTACCAAAGAGTCAGGTAAACCATGAATGAAAGAAAATTTAAGGGGAAAATCTCTGCTTAGAAGAGAAACAAGTATTTAAGCCTAGTACATCCTGTTAGGATGCCATGAAACAAAAAAAGAAGGGTCAGAAATTGTATTCTTATCTGGTTGATTAGACTGAGGTGTGAAGCTCTCACGGTGTATTTTGAATTTAAGACAGATTCCACCCACTTGAAAAGGAACCAAGTCCCTGACAAATCCCAGGTGAGGTTTTCAAGTGGCAGCAGGGATCAGTTGTTTCACAGCTGCTTCAGCTTGGGGACTTCAAGACTTAGACACAGAGATACAAATTTAGATGAAGGTAAGCACACATTCTCACCTTAAAATCAAAACAGGACAAATTTGGTGCCAAGAACATAGAGACAAGACTTTTCCTAGAACACACAGTGCAGAATGTGTGCACGTCTGTAATGGCTGATCAAAGCAATGTTCTTGCAGTCAAAGAAAGTGCAGTGTAAGGTACTTGGTAATTGTTAAGTCTTACATTTGGACCTCAAAGCAATTGCACAGAACAAGGAAAGGCACTAACCCAGATAATTATCATAAAAAGCTCTTTTGTTGGTTCTGACAAGATGACTGCTTTGTTCTTTAATAAAGCCCCCTGTGAGGCACAGAGGGTCAATACTGTATTGTCACAGTGACTGAACCTGAGGAAACACTGCCACATGTTCCCGTAACAGGTAACACCATGTTTAACTGCTCTGGGCACTTCTCACTTCTACGGATTTCCAGTTCAAACATGCTTACTAAAAATTGTTATTCAGTGAGAGGATGAAGTCACATTTATCAGCAACACTGGGCTCTAATTTTCAAGCAAACTGTGAATAAGACTGCTCCTTTGAAAACAATTATTTGGCAGTTTGCTGATCCACTGTTACACTGCATTTCTGGTATGCTTTGCTTGATTCTTAACTGCTAAGTTTGTAAACTTAAGTTCTTCAGGAAACACCTCATTAGTAAGCCTGAACATACACATTTTACTTCCCAAATGGAAAGTATTTTCACATTTAACTCCAGCATCTTTTTCCATGAACCATCTCAAATTCTCAGGCTTGTTTTGGAAAATTAAAACCATGTTAGTTTTCTAAAAGGAATATATAAGCTGTGACATGATCCAGACTTTTCAAAGAACAAAGAATGAAGAGATCAGTTTAAAGGGAAATCTGTCCTTAATATTTCATGAAGTTATTAGGACCAGATTGTGATAAGCTCTCAGATGCAAATACAATCAGGAGTCTATCAGCCACAATAAAAGAAACTCAGTTCCACTCCAGCTTCAACTCTGCCCACTACACTTTGCTGCTGGACAGGTTTGTAGAAGGAACAAACTGGTTGTAGAAGCTTTCCAACTACCCTGAGGCAGCACAGGGCTTTCCAGCTCCTTAGAGAAGTCAAAAAGTGCCTGGATGTTTTGCCACAGGACAGGCAAGTTCCAGTTCTGCACACAAAAGAACAGCCCATTCACACCCAAAGTCAAACATCCTCTGAAGGACAGAACCACTTTGTAACAAAAACCTTCAGTAGGAAAATGAGTTCAAGCACAAAGAAAGCCAAACCTGAAGCTGGCCTCCTTACCAGTGCCTTTGTACCGCCATCACTCACCTTCTTTGGCAGGAAGTGGACCCCCACGGTATATTTGTCACTGTGGGTCCAGAGCTCGATCTGTGCCAGGACCTGGTTTGTGAAGGAGTTGCTCATGACGAAGCTGGGGTGGCCCATGGCACAGCCCAGGTTGACCAGGCGGCCCTCCGCCAGCAGGATGATGTGGCGGCCGTTGCGCAGGGTGTAGCGATCCACCTGCGAGACAGCAGTGCCACAGCCACGTCAGACACGGGGCAAACCTGGGGGGCCTCCCTCCCCCTCAGCTCTGCAGCACATCCATTACAGCAGAGACACCCCTCCCTCCATTCATCTCAGGTGTTTGCAAAGCCTGCAGTAACCCTGCGCTTCAGAGCACACCTATCTTGGCATCTGCTTCATATCTAACCAGCTCTCCAATGTCTTCAGCCAGCTCTCCAATTCTCCTGGCTTTTCCACATGCATGTAGTCCCAGCCAGCCAGGATGGGAATGTGCTACTAGCAGTAAATCCCAATTCATCTATGCCCACTGGTCGCAACTGGTGTGTGGTGACAGGGAAGAGGGAGCACCTCTGCATACAGCAGTCCAGAGCCCTGGCATCTAACACAGGGTAACAGCTGGAGCCCTCAGCCTGCTGATGGTCCCCTGGAATTGTTCCCAGCTTGTAAGGCCAGTACACACAATAAAAAGCTGTCCTGGCTCCTGGTGTACACTCCTACTTTGCTCTTGGGGACCACAGGCATGGTCCTCACCAAGCCAGGGACAGCAGATCTCTTCACAAAGAATCCAAGCTCAGATGGGCTAAGGAGACAGGGCCTCAGCTGTCAGAGAACCACACAGCTCGGGAGACAGGTAATGTCACTGTCCCACACAACTCAGAAGATAATGTCAATGTGCCCCAACTACCAGGGTGTCCTACATTACAATGTAAAATATTCCAGAAGGTCTGTATTCTATCTCCATCTTCATGAACTGTTAAAATCAGGAGGGGCAGTGTTTTCCTTACCTCCTCCCCAAGACCATCACCTGTTAATGGGCCATCAATGCCTTGCCCCATGAGTCATAGATAACTCCCTCCTGGAGCCATTTCCTGTTTAATGGGCAATCAAGGACCCACCACATGATTCAGAATGACATCAGCCCATTGTGAGATGCTCCGCCCAGGGGGAGGAGCCAAGCATTCCCATCGGGATATAATCTGGGCATTTGGACAGAACAGGCATCTGCCTTCTACTGGATTCCCAGAGGAGCAGCCTTCTCTCCCACTGGATTCCCAGAGGAAGGACCAGACCCTTCAACATCACCACTGGACCATTGGAGGAAAACTCTGCTCTTCTACAGGATCTCTGTTTCAGCAGAACCATCTGTCAACTCCAGGAGGAGAACTGGAGCCACCATTCAGACTGGACTGCTACCAACACCCTGACTGACAGGGTGTCAGGCTGTATTCTAACTGTCAGGTTTTGTTTTTGTTTAATACTGCATCTTGTTCTAATTTTCCCATTAAGTTGCAGCTTGTTGGTTTTTGTTTTACTTTATTTTGTTTATACATATTAAAGAACTGTTATTCTTATCCTCTCATCTTTGCCTGAGAGCCCCTTTAGTTTTAGAAATTACAATAATTTGGAGGGAGGGGGTTTGCATTTTCTATTCCAAGAGAAGCTCCTGCCTTCCTTGACAGGCACCTATCTTTCAAAACCAAGACACTGGGCCAGACTGGACTCCTGCAATGTTAAACTTAACCCTGCTTTCCACCTCATTAGCTCCTCTCTGCCCTGCCTTCACCCTGGATAAGGTTACAATATTAAAGCAATAATGAAACACCAATATGGCCCATAAGTCACAAGAATATTCAATATTAAATGGTATTTATTGTTTACAGTATACCAAGCATTTGGGAGCAGAGCACTTTTGAATTACTTAAAACAATCAGCAACCAGCTTTGATAAAACCTAATGCTTCAGACCATTTATCTTCTGCTAACAAAGCAGAGCAACTGTGACACACCTAAAAGGGTCCTTCCCCACAGCTGTATTTGAACTTTAGAAGCTAAAAACTATTTAATATTAAGTAGAACTCATCATTTTCAATTTTGTTTTTAAAGCTTTGACCTGTAAGTTAAAAGCCACATGTGATAAAGCTGTAATTGTAACAATATCCTCTTCTGAAAAAACATCCTTGTTCAGGACTTCAGCAGAGATGCCAAGAGCAAACCAATGCAAACCTCGTTTTCTATGACACGTATTTTGCCTTCAGAGCAGGTCTGTGCCTCCACCTGCCTGTCCCAGCTACGCTTCAATCACAGCACTGTATTCTGATTCTTGGGTTTATGTGACAGATTGTGATTTCAGCACAATGTACACAGGCACTAACCACCTCAAAGAGCCCTAAAACAGTCTTGACTTCTCCTGCCAAAAAGCGCTCAGCAGGTGGGATAAGAAAGATCCCAGCTGAGCAGCTGCAGTTGTTGTTTTAGATGCCAGTTTTCAGTCCACCCAATAAAACACCATATGGGCCATCACAAGAAGTAACAAAACAAAGAAGGAACCAGGTGAGAAGCAGAACACGAAAAATCCTGAGAACAGCTACAGTATTACTTATAACAAACACTGCATTTACAGACTGAACTACTAAAAGATAGTTGAGCAATTAAAGTAGCATTTCAGTTTTGAAGTCTGAATTAGGTGGTTTAAGTGTCAAAACCTTTTATCCTTACACAATATCCACACAACTTGCCCCTGGACAGCTGCTGGCTTGTGCATAGAACCCCACACCTTCAGCAACCTGTGCTGACAGGAGTCATTCAATGCACAGGGGAACACAGAAAATGTAAAATTAATGCACAGAAATAAATACAAAATAGTCGTGGTACCAGCAGAGGCTTATGTCAGTACTGGGGAAACACATCTCATATACAGGCAGATAAACAGGCTGATTCATAAGCTCAAGAAATTGCTCCAGAAGTAGAATTCAAATTATCCAAGCAATAAGCTCCTCTCCATACTTAGATAAATGCCTCCTCCTTTTCCCCATTGGCATTTACTTGGCTCTGGACTTTCTGGCTGTTTTGCACTTCCCTTCACACTATATGGGAATAATTTACAAGCCAAAGTTTGACCTTGATCTTTCCTTGCCCTTTTGAGTTGAGTTTGTGCTGCAGGTCAGTCTCTGATACCAAAACACAGATGAGCAGAGCTGCAGTGCAAACCAAGAGCCAAACCAACATGCCAGCTTTTCAGTAATAAGCCTATTTCCTCCTCCCCTCTCATCTGAAACCAACACATCAGCCACAGTAAGACGTTCTTCTTATTAAACATCTCTTACATCAGCCCAGCACTGGTACTGAAACTTTCATGCTGGACATGGTCTCAATTACTTTGTACCTCCATCTGAAGTTCACCATTCACAGCCCTGGCATTAATCCTCTAATCTAGAGACAGATCGTAAAAAGTCAGGGATTTTTGCTCTTATATATTTTGTATATTCTCCTTTCTGGTTCAGGATACAGAAAAGAAGCTGCCAGGTTTTAGTAAAAATCCGAATATTTAGAAACTTGGATTTCTTCAGTATTAATCGATATGGGCAAACCTAACCCAAATTCCATAATTTTCAAAACGTAATATTATATATTTTCTAATCCAGAAACTTGTTACAATTTTCATACCCAGGACCACACTGCACCTTACTACACTCTGTCATCACTGCCAGACTGGCTCCTCAAAACAAATCATATAAAAAGGGATTTACTGCATCTGTGCAAGCAGCTTGTGTGGTGCCATATTAACACCCAATCAAACCTTCAGTGTTTATTCTTCAAGCAGTCTAAGCTAGCAGAAAGCAGGCAGGTACCTGTGGGCTGCTCCAGGACAAGAGCTGCTGAGCAGAGTCAGCTCCACTAAGGCCATGGGCAAGAACAAACCTGAACACAGTGAGAACTTGAGGGTATAACTTCAGACCTGGTTAAGGCCGTGCAAAGTGTCCCAACATACCTCTCACAAGTGCTTAGTAAGACTTTGATGTGGGTGGCCAATAAGCCACAGGGGAGTTACGAAAATTGGAAAGGCAGACAGATCTGAGAAGTATATCGGGGTGTGGTATTATTAAAAAGTACAAAACCTGTCCCAAAATCCTCTATCAGCAAAGATACTCCCTCTTCAAAAGGTAACCAGACATTCCACACTAAATCAGATAAAGCCTGGTTTGCTTTATGTGATGTTCTCCCTCAATGTTGTCACAAAACAGTTTTGATCTAGTTCAGTTTTGTTTCTCTGCTTTAAGACACAGTTGAAAAGCTGAAATTTTCAGATTCTGATTTTCCTTGCATAGCTACAGCCATAGCTTAAAGCAAATACATGGCAGGCATGCAAGCTGAGAAAGGGTGAAACATCCTGTCAGGTCTGCCCACACAGGCTCCTAAAATGAAGCCACCAAGTCTGGAAGAGAAACCCAAGTTTGGCAGAGCTCCAGACAGGCTTTCCTGAGGCTTCAATCTCAGTAGATTAAAAAAATACACCACACTTTGAAAACAAAGAAGTGTGAATTTTTTTCAAACCTTGACAGAATCCTAAAAGAGATTCCATTGAGATTCCCTTAGGACCACGATTGTTCTGCTGCAGAGCAGTACAGGAGCAAATAGCTCCACAGGAGAAAATTCAGGTCAGGCACCAGGCAATCTATGGGCTCTGCTCTTTAATTTTATAGACTCTCTAATGGCCTACTCTGTATTCCTCATCTAACCTGCTTTCTGAAGCAAGCACATTTTCATATCCCCTGCCCATGCCCCAAATATCAAAGTTGATGCAATTAATTGTCTCTACAACCAGCACTAAGGGTAGGCCCCTGCCTCTCAAGGAAGTGGGAACATATGGAGAAAGATGTATCTGTACTAGGCACCTCTCCCCAGAGATCACCCTGAGGGACCTGGGCACTGGCTGGAAACAACTGCTTTAATGCCAACCCAAGAATATAATGTGCAGCTTGTTCCAGGTTAACAGAATCTGCATTCTAACCAGAGCAACAAAGCTTCCAACAAAGCTAGAAACGTCAAAGAACCTGAAGAGAAATACTCTCTAGAAACAGACACTGATAGCTACTGCTTTTTCCCAGCAGGAGAGAAAGGCTGCCTCACCTGAGGTTTGACATTCACTGCCTCCACTGCATTGTCATTCAGCCACTTGGCATCAACTTCCACATCAAAATGTCCAATATTACACACTATGGCATCATCCTTCATCTGCTCAAAGTGCCTGCAGAAGAAAAAAAGTATCAAATTTAATCCACACAGTTTTATCTCTCTCAGCAGATGCTCCAGTCCACAGCTCTGAAGTGCCCAGCTCAGTAACTGCATTGACTCTCACAAGGCATGTGGGGCTGGTAACTCCTCCAGGCACAGAAGGTCTACTGGAAACGACTTTGAAGTTTCTAGGGAAATATATTTCCCAAGGATAAAAGAGATTACTGGAGAGAAAGTATTTTCCCAGTATGGAAAGTAATAATTTTCTTTGATTGGTCAATAACCTGCAGTTACTCTCCTTACACAGAAGAAATAATTTTCTTCATGACTTTGAAGTTCCCAGCAGTTTTACATCTCTAGACACTAATGGCCTGATCTTTTCCCACTTAATCTGATCTTCCATTACAACATGCACAGGCATCACGGCAAAGAAAGGAAGGAGCCTCTGTGGAGCTGGGGCTATAAACTGAGATCTAAGAAGGAGTAACCAAACACTGCAGGGCAGCTTCTTGAGAACAGGCTAGTTTCAGCTGCTATATGCACCCACAGATGGAATCACTTTCAACTTTTACCTGCCTCCTCTTCTGTTTATATTTGTGTGGCCTAACACAGAATTCAACCCTGATGCCCTCATTCTCCAAAAGTCAATCTATCCAACTGCAGCTTTTGTTTCTCCATCATTACATTCCATAAGCCAGGAACAACTGCAATGTGGCAACATCTAACAAAACTGACCAAAGAGTTAATTTCTCACTAAATTCATACTAAATTCTGATGTCCAGAAGACGGACTGTGTGCTAACCCTAACCACACTGCTGACAGGTTATGATTGTATTTTTAAAAATAAAACTAACTGTACAGGTATGCTTTCACTAAACCAAGTGGTTTGGCCATACCTGCCCTGCACAATGTCAGTGCAGCCAGTGGTGGTGACAAAGATGTTGCCCTCTTTGCAGGCCTCCTCCATGGTTGTAACTTCATAACCTGAAAAGAGAAATAAAGTTACTTCTCTACACAACCATCAACACTTATTAACAAGTGGGACACAACACTAAAAGTAGAAAAGCACAGAGAAATAAAAAGTCAAATGTTTCTGCCCACACCTGGGTCTAGGGATAATGCAAGGTAGTGGGATACTGGTCTTGCTAAACACCAACATGGCACAAAAACCATCCATCCTTCATCCTTTCCAAATCTGTCGATCTATGCATTCAATGTCCAGAGTCTGGCACAGCACTCAGACTGGATTCAGGGGCTCAAATTTGCAAAAGAAGTGCCTCCACAACACCTGCAGTTCTTGGCAGGTATGAGCAGAAACGGGATGAACTGGTACCAAGAGGCACAGTTATATGAGGCACCCACAGAACAGCTCCAGGGCATGCCCTGAGCTCAGGCTGGAAAAACAGAGAGCATGGCACTGCTCTTCAAAGAAATCTATCAAGGGTAAAGCCTGGTGTTTAATGTTTTAATTCCAGTGAAGCCTTATCCCACACTGGAGATGAGAACTGCACAATTCAAGGACAATCCCTCAGCCTTACCCCTATGGTCTCTGAATCCTTGATTCCAAACACACCCTTCAAGGCCTCTAGTAACAAACTCCTTCCCTAACTGCAAGGAAAGAATTTCTACAGTTAAACTGGATTCAACTCTACCTCAGCAAGGACAGGGCTGAAACCCACAGAACCTTTCCTGGCCAGCTCTCATTTACTGCTGTACACTGACATGCAGAGATCCTGTCAGATGCCCAAATTCCTGCTCTGCCTCAGCTCCCACCTTCCATGGCTGCCTGGAGCGCGTTGATGGGATCAATTTCAGTGATGATGACTCTGGCTCCGAAGCTCCGCAGGGCCTGGGCACAGCCCTTGCCCACGTCCCCGTATCCTGCCACCACTGCCACCTTCCCAGCAATCATGACATCTGTGGCACGCTTGATGCCATCAATGAGGGACTCTCTGCAGCCATAAAGGTTATCAAACTTGCTCTGAGGGAGAAAACAGAGCAGTTTCAGAACAGATGAAAGCCACTCAAGTGAAATTTCCTTAGAGAAAGAAAATGGACTTCTGTGCAAGTACTACAAGAGTCACTTAAATACTTTAACCACCATGAGGGATAGGAAGAAGACAACCTGGTTTGATGTTTTTATCTATGCAGTTTCAATCTATAGGGTTCTATTAGACACACATTTTAACATGGTGAGAAGCATCTCATGAATACATTGTGTCTACTGACCAGGGTTGGACTTGCTAAAAACTTGTTTGCAGTAATCTGAATTTATCAAATGTCTTTCACACCAATGTGGATGTGAGTTCCTAAACCAGATGTTCACCAGTTCTCTGCTGCTGTTTATCAGACAATGAACTGAACCAAGTGCCACAGGAAGGCAAAACACCAGCAGCACATCATCTTATCTTTGCAAGATACATCCAGCCTGCAGAGCAGCAAGCTGCCCACATCAACTAAGAGAAACTGCAGCCCCAGAAGACCAAAATTATATTTTCCCCCACAAAGAGTTACCCTAACGTCGTCAAGTTACCTTAACACTGTCATTCATTGCTCAGACTTCGAAAAATTAATCAAGCAGCCATTCACAATAATGGTCACTGCAAGCAGGACCTCCTGGATTTAATCTCCTAATGCCCCATCACACAACATCCCCCTACTGTAACACTGACACTAACAGCCAGACCCTCCAATCAAAAGTACCCAGCTAAGTCAGACATCAAATATTATTTCACCCCACCCCTTGAACACCTTCCTAAAGTCAAGCACACCTCATTGTGCTGATTTTTGTAATGCTCCTTCATCTCCTGGAGCCTTTTATTTTGACTAGGAGGAGGGCCTGTACAAACACACTTGATTATTAGGGGAGTTACAGAGACCAAGAATTTTTAAAGAATCTGGCTACTAATCTTGTGCTCCCCAAGCAAGCAATACTAAAAAATCTCTATTCACTACAGCCTTGTTGCTTTCAGTTAACACAGCACTGTCTGCTACAGGCAATCTCAAGATTAAATTCCCAGAGGCAGCACTCTGATCAAATGGAAGGTGCACCCACAACACCTGCAGTTCTTCTAAGTATGAAGTGTAACAAATTATACCTCAGATCCAGAAGTTCCCGACTCAGTGCCTATAAACATTATCAGAGGCATAGCTGCCATTAATGTATGAGAAAATTGTGTTACCAATCCTTCAAATTCTAGAGCTAGTGCCACTTGGCATCCTTCTTTCATAGTCCTGCAGATTTTCCTTGCAACATGATCAGATTTGATTCCTCATCACCAAATCCCCCAACTGCAGTCAAAGCCTTCCAGTTGTCTGTGCATTCCCATGCAGACAAGGGAACAGAGTGTTGGATACAGACATCTGCTCCACCCAAAATACATTTGAGTGGCAGAGGAGAAGAATAGAGCTGGCTGCTGTGCCTGCCTTCTCTCTCCAAATGTTAGCATAGGAACCTGGCACCAGCTGGAAATAGACTTGGAGAGCAGAATTTGTCAGCTCAGTTTCACACTTTCCCAGAGATCTGTAGTTGTGGTTAGTACAAATCTTGTACTGTATAAATACCAAACAGTACTTGAAAACAAGGACTTTCTTGGCATTAGAATCCCAAATCCCCTCAAGAGTCTTTGTTAGAAACATCTGAATCTACTAAACAGTATTAATAATTATTATGCAAGTGGCATAAATCCAGGTGAAAAGGATGTAAAGAACTTCTTTCGACAATAACCGGATTCCAGCTCACTACCTATTAAGTAAGTGTCAGGTGCATCTCAGTGAGCAGAAAGACAGCAAACTGCAGAGAAGGCAAGCTAAACTTGAGAACTGCCAACCCAACAGCATATAATGTCTGCATGGGAGCTTGAAAGAGTCAGTAACTAGATTTAAAAACCATCAAGATGCATAAACCTCTAGTACACCTTTAATTCCCGCTATGATTCATTTGCAGTCAAAAAGCACCACCACTCTTTAAACACCACTCCATTTTATTCTCAGTTCACCAGAGTTTATCTCAGAAGCAGTACTAAAGCTATGCAAGAGATAAGTATTTCCCTCCTGCCCTATCCTTTGCAACTGCTGCTCACAGATCAGCTACACGCTGACCAACCAACCTTTACCAGGACAAGCTCAAGGAGGTCACACTCTCTTTTCTAGCTGGTACCTGACACCTGCCTGGGGGCTGTAAGCAATTCAGAAGGAGGACAGGCTCCTTGCCACAGGTACTGACTGTGCCCAGGAGTCATGATCTCAAAGTGTGTCACATTATTAAACAGCAGAAGAATGGATGTCCTTACAAACAAAAAATTGCTTGATGTCCTGACAACGGGGCATTTACAATGACTTCAAGGGCTCACTTTCAGGATATGGTGGAAGCCTCTGCTCAGAACCAGATCAGGAGAAGCTCAACAAGAGAAGAAATACTTTCATGGGAATTACAACATTCCAACACCAAGCTGGTCAGAGAGCATAACACTACAGAAGGGCTCTGCCTGTATTACCTTGGTGACAGAGTCATTCACATTGATAGCTGGCACTTTCAGGGTCCCATTGGCCTTCATCTTGTACAGGTTGTGAACTCCAGTGGTTGTCTCTTCTGAAATACCTCTAATTCCTGTAGGAAGAGTAACAAGATTCACTTTAGTTAGAGTCAATGCTGTGCAAACCAGGCCATCCAGGTGCCAGGAGCATACCCCAGAGCCTTAAGTTACACAATCCCTTAACAGAGAGCAAGAAAGAGATGAAAACTCTGAAACAACTGTAGAAACACCAGAGGACGCACCACCTCAGAGCCACAAACTGCCAGTGCTGTGCCTGCCAGGCTCCCTAACAGGCTGCAGCAGCCTGGCTCCTGAAAAAGTCAGGTGGGTGCTTTGCCGCAGCTCCTCGGTGCTGGTTTGCCCGGGGAGCCAGTGTTGCAAATAGAAACAAAACTTAGGATATTTTTAGTGGTAGCAGTAGTAGTTAGGCTAAGGCTTGGGTTAGTCACAGAGGCCTGGTCGGAAAGACGGGTCATGGGAATTAATTAAAGAATGTGCTGGGAAAGTAACCAGTCCTCAAAAGGATTGGCCAAGCATGTAGAACATGTAGCAACCCAGCAGAATGTCGTCAGAGATAAGAATGAAATATAGCATACACCTGGGGTCTAATGGTGGGAGCCGGTTGAACAGTAGTTTTAGGTTAAGACAAGCATGAAAATTTATAGCTTTAAGAAATGATTAGCTATTGTTATTTACATGATGAATGAAATCACTATGTATCTGAAGAATGTATACCCTTGTGCGTAATCCAAATTGTAAAAGTATAAAACCTGGACTAGAGATGAGGGGCTTCGGGATTCTGACTTGGGACGTTAGTCCTCAGATCCCCGGGCCCCGAATAAAGCACCACATAAACTGACACTCTGTTGGTTTGTGTTCTTGATCTACGGGCAACACCAGGATCGGGATCGGGGCCAGCATCGGCCCCAGCCCGGCTGCGCTCCGCGGCGCCCTCTGCTGCCAGCCCGGGGCGCCCCTCAGCACAGGCCGCACGGACCCACAGAACGGCCTGAGCTGGGAGGGACCCACAGGATCACCCAGCCCTGCACACACACCTCAACAACCCCACCCTGGGCACCCCTGGCAGCGCTGTCCAAAAGCTCCTAGAGCTCTGGCAGCCTCGGGACCATGCCCACTCCCTGGCGAGCCTGGGCAGTGCCCAGCACCCTCTTAGGGGAAAATACTTTTCCTGATACCCAGCCTGACCACCCCCTGACATAACTTCAGCCATTCCCTAGGTCCTGTTCCTGGTCACAGAGAAGAAATCAGTCTTCCTCTTCTCTTCCCCCCACAAGGAAGCTGTAACTGCAATGAGCTCTCCCCTCAGTCTTCTTCAGCTGAACAGACCAAGTGCCCTCAGCCACTCCTCATGTGGCTTCCCCTCAAGGTCATTCACCATCCTTGCATCCTTCCTTTGGGCACTCTCTAATACTTTAATATTTTTCTAACATTGCAGTGACCAAAAGAACACAATATTCAAGGTGAGGCTGCCCAAGCCAGAGCAGGGCAGGCCAATCCCCTCCCTTGATCAGCTGGTGATAACTCAATTGGTTTTCCTGGCTCCAGGGCACTGCTCACTCATAGATGCCAAGTCTGGCCCAAATCCATCCTCACTCCTGAAAAAACCCAGCTGTGAGCTGGTCCAAGCCCAGGTGAGGAACTGAATGAAATTCAACATGGTTTTCACAACAGAACTTGGACAGATTTACCAGTGGAGCCTGAGACTGAGCTATGAGACCCTGACACTGCTCCCCAGACCACTCTGTAGCACATGAAGGAAATGAGACCAACAGCACTAGAAGGGAAAAGGCTGATTATCTGGGGAAGAGAAGGCTCCAGAGAGGTCACCGCAGCTTTTTAACACTCAAAGTGGGCTTATAAAATGAGGACACACTATTTAGCATGACCTGTTGCAACAGTACAAGGGGGAATGGTTTTAAATTGACAGAGGGGGATTCAGACTAGATACAAGGCAGCTTTTTTTGTTTTCAATGAGGGTGGTATAGGCTGCCATGAGAAGTGCTGCATACCCCATCATTGAGAATGTTCAAAGAGCTCTGAGCAACCTGGGTTGAAGGAGTCCTGCCCATTTGTAGGCAGGTTGGACTAGGCAGCATTAAAAAGGTCCCTCTCAACCCAAACCATCCTGTGATTCTATGATTAGGCTGACTGATCCCCACCATTTCTATCTCACTACAGAGTCCTCAATACTCCCCTGATGGTCACCTGCTGAGGGAATGCATTCAGGCTTTGGCATATTTAGGGCTTACTTGGAGGAGAGAGGAGAGTTCAAAGCTCTCAGTGCACAAATGGAGGATCTGTAGGACAGCCTTTCAAAAGCATCAGTTTCCAGAGCAATTGCCTCAGTCATCCCCTTGAAGCCAAGCTTTTGAAGGTCACAGCAGGAACCTCCAGTTCAAACCTGTCCTCACTCTTCTTGTTTATCTGGCAAATAGGAAACACACTCCTCATCCTTCAAAAGCTCTCCAGATGAGAGTCCTCAGCTTAGCAGATTGTCTTTCCATGGCACTAAGCAGACCTCACATCCTGTGTGTCAACAGCTTCCCGTCCCCAGAGGCACCCCAGCACTGTCCCAGGTACCATTTTCAGCTGATCTAAACCACTCTGCAGCTGCCCCAAGTGCTGCTACAGCACTCATGGCCAATGCCTGAGGGACTGGGGAGCAGAGAAGGCCTGCAATAAGGACAAGCTTGAATTAAACTGACACAGCCTTGCTAAATGCTCAGACCTGCTTTGCCCTGTATTTCTCACCTGAGCAATGAGCAAGTCTGATCAATTAATCACAAATGAGCCCATCTTCACACAGGTCTTTTGTACAGATGACTTTCCCCTTTGGTCAGTTCTCGTTTTCCCTCTTTCTTCCTTTATTTATCTTGGTATTAAGTGCATTTGGCTTAATGGAATAAGCCAAGAGTACAAAGGCCACTCTGCCCTCTAACTGCAGGCACACTTCAGGAGAGGGGAAGCTTACACACACACATTTAACACATCACCTAGTTGAAGGAACACTACTTTCAACTGTTAAATGCACACTAGGACCAAACTATTTATATTAGAAGCAGCTGAACATGGAAGACAATTCCTTCTGAAATTAGCCCAGAAAACTTATCCAGCCTTTAAATGGTAAATGGCATTTTTAGCTGCCTCATGCCAAAATGTCTCCTGTGCTCACAATCCACACACTCTACATGCTCCTGCCAATGTCACTCTTGTTCTACCTCCACAGAGGTCAGATATCCCCACAAGCCCTCAGGATATATTAGCCTCTGTTAGCTATAAGATACCAAATTTGGATGCTACACTGCTTCATTTAAGCAGACTGCAGCAAAGGACTAAGCACAGATCTCAGATTAAGGAGATCAAGACTCTAATTTGTGAGTCCCATTCTGGAAGTTTTTCTGTTTCCAAGGAGCAATGGTCTGGAAGGTAAAACAGATCAAGTTTGCCATCCTCTACAGTCTTAATCAGTCTTAAATAACTAAACTGCTGCAAGAAGCTCTTCAACTACAGCCAATGCAGACAGCCACACATTTTGAGAAGGAAAACATTGACAGGTATTGCATCTTTCCCAGACTCATTAAAACCCCAGAGGAAGAGCCACTTCTATGAATTTAGGAAGCAAACCCAGACAGGAATGTTTTTTATCAGAGGCGGGCTACAGATAGATGCCAAGACATGAGACAGTTCAAGAGCAATTGTCCTACTGCATTGCATTATGCTCGTCCCTCCCACATCAAGATCAAAAGACAAGCAAGAAGGTGAAAAGGGCTGGAGAGGAGAAAGAAGTACAACAGGAGGGCTGGAAGTGTGAAAGGAGCTCAGCTCAAAGACACTGGGAACAAGGACATCAAACAAGGTCATCAAACAAGGTGTGCATTTGTCATACTCACCAGGCACAGATCAGCCTGGTCAGGTCAAATTCCCATTACATAAATCTTTTACATAAACACAGACTATCAACACTACACTGATCAGTTTTCCTAACTTGCACTGAAGGCAAATCAAAGCAAGAGTCTCAACCCTGACTCTATCGGCATCTTCACTGACAAACTGAATCAGTACTTAAGGTAGAAGACTGTTCCTTTTCCACAGAAGGCTACAGGTGGTCATTACTTCATTCAGAACTGCACTAAGACAATGGGTAAGAAATACGTTAACATAAAATTGTTAATTGCAAATAGACATTGAGCAGTTCTGGAACACAGCCCTCTTCCATGAAGCTTTTGGCATGACAGCAGAACTAGTGGTTATTCTCAGGTAATGGGCACAGTCAAGCATGGTCAGGACAGGTAACTGCAGCTACAGAGCAGAGGTGGAAATAGCTCCTGCAGGTAAGAGATTCTGGTCTTGAAGTATAAGGAATTTTCACAGCCTGTTTGCACATGTCTCTCTTACCCCACCCCTTTTTACAACAGCAGCAAATTCCTACAGAAANCCAAAACAAATCACCAGTCACCTTTCAGTAGCTGTGGATATTTGGTATGTACTAGGTTGGTAAGATCTCCACCATCATCCAGAATCATGTTGAGGGGCTGCCCATCCTTGAAGTACAGGGTCTGCTCAATACACCACAAGTATTCCTCATCTGTCTCCCCTTTCCAGGCAAACACTGCATGGGAACAAACACAAACCATTAGCCAGCTTCTTACTCAGCATGTAGTAAAGCAGCCCAAGAAGATTTCATCAGCAGCTTCCAGCAGCAGCTGACAGACAGATGATTATCTGTGCCTGCAGGCCAGCACAGACATTTGCACTGAAAAACAGACTTCAGAATAATCACTGTTCCAGGCCACAGTCAAAATTTTGAGACTTCATTACTCTCATTACTCTTCTTCCTTGTTAAAAAGAAGATAAAGCAAACTAAAGCAGACTCACATCCACATCACCCCACTCATTCAAAAAAGCCACCAGACATACTGATACAGACAAATGAAAATACAACTACAGCACTTTCTAGCACAGCAGAAAAGAAGGACCAGACCTCAGCATGAGCTAAGCAGCAGAATATAAACTCTTCAGCAAATCTGAATTTAAATTCTAGTCTCTAGCCCAGCACTAAAATCCAAGCTGAGGTGCCCCATCTGCTCCAATCAGGGTGTATTTCTATTTCTGTGTCAGTACAGCAACAGGCTGCCACCACTGGCATGTTGCATTCACCAGGATTTGTGTCTCTCCAGGCATCTGTACTGTCTTTACACTATACTGAATCCTCAGAAGTACTCAGCCACTCAAACACATATTGGGTATATTATTTACACACCCCAACATTTGGCTAAATTGTCATCTTTTCACTGTTTATACAGAAAACTGAACTTGAGCTATGAAGAGCCAATCATGCAATTGCCTATTCTGAAGTAATGTGTGTCAGGATCTCATATTGAAGCCAAAGGACCAGCATTCCTCCAGGATCTCAAATTCAGTATGTGAAGTGCAATATTAACAAAAAGAGCAAGTTCCAAAAATAAGGATACAAAGGGCAAAGGTCAAACACTTTGACAAACACTCAACCTGTAAATAGCTCTTCAGTTGAGTTTTGGGTGTTGAAAGCAGTAAGGAAGACAACCCAACATGTAAAGAATCCCACGTGGCCCTGTGACATCTCACACCAGAGGTAACACCTGAAGCTGGAAGTGCTAAAGGAGCTGATGAAGGGATCACTTTATTGCCATAGAATGTGCCACAGCTAGGGAAAGACTTGTGGCAACAGTTAATTATAATAGAAATGAGAGGCCCCTCCCAAAGCAGACTGCCAGAAACCAAATTTAGCCTCTGCTAACAGCTGAGCTCAGGTAATGCAGTTCCCAGCTCTGAGGATGGCATTTCCTTCAGCTGAGTTACACAGCAGATAACACCTCCAGCTACACACCAATCCATTTCATCACCCAGCTCATTCCATCATCATAATGAGCTGTAACACAGAGCCCGACAGCAGCCTTTGCTGGGAGACCTGTGCACAGGCTGATGCAACACAGCCTGAATCAAATGTCCTAGTTTGTAACAACCACTGCTTCTGATGGGCTGTTTCTATCCTCAAGCTTTTTCAGAAGAGCTTGATGTGTACACAGTTTGATTTAGCAGGAACAGGCAGTACAGCCCAACTCAGCCAAACCAGAACATGGAAAACTTACCAGGGATACCAACTTTTGCAATAGCAGCTGCAGCATGGTCCTGAGTGGAGAAAATGTTGCAGCTTGACCATTGTACCTGGAAAACAATCAAGTTTTGTTTGCTGAACAAAGTTCTGAGATATCAGGGACTCTGTAAAACATAGGAGTTAAAAAGGGAGCAAGGGCAGAAAGAAATTAGTGCAGATTCCTGCCTTTTCAGTAGCTCTGCAAAGATAAGATGAGAACTGGGTGTCTGACTAAGTAAGGGAAAATAATTTCACTTGGAGAGAATGTGAATGAGTTTTAGCTGTGCCATATATGCAGCCATTTCCTTGCTCACAAGCACTTCTCCCAGCCAGCCAGAGCATACTCCAGACCTTCAGGGGTGCCCAGCAGGGTGGGTTTGGGTCATGTTTTGGTCAATAAAGGTCAGATTTTCAGAACAGCTCTATACCAAGTGTCCACTGAAGGTATGGACACACAGCAACACACCTGCTGGCACTCACAAGAATCACAAATGCAGCTGAAACATTACACTCAATCCAGGCATTCTCTAAGATTATGCTCACCCACCTCCCACTCTGCTCCAGTCATGGAAGCTTTTCCAGCTGAGCTAAGTGTTTTCCTCAGATTTCGTAACTAGGCTCAGGCACCTAGAAAAGCAACAGCATGTTGCTGAGTTGCATTGAAAAGGATCTGCACACCTACTGCAGCTCACAGCACCTCATCCCAGAGCCACATACCCTCTGCTCCCTATAGGGCTGACTGGCAGCTATTCGCACATTCACTGGTTGCAGAGCTTGAGTAGAGAGGGCAATAAGACACAATCATCCAGCCTGTTTTCAGATATTCATCCCACTTGATCAAAAAGTGACATTTCCAAGTAGAGGGTGCAGTAAGAAGCAGCCTACTACTAACACCCGTCATGAAAACACACCCAGAAGGAGCACAGGAAAACAGAATCCATAACCTAACGCTGTACCTCTTCACCTGGGTTTTTGCAAGCTCCCTCCATACCAGCAGAGATGACATCAGGAGGTGTAATGACATTTTCAAAGTATCCAGAATATCTATATATTGTTTACACTTCTGACTTGATACAGACTTGTGGTAGTGACACAGAGCCTAGAATAACTGGCACACCTGATGGGCTCAGACCCTAGTATTTACATCACTGGTTATGGAAAGGATTATTTTTTGTTACAAATTCAGAACCTATACTCTGAAGTACACAGAATAAATACTATCCTTAGATACTCTGTTAACCCAGCTAAAAAATGGACATCAAGGTTACTATGCTGCAGTGAGCTATATCCTCATTACATGGGGTATGATTTTATCAGTTTCATTCCTCCCTCACTGACACCAAAGTCCTAACAGAACAGATGAACCAGGCCTGAATCCAAACTCAAAGCCTAAACTAATCCACAGGCATCAGGATAAGGAGTTAACATAGCAGCACACACCTTTAAAAGGTACAACCACATCTCAAGAAACCAAGTCTCTGCAGGTACCTCCCGGAATTACTTGGATGAATCCCATAAACACTGGTCTGGGGTTATGCTCAGCTTAAAGCAGCTTGGCAATGTTTAACTAAGCACACACCTGCCTCCTAGGCCAGCCATACTGGAATACAGCAACCAACAGAAGCAGCAAGGAGCTTCACAAATTTCAATGGCTACTGCTTCCTTTTAAACCCCACAGAGGAACAGGAGTTCCACACAGAGTGGCTGGAACAAAGCCAGGACTGTATCTCCATATCAAAGATCTCCTTCAGCACTGCACCATTTGCAGCCACAGGACAGCTCTGAACAGGCTGGGGAACGCTTGCACAGCAGCATGTACCTTGCACAGGCTGACCTGGCACAGTGTCCATACCTACCTCCTTCTCTTTTTGAGGAAATACCTTCACTGCTATGGAGAAAACCCCTCCTTCTCCCAGTGCCTTTCAATCTGCACGACACTGCTCAATTCTTAACTGTTCCCAGAGAGGGATCCCACACAGGGCACCTCTGGGCAGCCAAACTGCAGGAAAAAGGGACTTCAGATCATTTACATACTTAACAATCCATCAAAACTTCAAGTCAGCTCCCTGCTCAGCACACAAGCAATGCAGACTGTGCTCAGATACCTGGCTCTCCTCATGCCCAGTGAACACTCAGCTGTGATGTCTGGACTTCATTCAGCAAGTCAGGCATGGAACACAAGGCAGTAAATGGCTTCTAGGCACCTCAGACTTTAATAACTGGTGAGATAACTCAGTGGAGACCCCAGTCCTCAGCCCCTGAACTACACTGCATCTCTACTGTTTTCCTGCACAGCTCAAGGGCCAGCATGAGCTCTCAGAAAACTTCTTTAGATTTTGCTGACTTTACCAGGGCAGGTCCTTAATACAGGCTAATCTGTGATGGCGGCAGTCCCTAGAGCCTGCAGCATGAGCAGCCACAGCACTGCAAGCCCAAGTACAGCATGGCTGCATGGGAGCAGCTGTGGGCACCACAAGGGCACTCAAAGCTGCAACTTGTCCACAGAGAACACACACACCCACCCACACCCCAGAGGCTGCTCAGGGCAGGCAACAAGCTTCTTGCTCGAGGACAGAACACATAATCCATCCACATGGAGACTGCAGCCTCATCCAAAAATACAGACATTTGCCAGGATTCCATATGGTGTTACATAAGCAGGAGCAGTGACCTGGCAGAGTGTTACCCAAGAGCTGAAGGAGAAACTCAGAGCCACGTTACCTCAGCCCCCAGCACAATGAGGGTCTCTATGAGCACTGCTGTCTGCACGGTCATGTGGAGGCAGCCAGCGATGCGGGCACCTTTCAGGGGCTTGGATGCAGAATACATCTCCCTCATCTTCATCAGCCCTGGCATCTCATTCTCCGCAATCTCAATGGCCTTGCGACCCCAGTCTGCAAGGCTGATATCAGCTGCAAGAGAAGCAGGACAGGTGTCAGAGTTTGAATAGCTGAGACCTTGGTATCTGCTCACACACTCGTGGGTAGGCACTGGCTGCAACAGCTGAACTGAACACTCAGCAACACCTGGGAGACAGAGATGCAGAAAAAACAGACCCTATTCCAGTTACTCCCTGGTTCTTTGCTATAGTACACAAGCTTCTATCCAAGTTTAGACAGCCCCTCTAGCATACTACTGCAAGAGGGTATAACTCAACTGTGATCTAGAGCACAGACATCCTGAGGCCCATGAATTCAGAAAGCCACAGCCTTAAGCTGTGGCTTAAAACACTCCCCAAGAGTCCAAAACTTCCTCTAGGGACTGAATTCCACAGTATTGACCTACATGTTGGGAGGGGTTGGCTGTAGGGCAGTGGTTTCCCCACACAGAGAATGCTCCCTATGAGTGCATCAGGAGCCGAGCCTAGCTTAACTCCCTCTCCTCACAGCAAAGCTGCAGGTTCTTTCCCATTGGTCCTTCCCCCTTGGATCCACAAAAATTATTTTAAGTGGCCATAATTACCTTAGTTACCAGTCTAGTTCTACTTTTGTAAAGAGGATCTATAGCAGAAAAGTCCAGCAAAAATGAGCAAGAGAGAATTCTGCCAGGCTCACTGCATTCAACATGTATGGCCAACCCCAGCCTTAAAAATACAAGGGTCAAGCAGGTAATGCCCAGCTGCATCAACTTGGCAGCACCAGGCACCACAGTGTCCTTCTCACTCGGTCTGAGATTCTTTGAGAGATTTCAGAAGTTCACAGTTCCATTTAGACCATAGTCAGATGCTCTTTTGTCACCTACCTCGTTAACACAGACTATTCAGAGCACTGGGGAACACAAGGACTCCGAGTCAGACTGCCGGGTTTAATACAGACACGCTAACTGCATTTTGCTGCAGAATGAAGCCTGGGAACACTGAAGCTATTGCACGTGCTCGAGCTGACTGGAGCACAGCCTGTACACCATCAGGATTGACAACTGCCTGAAAACAGGCAAGGAAAGGACCATGGAAACAAATACATCAAGAGGATGAGGTTTAATCTTACCCCTGTTAAGGGCTTGGTAGCTTTACCAGGGCTGCTTTAAAAATATCCTGCAGTATTTTAGGTTCAGAGCCTCCAGGGTAAATTATTCATAAATCTGAGCCTTACAGACTAATGTTCTGTTCTTTGAATGAAGCCTCCAAGGAACGCCTAACACTTTGTAAAAACTGGCGTTCTTTGGGAAGTTTCAGATCTACAGAAATACCCGCCTAAACCTTCAGGGCACCTGAGTCGAAGTTGCCAGGATAGGACATACTTTCACCTTCGGAGCTACGCCTGTTCCCGCCAAGGGCTATTAGAGGCGGGGAGGGACGCGGCGGCCGGGCCGGGAGAGCGGCACAACTACGAGCGGAAAGCCAGCGGTGCAGCGCCTTCAAGCCCCCTTCCCCCTCGGTAGCTCCCCCAGGGCACAGGGGGCTCGGGGCTCAGGCCCGGCTCCGCCACGGGCAGGACCGGCCGTGCTCCCCTCCGCGGCCGCATCCAGGGTGGCACCGAGGCCGCGCTCCCCGCGCCGCGCTCGGCGTGGCCCGGGGAAGGCCCGGGACTCGCACTCACCCACTTTGTAGGGCAGCCGGTCCGACATGGTGGAACTGCGGGGCCGACGAGCAGAAGAAGGCGGCAGTAGTGCCGGGCGCGCTTTAAGTAGAGGCGGTGCCGCCTGCGTGAGGTGGGGCGGGGCTGCGCTTGGGCGCTGGGCCCGGCTCCGGCCAGCGCTTCCTCTGTGCTGGGCCAGCCGCGGGCTCACCTCTTCTGCGTGCAGAGAGGGCACGGAGTGCGCGGGGCTGGGCTGCCCAGTCCCCAGAACCTGCCCCGACGTCAGAACCTGCTCTCCGGTACGGCCTCTGCCGTAGCTTCAGCCGCATGCCCGAGCAGGCTCTGGCGGCTGCTGCACCCACTGCTGCCGGTGCCAGCAAAGGAGCTGGCGTATGAATATCTGCAGGGATGTCTCAGAGCATGGACCAGGCTCTACTCCGTGAGGCCCAGCAATGGGATAAGAGGCAATGGGGCAGAAACGAAAGGAAGTTCCACCTGAACGTGCAGAAGAACTTCTTTATTTTGCAAATGACTACTCACTGGAACAGATTGCCCAGAGAGGCTGTGGAGTCTCCTTCACTGGAGATATTCCTGATCCGTGCTGTAGGATTGGCTCTGTTTGACCCAGACAGTGGGACCAGAAGCCCACCCATTCTGGGATTCTGTAACCCAGTGCCACATGAAGCTGCAGCAGGTCCCAGGGCAGTGCCAGGAACAGCCCTGACTCCTGATGCCAGGCATGGCCACGTGGGCCCTGAGCAGGCAGCTCAGATGTCCCTGTCTCACTTTCCCAAGAGGATCCCACAAAATGTTCAGTGGGAAGTGTTACCCTGGGGCACACACACCCCTCAGTGCAGCAGGGCCCAAGGCAGTGGGCAGAATACAGCTGGTGACATGCCAGGCAGAGCTGGGGCCAAGGTGTGAGCAGCTCTACCAGCCTGGACCTTGGACTTGGCTGCAGGTAGTTCCCCTCCCCAGGCACAGCCAATGCCCACTGCGCACGCAGGAGGCACGACCCTGCTTCGGCCTTGCCTGTGGGTCACACACGCATTTGTTTCTGTTCTAACATCTGAAATACGTTTTTCATAAGCTTCAGTCATGAACTGGGATGAACTTTCCAGCCACACTACTATACACATCTCCTTTAACCCATGAAATACATAAGAGTGAGGATTTCCTCATAATTACACAGAAATTCTCATTGAATTCTTTTGAAAAGTTTGAAATAATTTTCAGTGCAGAGTATGTCCTGAGACCCCAGTTGAGGAAAGGCCCTGTAAATGAGGATAATTATTTTTTAGGTGAGCATTAACTGATCTTCAGTGACTGTCCTACAGTGAACAGACCACAGAAAGACAGAAATCCCAGTAGAATACCTGAACAGACAATCGGTACACGTGGAAATTGCAGGATTTCTGTATAACACAGAGTGCTGCAGGTGCACTGGCACACCTGATACTGTCAAGGCATTCTGTAAATCAAAAGGTTCTCAGCAGTCTTCATTCTTTTCTTTTTATCCCTCAGCACCCAAGTGCATGCAGTTCTTCTCCAGGATAACACAAAATTCCCTGCTGGTGCCCATGAAGCTGCAGCCCCTCCCACGCTCACCCTTGCCCCAACTCTGGGGTCCTGAACATAGGCTCACCCCTGCCCCAGCTCTGGGGTCCTGGAGCTGTTGGAGGGAGTGCAGGGGAGGCCCCAGATGCTGCGGGGGCTGGAGCCCCTCTGCTCTGAGGAAAGGCTGAGAGAGCTGGGGGTGCTCACCTGGAGGGGAGAAGGCCCTGGGGAGGCCTCACTGTGGCCGAGCAGAACTTGCAGGGGCCCTAGGGAAGGATGGGGACAGAGTGTTCAAGCAGGGCCTGTGGCCAGAGGAGAAGGGGGCATGGGATGGAAACTGGAGGAGCTCAATTTAGCTTTGATCTGAAGAAGATGTTTTTCTCCCACAAGGGTGGGGAGACCCTGGAACAGGCTGTGCAGAGTGGCTGTGATACCCCATCTGTTTGGAACATTCAAGGCCCTGCTGGATGGGGCCCTAAGCAAACTGGACTTGTGGGAGGTTGATCAGGTTGGATCGAGATGATCTTTAGCGACCCACCCAAGCCAAACCATTGAAGGATTCAATCATTTTTACAACAAAAAGCACCCAATTTGGAGGGGAACTCTTTACAAATCACAGCTTCCAGATTCATTGTGTCACAGACAGTGCACCAGGTGGAACTTCCAGTGTCTCTTGATGAGCATAGCACAAGCATTTCCCTGTAGCCAGCAAAGCCTTCAGTCTGCTCAGAGACCACCCTTGGTGCTGGTCACACCAGACTGTTCTCAGCTGCTCCTTGCTATTGGCATCAGTCCTGAGCTCATCCTGATCTCAGCACTAATCCCAGCAGGATGTGGACTCCTGTCCCAATGAAGGTACAGCGCCATTCCAGGAAGGATGGCACCTCTGACTGCCTGGACAGGCTGGAGCCCTATGGGGATAGTGTGGGACAGGGACCCCACTGTGAGGTTGTGCTGCCTCATGCAGGCTGCCAGAGACACTGAGAAGGACATGGAAGTCAATATGGATAGTGAAGAGAGCATGGAAGTAGATGTAGAAGAGATTGTAGAGGAGATGGAGGTCCATAAGGTGGAGGAGCTGGAGAAGATGATGGAAGTTGATATGGAGGAGAGATGGAGGACATGGAGGTGGATGAGGATGATGAGGTGCAAGACATATTCTGGGATGAAGACCAACCCCAGCAGCAGGACAGGCAGGTGCTGGCCATGCCCTGCCCACAGGCAGAGTGGGTCCCCTGGCACCAGGCTGGAGCTGGACAGGGTGGCCCCACTCAAACTCGGTGCTGCAGGGGACCCTGGATTGTGGTGGTACAAGCACCACCCCCTGCCTGCCCTGCACTTGCTTTGGGCCACGCAAGCCCAGTCCCAGTGCCTGGAGCCTGGCTTCCAGCCCCAGCTGGGCTCGATGCTGACAGCAGAGTCCTGTTTTGCCAGAGTGTGCCAGCCTGGGGGCACAGGGAACAGCCCTCAGGCCCAGGCTGGAGTGGCTGTGCTGCTTCCTTCTCTTCCAGGAATAACAGAGATGATGGACATAGTCCCTTCTGTATTTAGGTACCTAAATTGTTAGGTTCTTCTGTAAATTTATTAGATTCCAGGTGCTCTATAGGTCCCCTATACTCTAAACACATTTCTAAGGTTGTTATTTTTATATATGTCCTTTAGTCTGTAAATATGTTTGTTACGTTACTGTTTTTAANCAGCCTTGGGAATTGTTGGAGCCAGGATCTGGGGAGCAGCTTTTGCAGCTGCAGGGGCTGATGTTTAAGGCTTGGAGCGTCCAAAGGCTCTGGCCTTTGCTTCTCCCCCTGCTTTGCCTTGCCCCATTGAAGCAAGGGTCCCCTCCTTGTCAATCTCCACACGGGCCAATCCCTGAAGTATCCACCCCTTTGGAAATCCTCTAATCCTCCACACCCCATTGGCCCATGTGACCCCTTTCTCGCCTCCCCTCATCCCTGTTGGCTCCCAAGTGATTATGTAACCCCTTTGCTCCTCCCTTACTCCTCCCCTCGGGATCCCTTATTGGATGGTTGCTTGTACCCGCCCCTTGATTTGTGGCAGTATTTAACCTCGTGCACAGCCGTGGTTGGGGTTCTTTTGTTCTCCTCCCTTCATTGAGAATAAACTGTGCCTTTGGAACTCGAGAGCAGAAGAGCCTCCTCTCTCCCCTTCGTCTCTCCCTTGACAGCGGTCTGCCTCCATAGAGACAAAGCTCTAAGGTTCTGTCACTGACACAACACCTGCAGTGACAGTTCCCCACACTTGGTGTAGCCCTTCCAGACCATAGTGTGGTGGGTCAGAGCTAGCCGGGCTCCGGAGGACACAGCCCACTGATGTGGTGATGGCTCTGCTGCATGTGGCCCCATTGTGTAACAGGTACAGGGCCCACGTGCCCACAAGGCTCAGGGCTCACCAGCCCATTGCCCTGTACAGGCCTGTCCAGCAGTGCCAGCCGGGCCTGGCGCCGTGGAGCCCCACCTGCCCTCAGGGCTGCTGCTGCTCTCTCGCAGCCGTGCCCTTCCTTGGCTGTCAGCATGCCCCAAAGGGCCCGGCCTGAGCCCTGCCGGGGCCAGCAGGCCGTGTGGCCACAGGGCTGGCAGCGCTGCTGCCACAAAGCTGTGCCACTTGGGCCCTGACAGCCTCTGTGTTCTCAGGGATGGCTGGGCACCACCTCAGGGGGCACAAGCGACAGCTTCAGCCCATTTGTCATGGTAAGTGAGGGGCAGCGGTTGTCAGCCCCACCTAACTGGGGCAGCTGCAATCCCTGCCCTGCCTTGCCAAGGGCTCTGCTCTCTGTACGGACCCGGGCTGGCATGGCCAGAGCACGCACGAAGATTTCAGGGCCTCATGGGGCAGTAGTGCCCAGTAGCTTTGGGCTGATGCCCTCGGTCTCTGCTCCCTCCTGGCCACAGCCAGAGCTGGCTGGGACGGCGCTGGCATGGGGGTCTCCTCGGGTCCCCGCAGATCTGGGATGTGACTGTGCCTCTGTTCCTCTCTCTTGCAGCCCTTGAAGACAAGGCATAAGAGGACATGAGCCCTGCCCTCAGAAGCCTGGCTCTCCAAACAACCTCTGTCCTGCCGGCAGTAGGGAGAGCTCCAGGCTCCATCTTGCAGAAGCTGCGAGATCAATTTCGCAGGGCATGCAAGAAATGGCCTTGTCTGTGGGGCTGTGGCTGGCTGTGCTGCGGGAAGTCTGAGAGCTGATGGGAGAGGCTCTCTGTCTGCTGGGGCTACCTGAGTCAGGGAGGATTTTTCTTTTATTTTCTTCTTGTTTTTTCCTTCTTTCTTCTTCAGGATATAAATATAGAATGTGTTCTAATAGCCAGACTCCCAGGAGCTTTCTTTTGGTGCCTAGTGTCTGCATGACTTAGGAGAAAGACGGGAAAAGGTTGCTTGTGCTCAGCAAGCTGCCCAGGCATGCAGTGGGGAAGGGAAAATGGCCAGAAGCCCCTTGGTTTTTGGTGGTTCTGCTGAAGCCTTAATTGTGCCAACAAAGCAGTTGGGCAGGGGCCGGAGCTGCGGGGATCCCTGTGAGACTGATGCCCAGAGATGGGCACAAGGCCTGTGGCAGGCAGGAAGTGCCATCTGTGTCCTGGTGCCCGTGTGCTGCTGGCTGCATTGCTCAGGGCTCCGAGGTGCCCCTCGCTGGGGCTGCTCTGGAGCTGCGTCGGGGCTGCGCCGCTGCTGCCAGGCAGGTTGGCCGGGCACATGGAGAGCCTGAGGGGCCGGGGCGCTGGGAGGCCGTGAAGGGATGAGGTGCTGCGCAGGCCCTGACGGGACAAGGCGCTGGGGAAAGGCACCAGGCCCATGTGGGAGGGAGTGGGTGGCAGGAGCCTCCAAGGGCACAGGAGGCCCCTGAGGAGCTGGGCTGCTGGCAAGGCCTGAGGGACTGGGTGTCAGAGGCCATAAGCAGCCCCCAGGCAGCCGCTTTGCTCCTGCCACCTGGCTGCTCTGGCTCTTGCCCAGAGAGTCTC